>OZ035960.1:71187651-71437651 GCA_964034945.1 Chrysopilus asiliformis | reverse complement strand
GACAGACTGACAGACAGACTGACAGACAGACTGACAGACAGACTGACAGACAGACTGACAGACAGACTGACAGACAGACTGACAGACAGACTGACAGACAGACTGACAGACAGACTGACAGACAGACTGACAGACAGACTGACAGACTGACAGACTGACAGACAGACTGACAGACAGACTGACAGACAGACTGACAGACAGACTGACAGACAGACTGACAGACTGACAGACTGACAGACAGACTGACAGACAGACTGACAGACAGACTGACAGACAGACTGACAGACAGACTGACAGACAGACTGACAGACTGACAGACAGACTGACAGACTGACAGACTGACAGACTGACAGACAGACAGACAGACTGACAGACAGACAGACAGACTGACAGACAGACTGACAGACAGACTGACAGACAGACTGACAGACAGACTGACAGACAGACTGACAGACAGACTGACAGACAGACTGACAGACAGACTGACAGACAGACTGACAGACAGACTGACAGACAGACTGACAGACAGACTGACAGACAGACTGACAGACAGACTGACAGACAGACTGACAGACAGACTGACAGACAGACTGACAGACAGACTGACAGACAGACTGACAGACAGACTGACAGACAGACTGACAGACAGACTGACAGACAGACTGACAGACAGACTGACAGACAGACTGACAGACAGACTGACAGACAGACTGACAGACAGACTGACAGACAGACTGACAGACAGACTGACAGACTGACTGACAGACAGACTGACAGACAGACTGACAGACAGACTGACAGACAGACTGACAGACAGACTGACAGACAGACTGACAGACAGACTGACAGACAGACTGACAGACAGACTGACAGACAGACTGACAGACAGACTGACAGACAGACTGACAGACTGACAGACAGACTGACAGACAGACTGACAGACAGACTGACAGACAGACTGACAGACAGACTGACAGACAGACTGACAGACAGACTGACAGACAGACTGACAGACTGACTGACAGACAGACTGACAGACAGACTGACAGACAGACTGACAGACAGACTGACAGACAGACTGACAGACAGACTGACAGACAGACTGACAGACAGACTGACAGACAGACTGACAGACAGACTGACAGACAGACTGACAGACAGACTGACAGACAGACTGACAGACAGACTGACAGACAGACTGACAGACAGACTGACAGACAGACTGACAGACAGACTGACAGACTGACAGACAGACTGACAGACAGACTGACAGACTGACAGACAGACTGACAGACAGACTGACAGACAGACTGACAGACAGACTGACAGACAGACTGACAGACAGACTGACAGACAGACTGACAGACAGACTGACAGACAGACTGACAGACAGACTGACAGACAGACTGACAGACAGACTGACAGACAGACTGACAGACAGACTGACAGACAGACTGACAGACAGACTGACAGACAGACTGACAGACTGACAGACTGACAGACAGACTGACAGACTGACAGACTGACAGACAGACTGACAGACAGACAGACAGACAGACTGACAGACAGACTGACAGACAGACTGACAGACTGACAGACTGACAGACTGACAGACAGACTGACAGACAGACTGACAGACAGACTGACAGACAGACTGACAGACAGACTGACAGACAGACTGACAGACTGACAGACTGACAGACTGACAGACTGACAGACAGACAGACTGACAGACAGACTGACAGACAGACTGACAGACAGACTGACAGACAGACTGACAGACAGACTGACAGACAGACTGACAGACAGACTGACAGACAGACTGACAGACAGACTGACAGACAGACTGACAGACAGACTGACAGACAGACTGACAGACAGACTGACAGACAGACTGACAGACAGACTGACAGACAGACTGACAGACAGACTGACAGACAGACTGACAGACAGACTGACAGACAGACTGACAGACAGACTGACAGACAGACTGACAGACAGACTGACAGACAGACTGACAGACAGACTGACAGACAGACTGACAGACAGACTGACAGACAGACTGACAGACAGACTGACAGACAGACTGACAGACAGACTGACAGACAGACTGACAGACAGACTGACAGACAGACTGACAGACAGACTGACAGACAGACTGACAGACAGACTGACAGACAGACTGACAGACAGACTGACAGACAGACTGACAGACAGACTGACAGACAGACTGACAGACAGACTGACAGACAGACTGACAGACAGACTGACAGACAGACTGACAGACAGACTGACAGACAGACTGACAGACAGACTGACAGACAGACTGACAGACAGACTGACAGACAGACTGACAGACAGACTGACAGACAGACTGACAGACAGACTGACAGACAGACTGACAGACAGACTGACAGACAGACTGACAGACAGACTGACAGACAGACTGACAGACAGACTGACAGACAGACTGACAGACAGACTGACAGACAGACTGACAGACAGACTGACAGACAGACTGACAGACAGACTGACAGACAGACTGACAGACAGACTGACAGACAGACTGACAGACAGACTGACAGACAGACTGACAGACAGACTGACAGACAGACTGACAGACAGACTGACAGACAGACTGACAGACAGACTGACAGACAGACTGACAGACAGACTGACAGACAGACTGACAGACAGACTGACAGACAGACTGACAGACAGACTGACAGACAGACTGACAGACAGACTGACAGACAGACTGACAGACAGACTGACAGACAGACTGACAGACAGACTGACAGACAGACTGACAGACAGACTGACAGACAGACTGACAGACAGACTGACAGACAGACTGACAGACAGACTGACAGACAGACTGACAGACAGACTGACAGACAGACTGACAGACAGACTGACAGACAGACTGACAGACAGACTGACAGACAGACTGACAGACAGACTGACAGACAGACTGACAGACAGACTGACAGACAGACTGACAGACAGACTGACAGACAGACTGACAGACAGACTGACAGACAGACTGACAGACAGACTGACAGACAGACTGACAGACAGACTGACAGACAGACTGACAGACAGACTGACAGACAGACTGACAGACAGACTGACAGACAGACTGACAGACAGACTGACAGACAGACTGACAGACAGACTGACAGACAGACTGACAGACAGACTGACAGACAGACTGACAGACAGACTGACAGACAGACTGACAGACAGACTGACAGACAGACTGACAGACAGACTGACAGACAGACTGACAGACAGACTGACAGACAGACTGACAGACAGACTGACAGACAGACTGACAGACAGACTGACAGACAGACTGACAGACAGACTGACAGACAGACTGACAGACAGACTGACAGACAGACTGACAGACAGACTGACAGACAGACTGACAGACAGACTGACAGACAGACTGACAGACAGACTGACAGACAGACTGACAGACAGACTGACAGACAGACTGACAGACAGACTGACAGACAGACTGACAGACAGACTGACAGACAGACTGACAGACAGACTGACAGACAGACTGACAGACAGACTGACAGACAGACTGACAGACAGACTGACAGACAGACTGACAGACAGACTGACAGACAGACTGACAGACAGACTGACAGACAGACTGACAGACAGACTGACAGACAGACTGACAGACAGACTGACAGACAGACTGACAGACAGACTGACAGACAGACTGACAGACAGACTGACAGACAGACTGACAGACAGACTGACAGACAGACTGACAGACAGACTGACAGACAGACTGACAGACAGACTGACAGACAGACTGACAGACAGACTGACAGACAGACTGACAGACAGACTGACAGACAGACTGACAGACAGACTGACAGACAGACTGACAGACAGACTGACAGACAGACTGACAGACAGACTGACAGACAGACTGACAGACAGACTGACAGACAGACTGACAGACAGACTGACAGACAGACTGACAGACAGACTGACAGACAGACTGACAGACAGACTGACAGACAGACTGACAGACAGACTGACAGACAGACTGACAGACAGACTGACAGACAGACTGACAGACAGACTGACAGACAGACTGACAGACAGACTGACAGACAGACTGACAGACAGACTGACAGACAGACTGACAGACAGACTGACAGACAGACTGACAGACAGACTGACAGACAGACTGACAGACAGACTGACAGACAGACTGACAGACAGACTGACAGACAGACTGACAGACAGACTGACAGACAGACTGACAGACAGACTGACAGACAGACTGACAGACAGACTGACAGACAGACTGACAGACAGACTGACAGACAGACTGACAGACAGACTGACAGACAGACTGACAGACAGACTGACAGACAGACTGACAGACAGACTGACAGACAGACTGACAGACAGACTGACAGACAGACTGACAGACAGACTGACAGACAGACTGACAGACAGACTGACAGACAGACTGACAGACAGACTGACAGACAGACTGACAGACAGACTGACAGACAGACTGACAGACAGACTGACAGACAGACTGACAGACAGACTGACAGACAGACTGACAGACAGACTGACAGACAGACTGACAGACAGACTGACAGACAGACTGACAGACAGACTGACAGACAGACTGACAGACAGACTGACAGACAGACTGACAGACAGACTGACAGACAGACTGACAGACAGACTGACAGACAGACTGACAGACAGACTGACAGACAGACTGACAGACAGACTGACAGACAGACTGACAGACAGACTGACAGACAGACTGACAGACAGACTGACAGACAGACTGACAGACAGACTGACAGACAGACTGACAGACAGACTGACAGACAGACTGACAGACAGACTGACAGACAGACTGACAGACAGACTGACAGACAGACTGACAGACAGACTGACAGACAGACTGACAGACAGACTGACAGACAGACTGACAGACAGACTGACAGACAGACTGACAGACAGACTGACAGACAGACTGACAGACAGACTGACAGACAGACTGACAGACAGACTGACAGACAGACTGACAGACAGACTGACAGACAGACTGACAGACAGACTGACAGACAGACTGACAGACAGACTGACAGACAGACTGACAGACAGACTGACAGACAGACTGACAGACAGACTGACAGACAGACTGACAGACAGACTGACAGACAGACTGACAGACAGACTGACAGACAGACTGACAGACAGACTGACAGACAGACTGACAGACAGACTGACAGACAGACTGACAGACAGACTGACAGACAGACTGACAGACTGACAGACTGACAGACAGACTGACAGACAGACTGACAGACAGACTGACAGACAGACTGACAGACAGACTGACAGACTGACAGACAGACTGACAGACAGACTGACAGACAGACTGACAGACAGACTGACAGACAGACTGACAGACAGACTGACAGACAGACTGACAGACAGACTGACAGACAGACTGACAGACAGACTGACAGACAGACTGACAGACAGACTGACAGACAGACTGACAGACAGACTGACAGACAGACTGACAGACTGACAGACTGACAGACTGACTGACAGACAGACTGACAGACAGACTGACAGACAGACTGACAGACAGACAGACTGACAGACAGACTGACAGACAGACTGACAGACAGACTGACAGACAGACTGACAGACAGACAGACTGACAGACAGACTGACAGACTGACAGACAGACTGACAGACAGACTGACAGACAGACTGACAGACAGACTGACAGACAGACTGACAGACAGACAGACAGACAGACAGACAGACAGACAGACAGACAGACAGACAGACAGACTGACAGACTGACAGACTGACAGACTGACAGACAGACAGACAGACTGACAGACAGACTGACAGACAGACTGACAGACAGACTGACAGACAGACTGACAGACAGACAGACAGACAGACAGACAGACAGACAGACAGACAGACAGACAGACAGACAGACAGACAGACAGACAGACAGACAGACAGACAGACAGACAGACAGACAGACAGACAGACAGACAGACAGACAGACTGACAGACAGACTGACAGACAGACTGACAGACTGACAGACTGACAGACAGACTGACAGACAGACTGACAGACAGACAGACAGACTGACAGACTGACAGACTGACAGACAGACAGACAGACTGACAGACAGACTGACAGACAGACAGACAGACTGACAGACTGACAGACTGACAGACTGACAGACTGACAGACAGACAGACTGACAGACAGACTGACAGACAGACTGACAGACAGACTGACAGACAGACTGACAGACAGACTGACAGACAGACTGACAGACAGACTGACAGACAGACTGACAGACAGACTGACAGACAGACTGACAGACAGACTGACAGACAGACTGACAGACAGACTGACAGACAGACTGACAGACAGACTGACAGACAGACTGACAGACAGACTGACAGACAGACTGACAGACAGACTGACAGACAGACTGACAGACAGACTGACAGACAGACTGACAGACAGACTGACAGACAGACTGACAGACAGACTGACAGACAGACTGACAGACAGACTGACAGACAGACTGACAGACAGACTGACAGACAGACTGACAGACAGACTGACAGACAGACTGACAGACAGACTGACAGACAGACTGACAGACAGACTGACAGACAGACTGACAGACAGACTGACAGACAGACTGACAGACAGACTGACAGACAGACTGACAGACAGACTGACAGACAGACTGACAGACAGACTGACAGACAGACTGACAGACAGACTGACAGACAGACTGACAGACAGACTGACAGACAGACTGACAGACAGACTGACAGACAGACTGACAGACAGACTGACAGACAGACTGACAGACAGACTGACAGACAGACTGACAGACAGACTGACAGACAGACTGACAGACAGACTGACAGACAGACTGACAGACAGACTGACAGACAGACTGACAGACAGACTGACAGACAGACTGACAGACAGACTGACAGACAGACTGACAGACAGACTGACAGACAGACTGACAGACAGACTGACAGACAGACTGACAGACAGACTGACAGACAGACTGACAGACAGACTGACAGACAGACTGACAGACAGACTGACAGACAGACTGACAGACAGACTGACAGACAGACTGACAGACAGACTGACAGACAGACTGACAGACAGACTGACAGACAGACTGACAGACAGACTGACAGACAGACTGACAGACAGACTGACAGACAGACTGACAGACAGACTGACAGACAGACTGACAGACAGACTGACAGACAGACTGACAGACAGACTGACAGACAGACTGACAGACAGACTGACAGACAGACTGACAGACAGACTGACAGACAGACTGACAGACAGACTGACAGACAGACTGACAGACAGACTGACAGACAGACTGACAGACAGACTGACAGACAGACTGACAGACAGACTGACAGACAGACTGACAGACAGACTGACAGACAGACTGACAGACAGACTGACAGACAGACTGACAGACAGACTGACAGACAGACTGACAGACAGACTGACAGACAGACTGACAGACAGACTGACAGACAGACTGACAGACAGACTGACAGACTGACAGACAGACTGACAGACTGACAGACAGACAGACAGACTGACAGACAGACTGACAGACAGACTGACAGACAGACTGACAGACAGACTGACAGACTGACAGACTGACAGACTGACAGACTGACAGACTGACAGACAGACTGACAGACAGACTGACAGACTGACAGACAGACTGACAGACAGACTGACAGACAGACTGACAGACAGACTGACTGACAGACAGACTGACAGACAGACTGACAGACAGACTGACAGACAGACTGACAGACAGACTGACAGACAGACTGACAGACAGACTGACAGACAGACTGACAGACAGACTGACAGACAGACTGACAGACAGACTGACAGACAGACTGACAGACAGACTGACAGACAGACTGACAGACAGACTGACAGACAGACTGACAGACAGACTGACAGACAGACTGACAGACAGACTGACAGACAGACTGACAGACAGACTGACAGACAGACTGACAGACAGACTGACAGACAGACTGACAGACAGACTGACAGACAGACTGACAGACAGACTGACAGACAGACTGACAGACAGACTGACAGACAGACTGACAGACAGACTGACAGACAGACTGACAGACAGACTGACAGACAGACTGACAGACAGACTGACAGACAGACTGACAGACAGACTGACAGACAGACTGACAGACAGACTGACAGACAGACTGACAGAACGATATGACGATATTTTTGATATGACTCCAATCGACTCAGGAGTGATCGGGAAATGTTTTTAAGGCAAAATTAAGAGGTCGAAATTTTTCATGAATACAATACTTTATTATACTCCGTAGAAGAAAGTAATAAAGGGGATACGCATCTAAGTCCGTTCGGTTGTCCATCCGGTACTTAAGGTTATTTTAAACCAGGTATCGCGTTTGCCTACTTCAACGTTCGATCGTACAGATATAAAGTACCTACGATAACGATGTTATGCAGTATTAGTTTTTTTAATTTTATCCTTTTTTTTCCCTCATTCCTTCAAATCTTTTAATGATCCCAAATACAGGACCAGACATTTCTTCCGAAGTCTTCGGTTTTGCATTTGCCTTAATGTTATGTAAGATAATGAATATTGAAAGAAAACAAATAAATATTGTGCGAATTTATTTATTGGTTCTAAATGCAAGTTCTGAATTCTTGCTGAAATTGTGTGCAAGATTGATTTGATAAAATTTTATGGTATTTATTCTATATATATTTATTTTTATTGTTCTAAGTTTGGTATAAAGAAAAATTTTAATACTTAATTTCACTATTGCGATTGAAAAAAATAATTATCCGAAAACGCCTTGTTATTAGGGAATGTCGACAAATAAAACTCAAAAGATTATAAAAGCTGTCAAAGTGCGAAGAAATTTGAGTTTTGACGAGAATAGGCCGACCACTAGGTCAATGAGTAAATCGTTAAATTTATCTCGGAATCCTTCGAATATGCGTTCTCCTCTCCAAAGTGCACCTGCACAGGTCACAGGTACGGGTAACGTTGAATCAAATGTAGAGTCAGAACCAGTATATGTTTCTCATCTGAATGCTACCGTAGGGGAAGCATCAAACTTTAATAACAGTTTGGGTGATGTCCGTCCGGAAGTTCGTGCTATTAATCCGGCAATTGGTCAAACAAATGCGCTACCCACGAGTAGTAATATATCGGCGGAAATTACACAGATAAAATCCTTTCTGCTAGAATCCATGCACGCTGAAGTCGAAAGATCTCAGTTAAATATTGTCAGTTCCTTGCGCGATGAATTACGTTTATGTGTGGAAAATGCCATAGCAGGGTTGAGACAAGAATTAGTGTCTAACAATTCCACACCACCTCCAACACAAATCCCACAGGTGGGAATTAGCGGACATATTAGCCAGGCGGGAAATTTAAACATTAGACCAGAACCGCAAGTCACTCAACCAAGGCAAGTTAATCCTGGCGCTGTTAATCCTGAATTAACTACTGAAGGCGGTAATGGAACAAATTTTCTGGCACAGATGCAACTGCATCAAAACTTATTTCAGCAAAATCAGCCACCATCCATAAGTCCTCCAAACCCATTTAATAATTATTCAGATTCGGGATACAATAGGTTTAATAGGCTAAAGTTGGATAAATGGGGAATATGCTTTGATGGTACACCAAACAAAATGACCATTGATGACTTCATATTCCAAGTAGAGTACCTACAAAACAGTTATACAACTCCTTGGAATGAAGTCATAGCCAATTTTCATTTGATGTTGCAAGGAAATGCGCGTACATGGCTGTGGCAGCATTTGGGACAAAAACCATTAAATACTTGGCCCGAACTACGCTCTGCTCTGTTAGGTCAATTTAAATCCACAGAAAGTGACTTGGAAATCATCGGTAAGATGATGGATAAAAAGCAGCAAGCACATGAAAGTTTTGATGAGTTTTTCTCGGAAATGTTGCGAATTCGTAGTAGAATGCGAGTACCGGTTGGCGATAGTGAGTTCATACCCTTGATCAAGCGAAATCTCAAACCATGGTTGACACGGTTTGTTTATCCGATGACTATTCACACCTTAGATCAGTTGAAAGAAGCTTGTCGCACAACTGAAAATACCTTTTCAAATATGGATGTGAACCGTCCTCGAAACATTCCTATTGTCGCTCGAAAAGTCAATGAGATTAACTACAGCGATTACCAAGAGGAGTATTCCGGCAATGAACCATATATGGAAACGTTTAACAGAATGCCGACCAACAAACCGTCGAATCCAATTCCCAATGCTGAAAGAAGAGAATTTAAGTGTTGGAATTGCAAGAAACCTGGGCATGCTTTCATGGATTGTTTAGAGCCGCGAAATATATTCTGCTACAAATGTGGCACCGATAATGTGGTGCCTCGCAATTGCCCAAAGTGCAAGGAAAACTCGAAGCGGGACGCAAACATGCCGGGATGCTCGCGTCAGACGTAAACTCACCCGGAATAACTAAACCCTCTTATAATAGCCCAAATTCAAAATCGAAAATGTTAGATATTCCTCAATCACCTAAAATCATACTCACTAACCCTATAAGTAATGTCGAGGAACCTATTCTCAATTCTAAAAATAGTATTAAGCCTTACCATGTGCGATTGCGCGAATATCAAGCTATCCGTCAAAGAATTTTTGATACACCTGATGAAGAGTTTGGCAAAAGGTATCCGAATCTCTTATCTAAAAATGCTTCGAAGGCCCGAGTAAGATTTCTCGACCGCCAAAATATTAGAAAGTCCATTGCTAGCACGACTTTAGATCTCTCGTCAGATTTGCGTCCTTACGCAAAAATTAAAATTTTACATTTAGAGTTAGTCGGCTTACTTGATTGTGGCGCTAATATTTCGTGCTTAGGGAAAAATGGCCTAAAATTATTAAAGAGTTGAATCTTAGCATGATCAACTACAAATCTCGAGTGCGAACCGCAGATGGTAATGGCCAAATGATAGTTGGTAAAATACGTGTTCCGGTTACTTACAATGCACAAACGGAAACAATAACTTTTTATATAGTCCCTAATTTGGAACAAGATGTGTACCTCGGAATAGACTTCTGGCGTGTATTTAATTTAGCTTATAAGTGCATTAAACATTGTTAATGAAAAAGTAGAGCTACCCGATGATTCCGATATTCATGTACTCACGTTTCTACAGCAAAGTAAACTTGAGACCATTAAAAACAAGTTTCTATGTTCCACCAAGTTTGGCTTAGGTCACACGTCTATGGAGGAGCATACGATCGAAACAGGGGATGCAGTTCCTATCAAACAGAAGCACTACCCCGTCTCCCCAGTGGTCCAGGTCCATCTATATGAGGAACTGGATAGAATGATTTCACTGGGAGTTATCGAGGAAAGTCAGAGCCCATGGAGCTCACCAGTCGTGCTTATCAGGAAACCAGGTAAGTACCGACTGTGTCTTGACTCTCGAAAGCTCAACTCCGTAACAGTGAAAGACGCCTATCCACTCCCTCATATAGATGGGTTGCTGAGTCGTCTTCAAGATACTCACTTTATAAGTAGTATAGACTTGAAAGACGCATTTTGGCAAATTCCGCTGGAGAGACGGAGTAGGGAGAAGACGGCGTTTACTATCCCGGGATGCCCACTTTACTAATTCAAAGTCATGTGTTTTGGTTTGTGCAACAGCCCACAAAGACTTTGTAGGCTTATGGATAAAGTGGTGCCGTCTCGGCTTAGGGACAATGTCTTCGTCTATTTGGATGACCTACTAGTGGTATCAGCGGACTTCGAAACCCACCGGAAAGTATTGGCAGAAGTCGCTGACTGTTTAAATTCCAATTTAAAATGGCTTATGGGCCTAAAAGATTTAAGCGGAAGGTTAGCTAGATGGAGCTTAAAACACCAAAGTTTCAGCTTCAAGATCGTGCACAGAAAGGGGTCTAAAAATGTAGTACCGGATACACTTTCGCGAGCCTTTATGGACAGTATTGTCGAAGACCAAGTTCTAACCATAGACTTGGAATCCACGGAATTCAAATCGGATGATTATCTACAGCTTTTAGATACAATCGATAAAAACAAAGAACGATTACCCGATTTGAAGGTCGTGGATGGCTTTGTGTATAAGCGAACTATACCATGTTCGGGAGATGTGTCAACCGAGGAGTTTTCATGGAAACTTTGGGTACCATCGGGTCTAACTCATACGCTGGTCTCGCGAGCCCATGATTCATTTCAGGCTGCACATGGCGGAATGGCCAAAACTCTGTATCGAATTCGAGAGAATTATTATTGGCCAAACATGGTGACCGAAGTCCGAAATTACGTGCAAAATTGCACCGACTGCAAGCAAAACAAGCCACCGAATAGTTTACTTCGTCCGTGTATGGGAAAAGAAATAATTACTGATCATCCTTTCCAGAAGCTCTATTTAGACTTCCTAGGTCCCTACCCGCGATCTAAAATCGGAAATGCATTCATATTCATTGTTTTAGATTATCACACTAAATTTGTATTTCTAAAAGCTCTAAGGCAAGCCACTTCGGATAAAATCATCGAGTATTTAGAGGTCGAAATTTTTAAGAAATATGCCCAAACAGCATCGAAAAGTACGGGAACATGAGATTTGTTCTTTGCGACTTGAAAGAGTAGAAATTTACACAATCGGGATTAAAAATTTACACCTATAATTCACATCCGCGTAAAAGAAGCGAAAGAAGTGACGAGCACGATCTTTGGGGCAACATTCGCTTCATGAAAATCCTGCGGCGATAGAGCAGCATTTGATGGTTTTCGGGCCGAAATAGTGATTGGCTGTGGAGCCTGAACGTCAGTTTAATTTTGAAGAAGCGTGTGATGGAAAAAGTGACGAAACTGCTACCACTAAAGTTTCATTAAAGCTCCCCGTCTGAGAAACACCAAAAAAAATTGATGCCTTCAGCCGCCATATTTCTCACTGACATTTGATGGAAACGATTTCGTTTCGAGAATTAAATTTCTTATTTCAGGCGAATGACTGAAGGATATTGCATAAAAAGTGGATAGCATACATTTTTGAAACAGCATAATTTTATTGGCATCAAAATTTCATTGCAAAAGAAAAAAAAATTTTACCGATAAAATAAAATTAAAGAAATTTTTGATTAAAAACAAAATAATTCGATGGCCCATTAAAATCTGTTTAAATTTCAGATCCAATATTGTCGAAAAATTTTAATGGCAATTAAAATCACGACATGCAACCGGAAGAAAAGTCCATTATAAAATAACACTCCACAAAAGTTTCCATTAATTTGTCGCCATTAGATTTTTCTCGTTCGTCTTCTGCTTACGTTTTTATTTGTTCATCTCTGTTTACTAGCAAGCATTCGAGGGAGAAAGAAAACCCGCTCGATGATTTGTGTAATTGTGTGATATAATGCCGTCAGATGACGCTCGCGCATGAGGCAACTAATTACGTCCCTGTCGTTATAATTGCGACGTAGCAAACCGCAGAAAAGTGTTCCCCACTATGTGTGTCGTTGCGCGTCTCATACGCACAACTAAATACGTATTTGCGACATAAACTGCTTATCGCCGCGATCTGCATGGTGACGAAATATGGGGATAAACACCATAATTGCTACTTAAAATGCTATTTGGGTGGCGTACCGGAAATCATACACACCGATAACGGCAAACAATTTGTGAGCAAAGATTTCCAAGCCTTTCTTACTAAATATGGGGTTAAACATTGGAAAACGGCAGTGTATGCGCCTCAAGCGAATGCCGCCGAACGCGTAAATCAGTCAATTTTATCGGCGATTCGCTGCTATTTAAAAGAAAACCAGAAAGAATGGGACGTCCATCTTTCCGATATAGAATGGGCGCTACGCAAATCCCAACATTCCTCCATCAAAACAACTCCGTATTTTGCGTTGTTTGGGTGTAACATGATGTCACACGGAACTAGTTATGAAGTTGCGAGAAAGTTAGGATCGCTAGAAGACTCGGAGTTTCTACACATTCCTAAGCACAAAAAAACGTTTAAAATGTTAAAATTTTGTGTTGAGAACTGAGCGATGGGGTCTTTTGGTTATATTCAAAATACTTTAATAAAAAAGAGCCATATCCAGCCATAAGGGTCAGTTGATGACAGTCACTGAGACATGATTGATCTTATCCATTGCCGTGTGCCTGCGCGACTAAAAATATGACTTTTGTGTAGTTAACATTCGTTTTATAAATTTGTACACTTACGAGCCTCAAAGCTTTCAACAATCCACTCTACAGACTTTTTGGTTTCTTATATGAAGTACGTAGTATCAAAAGTATTGTACAGTACACTCACGATTATATGTACAGGAAATTTTAAGCTTTTTATTTAACAGAGTATTTATTCTCAAAAGGTCTAGTTTCTCCTTAGATGCTTACGCATCCTTGGACAATTTTTATGTGACAAATTTAAGAAATATTAAGAGGTATTCATTTCGAATTGCGGTCAAATTAAAAATGCTTGATTGCATCCTAAAATGTGGCCTTTAGGCAATCGCCATAAAAAAAGGCAGATTTATAGGCGTGAGAAGGAGTGGTCAAATCTAATTAAGTTGGATGGAAGAGTTGTGTAAGAGTTTTTCTAGCATTTATAATTTTTTGACCTTACTCACCGTTTTCCAGAGAATCTCAAAAATATTTTCATTTGAACGAGAGTTTCTAGAAGGGTTGGATTAATTTTGCTCATCAACGAACTTAGTTTTCATTTTTTGAGAAAAGCTCTTTGTCAAATTTAAAGTTCCTAGCCAAACCTAGCACCCGGAATCGCACCCCTCAGAAAGCGTAATAAGGTCTCTAGTATATAGATGAACATTTCAACTAACAGTTGTTTTTGGGTCAAGGAATCGTGAAATGAGTTTTGATTCGGTAATCTTTGTACAAATTTATGAAACGAATGTTAAGTACACAAAACTCATATTTTTAGTCGCGCAAGTCTAATCGTCAGGCACACGGCAATTGATAAGATCAATCATGTCTCAGTGACTGTCATCAACTGACCCTTATGGCTGGATATGGCTCTTTTTTATTAAAGTATTTTGAATATAACCAAAAGACCCCATCGCTCAGTTCTCAACACAAAATTTTAACATTTTAAATGTTTTTTTGTGCGATATGGATTTTTTTTGCTCTTTTAGAATTTATGAAAGTAATGACATCTCACTCTCTCTTTCGGCGCTACTAATGTCTCTCACCATAGACAGAGATCCCTACACAGTCTTATCAATTTATTTGGGATACCGAGATCTCTCATGACTTTATAAAGTTCTACCCTGACTAGGCTATCATAGGAGGTTTTAAAGTCTATGAATATGTGTTTTACTTACCTCGCATGCGTAGAGTGCCTAGTCTATCTGATACAGCTTGAAATCCGATAACAGTAAATAAGAATCGGTTTTATCAACTGCTTATATAAGAGCATCCTTGTCATTGGAGAAAGCATGCTTTTCGGATGCATTAACGAGGCGATAGACATATAAGCTTTATTTGCTTTTCTTAGGGATTCCTTAACATGGTCATTGAACTTTAAGAGCTTATTAAAATTGACACCCAGATATCTAATCTTATCCTTGGGCCGAAGTTCTCGACCACCCAGAGAGATAGAGAGGTTAGAACATACATATTTTGGCAGTACCCGATGGACCCCTTCCAGACGCGTTTCTAAAGTGAATTAGCTTTGACTTATTACTATTAATTGCAATGCCCCATGAGTCATAATACTCCTTGATCTCATCCAGATGGAGCTGCACAAAACGGGCAGCGACTTTTGGATCTCTGTTTGACGAAAAAATATCAATTGTTGCCTAATATAGCGTAGAGTTGTTGAAATTTTATGAGTACCAAACGAATTTAACACTCGTATTTTTTTAAAGTTGTTCAATTTAACATGCTTTTGACTGAAATGTGAAATTCGAACAAAAAATAATTTCTACACATTGTTTGAAAATTTCATGGTTATGGTCAGGAAATAAGATTCAAATCCCTATGCTAGTTTTCCTAGAAAAGTACCGTGTCCGCATTCTGTCTTTCCCACTGAAAAATAATATATTTGTCTCTTTCTAGTTTTCTGCAAAATTTTATGACGTCTGTTACCAAATTTTTTTTCGTGTAAAAATTAGAAGAAAAAAAATTTAAAAAATTTTTTAAAAAAAAAGCTTTTATTAAAAAAGAATGCACTAAAAAGAAAAAAATAATTTTCTGGACGCTGTGTATCACAAATATAAAAGCTTTTTAAAAGCGAGATAAATTTTTATTGTTGTTTTATGCTTTATCTCGCTTTTTAAAAGCTTTTATATTTGTGATACACAGCGTCCAGAAAATTATTTTTTTCTTTTTAGTGCATTCTTTTTTAATAAAAGCTTTTTTTAAAAAAATTTTTTTTAATTATTTTTATTTTGTTCTTTTTAGTCTTCGAATATATATCCTTACATTTGAGATGTCCTTACAGGCTTTTTAACTTGAGAATCGTATTCAGCGACCCCAAAAACCCCCAGAATAGATTTTTTTCCGGAAAATTTGGAGACAGGGATAATCACGTTATCTTTACAGGACCTTCCGTTATCCTTACAGACTTTTTAATGGCAGATTCGGATTTAGCGACCTCAAAAACCTCCAGAATAGATTTTTTTTCGGAAAATTTGGAGAAAAGGATAATCACGTTATCCTTACAGGACCTTCTGTTATCCGTACAAGGACGAAGTAGTGAAAATATTGTATTGTCATCGGACTTATATAAGTGTGCAAAATTTCAAGTCAATCGGACAAGTGGAAGTGGGTCAAAATTGGGTTGCAAGATTTGACCTGACTGACAGACAAACAAACAAACACGAAGGCAAGCTAAATAAAAGCTTTTAAAAAGACAACCATTTACCATATAAATTTTTTCCAATAATAAATTTTTTTTCCAATAATACAAATTCTTGATTTCGGAAATCTTATAGCAAATTTTATTAATATTTCTTACAAAATTACCCGCTTATAAAATCAAAATTGCATGCCAGACACACACATAACATGTCATGCCTTAATAAGATTTCACTGGGTTTTTTTTTATTAATAATCATGCCTTAAAAGGTTTCACTGGAATCTTAGGAAAAAAATATTGATGAAATCGGGCGAAAAGTGAAATCGGGTTTTCAAAAGTGGTACTTAGAAAAAGTGTACGCGTTTTAAAAGTGGTTTTTGTGAAAGAAGGGCATTAAAGTAATACCCTCGTGTGATTTTGAAATCGGATTAAAGTGTTAAACGCAAATAAAGTGCAAAAACGTCCAACGTTTGACGTTTCTCAACTAGTGTTCCACAAAGTAATGCTTTTGTAGTTTGGTCCTCAACACATGCCAACTACCGTTAGCATTGATCAACACCGAATCGAATTGCTAGGGACAAAACTTAAAGAAAATATGCATACGGCATTCGAAAAAAGATCTTCGTACTATAACTTACGAGTGCGAAAAATTTCATTTCTACCCGGTCAGGAAATCTACCGTCGAAATTTTGTGCTAAGCGACAAATCAAAAAATCTAAACGCGAAGCTATGTCCTAAATTTGTCAAGGGCAGAATTTCGAAGGTAGTGGGGACGAATATGTACGAGATCGAAGATTGTAGTGGTAAGAAGGTTGGCATTTACCATGCGAAAGACCTAAAAAGATGAAAATATAAATCAAACTCCAAACACAATTTAAGTGAAAATGTTACCAATTTTATTGAGTCTACCTTTCTTACTCTGTGACATTTGCGAATTATTACCCGGCTAGCTTTATAAAGTGGGTTCTTCCCCACGTTGTGGATTCACAAGCCCGAGTGACGTAAAGGCATGGATAGCAATTTTTTTTGCTACAATATCTGGCTGATGTTTTTCCAAGTTTTTCACCTTCGCTGCAGCCCGATGAATATCTTGGTGTTGTAGCATCCGCCTACAATGAAAACCGGGGCGTGGCGTGAGTTTTGAAGCTAGGGATGCAAATTTTAATTTTTTGGAATTTAATTGCCAACTTAAGGTTTTTATGTTATTAATAAAGGTATTTTTTGTGTTGTGCAAAATTACATCTCTCGTTAGCTACTTAAATGAATGACAATAAAATAATAAAAAGTTCAAAACACTAAAATAACTTGTACTTTATGATTATGAAAATGATTATGAAAAATGCATCCGATCTTTGATCCCCAGACTACGAAATTATAATGTGTTTGTTTTTAATTCGAGACACTTATATATCCGAATCGAAAGAAAAAGTAAATTGATCTTTTTGTATAAAAAATACTGTTTTAAAATAAAATATTTACGATTGTCCGCATAAACCCGGATACACCAAGATCGTTCTTAACTCAGAATTGCTAATTAAACAGCTTTATGAAAATTATTTAAATCGCTGTAACCTACAGATTCCCAAACGTTGTTATCCTACGAAAAAAGTAAGGTTTTTGTCTCCCGCGATCAAGAATATTTTGTTTTTCTGAAAAAGATCGCGAACTAAATGATTGTTTGAATAAGCTATCGATTACACAACAATCTGCCATTTTTACCAAACTATTGAAATCTCAAAAATCACACAATAAAAAGACACGCTAATAAATAAACAATTTAACTAATAAATAAACAACTACGCATGCAGAAACGCTACTACCAATTTGCCGTAATGCATTTTTTTTACTTATTTTCACTCGGAAGCAACGATTCGAATTGCTTATTTCACCTATTCCTGTTGCATATGACATTACGAGGCAAAAGACAAATAATCGCCCGAAAGAAATTTTTATTTTTGGAATGGTTTTTTTAAACGCGAAAACCGTGTATTTTTTCTTCAAAAAGGTATGAATATTAGATATAGAATTACTCAAAACAAAATCATCTAAATGGCCTCCAAAAAAACTTTTTAAATACGGATCTTAGTTTTTTAGTTATTTAAATAAAAGCGCTAAATTATTTGAGGTGGAAGCAATTTTTATTTTGCATCCACATTTTCTCTTTTCTCCAGTCGTTAACATAGGTTTTCATCTCTAAAATTTAGTTTCATCTCTCTTCGTACAAAACTCATAGATGCAACAATAATTTCTGCTTCTACACAGTTTCACAGGCAAGTTAAGAAATTCTCTCTTTTTTTAAAGGCATTCGCGGTTGAATATATCACGACTGTATGATAAAATGCATTTTGTGCCGTACTGAAGCTACAAACGGCACTGTAACTCTAACAATAAACTCAAACTTAATTATGATCGAATTTTGAAAAAAAAAATGTTTCAACTTAAAAACTCAGTTACCAATATTTTTGTGAGATTTGTAAGGGATGCAATGCATCCCTTGCATCCAATGACGCCACGCTCTGAATGAAAAATAAGGTTTTTTAATAAAAAGAACACAAAAAAATATCAGTTGTGGTCAACACAAAACTTTCTTCTACAAAATCAAAACTTTCTTCTACAAAAGACGACCTCCCAATAAATTCTTGGTTCATCCAAAAATATCAAAAACATACAAAATTTGAGATAACTTGAGAACTGTAAAAGATATCAATTTACGGTAAATGGCAAAAATGTAGAAAATGTTAACATCTTTAATTATTCTTTTAACTGATTTGTCGAAAAACCGTTAGTTTGCAAATTATTCGCAAAAATATGATTTTTTACATATTAATGAAAATATCTAAATAACGGTAAAAGATAACGGATAACGGTAAGAAACAAAATTGTGCAGAATGCCATTCTCATTAATTCACTTCATACATTCAGTCAGCAAAAACCCGTTATTTTCGAGATAATCGCAAAAAACTGTTTTTTTTTTTTTTGAAATAACGGTTTATCTCGATAACAGATTGAGATATCGAGTTACAGCTAAAGACAAAAGTGTGGGAAATTTTATTTTCTCCAAGTTTTGTCATACTTAATGCCACTAAAAAAACGCGTAGTTTAGGAGTAAATCGAGAAAAACGAAATTGCGATTTTTGAAAAACCGCCATTTTGGATACTTCCGGTTAAGGGATTTCCACCAAAAGTTGATAGGATCGTCCTATTTCAGGACCCAACATGCCTATAAAATTTCATGGCGCTAGCTCTATTAGTTTTTGAGAAATCTTGTCACAGACTGACAGACAGACTGACAGACAGACTGACAGAACGACATTTTTTTGATATGACTCAAATCGACTCAGGAGTGATCGGGAAATGTTTTTTAGGCAAAATTAAGAGGTCGAAATTTTTCATGAATACAATACTTTATTATACTCCGTGGAAGAAAGTAATAAAGGGGATACGCATCTAAGTCCGTTCGGTTGTCCATTGTGGGTCCGTCTGTAGAATTCTGATCTCTAACGAGATCACCGTCCGTTTTGCCGTCCAAATCCCTTGGTAAAATTTAAGCGTTCTACCTCGGTGGGACTTACCCCGTGGATGTTGGATGAATTTAAATGGTGTAGTGTCCTTCTGTTCGATAAAACCTAAAATAGGTAAGGCCAAAGCATAAATAACGTCTTAAGGGATACTTACCATGCTTTGGTTTATATTTGATAATCACTGACAACTGAGTTTACCAGTGAGGCTCACATATTTGTTTAAACAAAGTGGTTAGGCAGATTGTTAACAGAGGTTTCGTGGGTCGTTAAGGATTAACATAAAATAAATCTGATCTACTTCATCCAATTAGTTGAATTCTTTGGATTTTGAAATTTCTTAGAAGGAATTCCAAATCAGTTGCAGAAAAGATATAGTGCCAGAAAGTATTTACAATAGTATAATCCAGGAAATTGAAAGTTTTTTTTTAAGTTTTTGTGTTGCGACGGAAAGAGTAGGTTTTAGTTATTTGGTGGTAAAAGTGTGGTGAAACTAATTAAAATCTAATTTAACAGCCGGAACAAATTTTCTGGATTGGAGGCACCAGCAGAAAAGGAATTTCCGCCAAATCCTGCAACTGGGTCCGCGCAAGTAGAAAAGTATTTATAATTTATTTTAATACTACTATTGAGTCTCGGGGAAATCTCCACAATTTTAAGACGAATTAGGCATCGATTTTTGAGCCTAAATTTTTATATCGCCGTGAAAATTAATTTGGCGCCAATCGTGGAAAGAAAATTTCAAAAGCTCCTACAATTCTCCTAAAGTGGCTGAAAGGAGCATAATAAAAAAACATCATCGCAGAAGCGACCATAAATTATTTTTGGTGCGCTTAAGGCGTTTAAGACGCTAAAACGCTACGTGCTAAAACGCTACGTGCGGGAAATCCTATTGACGGAACGGTTGAACCTTTTCTTGAAATCGAGTTTTGCTTCGTCGATCGTTCCCGTTTGGAATTCTTATTCAACATTGTTAAAAAGGTCAAATTTAAATTTATAAATTTAAACGCTTAACGTTTATTCAAAAATTTTGATGGAATTAGATTTTTGTGTAAAAAAAAATTCTATGTGCAATTAATACCACATTCGATTGTGATATTTATTTTTTTAGCTATATATTATTCTCTGAGCTCAAAGAATTCTGTGGTCACAAGGAAAAACCGCTTAAGTCGAGTTATGTGGTTTTAAAGGTTGGTGCATATTTGAATTGTCCTTATCCAGTTCTATATTCTGTCAAAATTTGGTTTTCATGCTGTACCCCTATGAGGAATGGCAGAGCAAAAACCATATAACCTAAGTCAGTTTTGCTTGCAAAAACAAAAATAATCAAAACTTTAAACCCAAATTACTCAAAACACGCTTTTTCGACTTAGGCGGTTTTTCCTTGTGACCACAGAATTCTTCCCGATTTCCCCTTTTCGTCGAATTTATGACTTTAGTATGTGGTTTTAATTTATTTTTATTTTCTTTTATTTGTTGGCAGCTAAAAGTTTTTTGTATAAATTTTAGAATGCCAAAAAAACATAAATAACTTAAAAAGTTTTGGGAAAAAATGTTATCCTTGCAGGACCTTCCGTTTCGAATTTTGAAATTCCAACTCCAGATTCGTGATCAGCGACCCTAAAAACCCCCTTATGCCGATTTTTCCGGGCAAAAACGGGAAAAAGGATATTTGCGTTATCCTCACAGGACTTTACGGTTAAAATTTTGAAATTCCAACACCGGATTCGTGATCAGCGACCCCAAAAACCCCATAATGGCCATTTTTCCGGAGAAAAATGGGAAAAAGGATACTTCCGTTATCCTTAAAGGACCTTCGGTTTCGAATTTTAAAATCTAACATAGCTAAAAACCTGCTCCTGGCAACGCAGATCATTTTGCAAAAAACCGCGTCAAAATCGGTCCAGTAGTTTCAGCTGATCACGAGCTGGCTGTTGGAATTTGAAAATATATGATTTTTGAGTGCATATTAAAATCTCATGATGGTATTTAAAACCAGTGTTTTAATTAACAACATGTTTGTGTAGAGTTTTAATTTAGGGCAGGGGTAAGACTTGAAGATGGAGGAAGAAAAGGTAAGCGTCGTGACTGCTCTGCCTCGTCCCGCGATTATTAAAGGTTTTCCTTCCCCTTCCCTTCCAGTTAGTATGCGAAGATGAGCTAAGATCCTTTTTATACACTTTCTATTAAGTTGGATTGTCGCGACCTACCTACCTACCTGGCTGGCTACCTATGTGTCTATCTCTGGAATCTTTGGTACCTTATATCTCCGAAACTATGCAACCTAGGAAGATGAAATTTTGTCACCTTACGTAGTTCCGATGACAGTTCAATATTTTTACTACTCCATCCTTGTAAGGATAATGGAAGGTTGTAAGGATAACGAAAATATCCTTTTTCCCATTTTTTCCGAGAAAAAATGGCATTAGGGGGTTTTCGGGGTCGCTGATCACGAATTCGGTGTTAGATTTTCAAAATTCCAAACGGAAGGTCCTGTAAGGATAACGCAAATATCCTTTTTCCCATTTTTTCCGGGAAAAAATGGAATCAGGGGGTTTTCGGGGTCGCTGATCACGAATTCGGTGTTAGATTTTCAAAATTCAAAACGGAAGGTCCTGTAAGGATAACGCAAATATCCTTTTTCCCGTTTTTTCCGGGCAAAAATGGCATTAGGGGGTTTTTGGGGTCGCTGATCACGAATTCGGTGTTAAATTTTCGAAATTGGAAACGGAAGGTCTTGTAAGGATAACGCAAATATCCCTCTTCCCATTTTTTCCGGGAAAAAATGGAATCAGGGGGTTTTCGGGGTCGCTGATCACGAATTCGGTGTTAGATTTTCAAAATTCAAAACGAAAGGTCCTGTAAGGATAACGCAAATATCCTTTTTCCCATTTTTTCCGGGAAAAACTGGCATCAGGGGGTTTTCGGGGTCGCTGATCACGAATTCGGTGTTAGATTTTCAAAACTCAAAACGAAAGGTCCTGTAAGGATGACGCACATATCCTTTTCCCATTTTGTTCGGGAAAAAATGGCATTAGGGGGTTTTTGGGGTCGCTGAATCCGATTCTGACATTTAAAATTCTGTAAGGATAACGAAATGTCCTGCAAAGATAACGTGAGTTTCCTTTTGCTCAAATTTCCCGCGAAAGATCTTTTCTGGAGGTTTTTGGTAGGCTAATTGAAGACTAAAAAGTATAAAATAAAAAAAACACTTTAAAAAACAAGTTTTATAACCTTATACACTTTCAAAATGCACTAAAAAGTAAAAAACAAGTTTAAAGTTTCACAAAAAATGTTTTTATAAATTGCGTGTTGTTGTGAAAATATAAAGTGTGCTGCGTTGCACAGTATGAAACCGCTATTACAGATTCAAGAGCAAAAGCAACGTCACACACTTTATATTTTCACAACAACACGCAATTTATAAAAACATTTTTTGTGAAACTTTAAACTTGTTTTTTACTTTTTAGTGCATTTTGAAAGTGTATAAGGTTATAAAACTTGTTTTTTAAAGTGTTTTTTTTTATTGTTCTTTGACACGAAATTATTTTGTAGCAGAGAGGTGGGAGGAGAATGGCAAGAACCAACCCCGTCCGGCGAGCTAAGCCCTCGAACGTCCAACGTGCCACCTTGCCTCCCCTTCTATCACAACATCAACGTAAATAAAGAAGACTATCTCGTCACTCTGGCTGTTACAAAATATATAACAAAAAAATAAATTCAAATAAAACATAAAAAATAAATTAGGAAGAAAAATAGAAAAAGGAATAAAACATGCCACAGGGTGAATTCATCAATTGTATTTGTAATAAAAACAATTATTTTCATATTAAGTGTAAAACGATTTCGGAGATGTACTATAGGCCTATGTTTGACAGGTTTGTTGCAAAACCTCCCATCCCTCCAATCTAAACCAAACAATCATGTGAAGGAAAATAATACGATTCTTTTGGGGAAACCCATTTTCACATAGTAAATACCAGCAAGCAATAACATAAAAGATGACAATGGGCGCATTCACGGTACTCAACGGTTGAGTAAATCTCGATGAGTTCTCGTGAATGTCTCGATACATTAAACGTCAAAATTCCACACTCATCGGTTGAGCAGAAAAGTATCGCAGAAATTTTTCGATACAAAAAATGGCGTCCGATCAGTAGTTATGATGAGTAATCTCTCAACTGTTGAGTACCGTGAATGCGCCCAATGACTGATTTATTAATAACTATGCCAACTCGATAACAAAATGACTTTTACAAACAGCAGTAATCGTCGTAAAGTCAATATATGAAAAGCGAGCAGCCGAAGATGAAGATGCTAAGCGTTCACGGCTAGACAAACGACAACAAAATATGGAGCGAGAACCAAGTCAACACCATGAAACTCGATTTGAAAAAATAAGCAACATAAATCTGCACTGGCATTCTTGACACACATACCGAAGTTCGTCGATAACGAAATTCGCTCTCCATAAATATAAATACGAATTGACATGAAATGTTTGTTTACGTTTGCGGTAGTGATATGAAATGTTTCTCGCTTCCATCGCTTCCAATAAAATAATCCCTCAACTATGACACTGCAACACTGATCCTTCCAAAACGAATTTTTATAACGAATGGCATGAAGGGTAGTGGTAAATGCTAATGTCAGAGTTTCGTCTAGCTAAAAATGTTGCGGGTGAATAAAAATGAAAGTATTTAATACAGAACACGAAACAAAATGTAGAATTGGATGATTCCAAACGAATTAGATTAAAAATATTGTATAAAATACTCAATCGCTGCCGTAGAGTTTTTCGCATTTTTGACGTGGATACTTCTTGGATTTTGGTTATGGGAGTACAAATTAGAAAATCGGCTTGCTGCCATGATAACAAATTTGCAATCGATGATACTCTATAGTTTGTGGTGACATCCGAACGGAAACTGTGTTATAAGATCCGGCCTACATTAAAGGTAGAACCTGAATCGTACGTCGATGTGTCCGTCATGCGTCCGTCACGTTGACAGTTCGAGTAGAATCAACGGGCTGCTATGAGTACTCCCCTAATAATACGTTTTCCGATGCGGCAACCGCATAGAGTAGGTCGAATTTCTACTTTTACATGCGGCAACGCACGGAAATGTCATTTTGCAAAAAAGTTTGTTTACGATTTAAGCAATTTAAGTATGGAACAAATTGAAAGTAATTGTTTCGACGATAAACTAATAGAAGAAGTGCAAAACAATTAATTAACTCCAGATTCGTTGCCGTACCCAACTGTCACCGCATCGAACTGTCAACCGGACGCACGCATGACGGACGCATCGACGTACGATTCAGGTTCTAGCTTAAAGCATTGTTTAGGGTATTTTGTTATGTTAAACTATGTTCAATTATCTTTTTAAGAATCAAAATCTAAATTTTCACTGCCGCTGTTATGCTGTGTTTGTTGCTTGCAGTAGAGATTTCACATTTATACTCTTTTTATGTTTCCTTTGTGGTATTGAATATTTGGAAGAGGCACAGGAAAGAGAACACGACGAAGTATGTTGAGGTTGAGTGAAAGCTTTTACTCTTGATTGTTTCTCTTCTCTAAATGGGTTGTTCTGGTTCTGGAAATTTATTTTACTTGATTGTTTCTCTTGATTGCCCAGTGTTTCCTTTAATTTCTGTATACGAGTTGTGCGAGTCGGAGGATTGTGTTTAAGATTTTAGTTGCTGGAACTTGAAATTACTTTGTTGTTTTTATCGTGTAATTTTATTTTATTTTGATTTTTATTTGTTTTTCATCTATGGGCGTTTTCATGAATGCAAGTTCTGCAAATAACACAAAAGATTTTGATAATAATAAACCCAGTTATATGTTATTCGTTTAGTTAGTTTACTTTCGCAAATTACTGAACAACTAAGTATTACGGGGAGATGGAAGAAAATGTTTTGTCCAATTTGCGCAACTTCCGAGTATATTTATGAAAATGCCCTATAACATTTTAGAATTAAACATTTGTTCGTTGTGTTGCAAGTGAAATTTGATTTTTAGGTACAAGATGCCGAAATTCACCAAACGGAAAGGCACATCCCGTAAACGTAACATTACGGTCAATCAAATATTGTTTCTTTAGTTTCCTTTTCACTAAAATTTCTTACTTAAATATCTATTGGCGATCGTTGTAGGCGGATCCACGTCTTCTGGCCGTCTCTACGAGACAGACACCTTGGTTTTTAGTTTATTTTCAATTCATAATTTGAAAATAAAATGACGGTACACTCCAATTACCAGGCTGGATTTCCCTGGTTACAAAAATTAAAACACAATCAGAGTTTTCAATGTTTTTAAGATGGATAGTCCCGCAGGACAACACCTTTTTTCAAGTTTCCAAAAAATTAATGCCAAGACTTTTTTGGTATTTTTAAACGTCATACAAAAAAATTTCACCTAGCAACGACAGTTTCGTTATAAGAATATCGTCTGTAGTAGTCAAGTTTGAATTAACGCGCCACCACAGCGCCATCGGAATCATACTAGAAACTATCAATATTATGTAACAAGGTTCGAGAGCCAATGGGCTCACTCTGAATAAAGGAGTCGCAAGAGCAAGTTATGTTTTTTATTTCTTTCCGTGGTTTAAATCGCCTATAATTATCAGAAGTGGGATAAATTACTTGCTATACGATATATTGCTAAGATCAGACGTGATCAAAAGTTTGTGTGAAGATCAGAAGTGATCGAATTCTGGAAAGGACAAAGTAAAGTGCATTGTAAGTAATCTTTAGAAGCAAAGGTTAGAATTAGACAATGGGACACGAGCAAGAGCAAGCAGAGGTGCAAGCTCATATTCAAGTGAGAAAATTAAACGAACGGTTGGAAGTATTTCTGGATGGAGCAAATACCGCTGTGCTCAAAGACACCTTAGAAAAATTGAATCTTCCAACCAAAGGGCAGAAGGCTAGTTTGAAAGCTAGATTGCGGGACGCGATGAGCGAGTTAACCGCAGAGGAGGCCATTAAATTGATTGAAGGCGAAGATGACACCACAGACGATGAAAGCACCAGCAGCAGCGAAAGGGACACGGAAAATCAATCACTGGACGCGGAGCTCAAGAAACTTCAAGACATCTTAGAAAAGAAACGGAAAATTGAGAACCTGAAACAACAAATTGCCGAATTGACCGCTACGTCGGACGTAACTACCACGAGAGCAACATCTTTTAACTTCAAAGACGTCGAAGAGTCATTGCAAACGTTTAGCGGAGATGACTACTTTACTGTCGAAAAGTGGATTCAAAGTTTTGAGGAATCGGCAGAGATGCTGAATTGGAACACCCGAACAAAGTTCATTTACTCAAAACGACTCTTAACGGGAACAGCTAAATTGTTCATTCGTTCAGCGTCATTTAAATGTTGGGAAGAATTAAAATCAGGCCTCACAAAAGAGTTCCGTAAACCAGTAACAAAGTCCGATATCCATCACGAATTGCGTCGCAGAAAGAAAACAAAGGATGAAACGATTCAACAGTACATTCTTTCGATGCAAGAATTAGCCTCTCTAGCAGACATTGAGACAATAGACCTAATACAATATATAATAAGAGGAATACCCGATTCAGAGGCAAACAAAGTTCTATTGTATGGAGCAAATAATATACAAGAGCTGAAAAATGCCTGCAAGAGGTAAGAGCAGTTAAAACGGAATCAAATGGAAAACGCCATTCCTCTGTCATTGCGTGGTAATTTGGCCAGTGTAAAACCTGCGATACAGCGGGCCCGAGACAAGTGTTTTAATTGCAACGAGTGGGGACATATCAGCAGTTCCTGTCCAAAACAAAGGAAGAAACGAAATACCTGCTTCAGGTGTAACCAAGTGGGTCATTTTGCGAATGAGTGCCCCAAAAAAGTAGCAGTTATGAACATCCAGCAGCCATTCCGATTGCAGCAAAGGGGTACGAGACAGCAGGCGCAAATGTCGAGGGGAGCAGAAAACTTCGAATTCATGATCGACTTCGACTTTTCATCCGATGAATGGAACAGTGGAAAATTCACCTTTTTGACGCTTGTTGATTCCGGCTCACCGATCAGTTTTATCCAGGAGAACTACTTGCCAACGTTCCTGATCCAGCACGGCCGAGAAGAAAGGAGTAAATTTACCGGAATAAATGGTAGTCCCCTTAATATTGTAGGTAAAAGTAAATGTATGGTTTCTTAAATATATTTGTTGTAAAAAATATGAGTATGAAACACCCTGTTATTTTAGGACGGGATTTTATTAACCTTAGTAACCTGGAATTGTGCTATAAGCAAGAAAATGAGCAGATCATGTTACAGGAAGAATGCAGTCAAATTCAAAACGATGACAAAGGTATGAATTCTGAAAATTATTATTCCGATGACGAAAATTTTGAAGAAGAAATTTTATATATCGACTTTTCACATAGTGATCAATGTTTCGCGAATAATCTTAATATTAATAGTGAATTGCCTTTAGACGTACAACTTAAAATCCAAGAAATTTTAAAACGCACAAAGCCATATCTAAACCAAAACGAATTTAAAAAAAACGATTTCAAGATGCGTATTATGTTGACGAAAGATGAACCATTTTACACCACTCCTCGCAGATTGCCATACACTCACCAAGAAGAACTGAAAAAAATAATTACCGATTTGTTAGACAGAAAAATAATCCGGGAAAGTGACAGTCCATACGCATCGCCGACGGTCCTTGTTAAAAAAAGGAACAAAGAGTTACGTTTGTGCATAGACTTTCGTGCCTTGAACAAGGTAACGATAAAAGACAATTTTCCCCTCCCCCTTATCAAGGATATTTTAGATAGGCTAAAAGATAAAAAATATTTCACGTTGATAGACCTAAAAAGTGGCTTTCATCATGTTGATATTGACGAATCCTCTGTCAAATATACCTCATTTGTCACGCCCTTTGGGCAATATGAGTTCCTCAAAATGCCGTTCGGGGTAAAAAATGGACCAGCAACTTTCGCTAAATTCCTTAGGCAAATCTTCAAACAATTATTGGATGGCGGAAAATTACTCGTATACGTCGACGATTTCCTGATAGCCACAAAAACAATAGAAGAACACGTCCAAATATTAGAAGAGTTTATAGGGAAAGTTAAAGAAAATAATTTAGAATTAAAAGTAGAAAAATGTCAATTCATGATGCAAAAGATAGAGTTCTTAGGATATGATATCTGCGAGAAAGGGATAAGGCCAAATCAAGGTAATTTGTTAGCTGTAGAAAGATTCCCACTACCGAAAACCGAAAAGGCAGTGCAAAGTTTTTTAGGCCTATGCTCCTATTTTAGGAAGTTTGTAAAAAACTTTTCCATGATCGCAAAGCCTTTGCAAAGTATTTTAAAAAAGGGCACGCCATTTCAATTTGGACAAGAGCAGCTAGAAGCTTTTGAGACATTAAAATCTTTATTACTAGCGGCACCTACTTTGGCGATATACAGTCCATTAAACGAAACAGAGCTGCATTGCGACGGAAGCAGTGTAGGCTTTGGCGCGATATTATTGCAGCGGCAAGCGGATGGCAAACTACATCCGGTCTTCTATTTCTCCAGAAAATGTACCGACGTCGAGACTAAATATCATAGTTTCGAGTTGGAAACACTTGCTATAATATATGCATTGAGACGATTTAGGGTATACCTAGTTGGAATTAACCCTTCTATTATGTTCGGGTCATTTCATGACCCAAAACAACTTTAAACCAAAATTTTCGTTATTAAAAATTCCATGAGTTCAAATTTCTTTTGAACAGTGGGACGAATTGTAACGTATTTTATGATAATTCAATCACTTGTGTTATACCTTTCACAGGTAGACGGCAATAGGTTTTGTATACACACGACACGTTCGGGTCATGGCGTGACCCGTAGTGTGTTTGTATGGCAAATAATATGCAATGCCACACCCTTCTTGTGTTCACCGGCTTCACGAGGTCCAAGCTATATATACTCCGACTTCGCAAACCACATGTGAATTATAATCGAAGAAAAAAATCATATTCGCTGAATCCTATTTGCATAGGAATGGGTTCGCCAATACTTAGGCTTCGTTCCAATTTTTTTGTGGGACTGAGTCCTACATAATATTGGAGTCACTTCTAAAAACAATGGGAACGATTCCATTCTATAATATAGTAATGATTCCACCCCAGTATAGGAATGTCTCCATTAAAAACTAGGAACGGGTGCTACTTTTGTTGGAATGTGTCCATTCTTCTCTCAGCCCTATTTACATACCTAGTAATGATTCCACGAAAACTAGGACTAGTTCCAATATTTATGGAAGTCTTTGCTACAAAGTGGTGCAATGACTCCTATAATCGCTTTCCCATATTTTATAGGAACGATTACTATGCGGATTTTTTCCGTGAAAAGCCCATTCTTTTTTGATGGCAAACCGATCGCTGGTCAGTCGCCGTGTTGATTTATTTGTTGTTAACGCATATGTATTATGGACTGAAATTCATCCGACCTGGAACAATAATAAACTTTTTAAACGCCGCCAGTTCTTGCAAGAGTTAGGCGAAAGTCTTGTTCGCCCATATATTATTGTACGGACCGATATGTCAAGAGCTGAAGATCATTAGAAATTTGCGTGCCGAAGAGGCATCATCCACAGCGGCTTCTCCACCAACTAAGAAAAGGAAGGCGAACGTCACAGGATTTTTGTATTTACTGTGATTCTGTCCTGCGGGTAAAAAATCAGCTGAAAATTTAAAATTTTCCTAGATTTTTTTACTCCGAGCCGACGAGTTTGAAATTTAAGGCTATATATGTATTAGTGATGGGATTTCTTTATTCCCGGCAAGGAAAAAAAACTTTTGGTCCTTGCAACGTTTATAACAAAGCAGTTTGTCCAGACCATCGTCACACGACCACCATCAGAAACCTTATTGCGAAGATTATGTACCTATATAAATTGTAATTTTAGGATTATTTTGTATGCATTATATGATAAATACACGTGGGTCATTTTATGACCCGAACATGTTATGTGTGTGTGTTATTTGAACATAATAGAAGGGTTAATTTCAAAATTGTAACAGATTGCCAATCACTGCAGCTGACATTGGGCAAAAGGGTACTGAATCACCGCATATCCAGGTGGGCGCTAGAATTGCAAGATTACAATTATTCGGTAGAACATCGTTCGGGTAAGCGTATGTCGCATGTAGACGAACTTAGTAGGAGTATCAATATAGTAACAGACTTAGATGAAACATTCGAGTCAATGCTTTCAGCGGCCCAAGCCCGTGATAATGTAATTCAAAAAATTGCGGATGAGTTACAAAAACGAGAAAATGTTCACTATGAAATGATTAACGGCTTAGTGTATAAAAAAGTAGGAGATAAAACGCTTTTATATGTCCCTTGTCAGGTAGAAGACAGAGTAATTCACACACACCACGAACTGCTATGCCACTTAGGAACCGATAAATGTTACGAACATATAAGCCGCTGTTACTGGTTTCCCCAAATGAGAATAAAAATAAAAAGATTTATCGAAAACTGTCTCAAATGTATCTATTTCTCCCCAAAGTCTGGTAAAATAGAAGGAAAACTTCATAACATACCTAAGGGGGAACTCCCATTTGAAACAATCCACATTGACCATTATGGTCCCTTGGCATTGTCCAAATTTAAATACAAACATATTTTCCTAATAGTAGATGCATTTACAAAGTTTGCCAAACTCTTTCCTGTGAAAAGCACAGCGACAGGTGAAGCCATTGCTTGTTTGAAAACTTACTTTTCAACCTATAGCCGACTGTCTAGGATTGTATCCGATAGGGGTACCAAGAATTCTCCCAATTCGTAAATGAAAATAACATCCAGCATGTTAAGATAGCTGTCCTAACGCCTCAAGCGAATGGACAAGTCGAGCGAATCAATCGCAATATTACTCCTATGTTAGCCAAGTTAAATGAAGCGGAAACGACTGCTGATTGGTACAAACATCTTACACATGTAGAATTTGGACTTAATAACTCTATAAACCGTAGTACGGGACATACGCCAAGTATGCTATTATTCGGAGTCAACCAAAAAGGAAATGTTTCAGATAAGGTTATGGAGTATCTGCTGAGTGTTAATAAAATTGGTAGAAACTTGAATGAACTAAGAAGTTCTGCGTCTAAGGCAATGGAAAAGTCTCAGAATTATAATAAAACGCAATTTGATCGTACACATAAGAAACCTACAACCTACAAAAAAGGAGACTACGTCATGATCAAAAATATCGTAACAACGCCAGGCGTAAATAAAAAGCTTCTGCCTCGCTATCGTGGTCCGTACGAAGTTGCAGAAGTTTTAAACAATGATCGCTATGTGCTTAAAGATATAATTGGTATGCAAATTTCGAGAATACCATATAAAGGTGTTTGTGCGCCACATAATATGAAACCTTATGTGCGAGATCTCGCGAATAAAACAGTTTTGAATTTGAGTGCAGTCTAGAGAACCGTTAGAAGTAACTTTTTTAACTGTATTATATTTGTTTTTACTTTTCATAAAAAAAAAAAAATTTTGTTCATTAGTACTATCGATTAACTTCAAATTTAGACAAAGGATGAAAAATCCCGTGTAACTTAAACATATGTGATTTATATAACAGGAATAGAATAATTCAATTAGAATACTAATATCGAATAAGAAGATAATGAAAAGTATGTCAATACTATCGATTGTTAACGTTTTGTACAAAGGATTTAGTATGATTCTGGATATGGTGAACGAAAAAATTAAATTATATTATTAATAATCGGGTCGATTATTTGGCAGGATGGCCGATCTGTAGTAGTCAAGTTTGAATTAACGCGCCACCACAGCGCCATCGGAATCATACTAGAAACTATCAATATTATGTAACAAGGTTCGAGAGCCAATGGGCTCACTCTGAATAAAGGAGTCGCAAGAGCAAGTTATGTTTTTTATTTCTTTCCGTGGTTTAAATCGCCTATACGTCATTCGCACATGGTCCCGTAGACTGTAGTATCTCAAAATCGGCCATTTCAAGAAAAACGCATTCAAAGTTTTCATTTCAAAATAATTGTTTATAAATAATTGTTTTTTTCTGTTGTCTGTACAGTAATATTTCAATTTATTACTCTTTTGATCATAATTTACAGATCATTTGCTTCATTTTTTTTTTTTGCAATAATAAAAGATAGAGTTAGGTTTGTTTTCCACAAAATCAATTTAAATTTCAAAAAATGGGAATTTAAAAAATCAAAAATAAATACATTTTAGGACTACGTTTACATTTAAATTTGTTTTTCATTTGATTCAGTCAATTTTCCTTTACATAATGGAATAATTACTCAAAAACACATTTTTTTGAGATACTACAGTCTACGGGACCATGTGCGATATGTAGGTTTCACTGTAGATCTTTTACAAAGCCAAGAAAATGTAAAAAATAAAATTTTGTAAAGTATTTTATTGCCATTGTCTTCCACATTTGTGTTTTTTCAAGGCACAATATAGCGTTTGAAAGATTCAAAAGTGATCCTATTCAATTGAAACAAATTCCACTAGCAATTGAAAATACCAACTCACAAAACAACTACCACCTAATTGGTTTTGTAGACTATTCTGGGTCAGATGTCCAATCTCGAGGGTCGATATGCTTAGGACACTACACGGCTATAACATGCCGAAGGTATTCATAATCGTTGCGTTAAACTGGGGTCCAGACAAAACATGTTTAAAATTTAACACCAACTTAAAAAGCTTCTAATTCATAATAAAATTTAAACTGAGGTGTAATGAACCAACTCTCTTGAATTTTTGATTCAAATTTAGTACATTTTTCAAACCTTAAATCTGTACCCCAGCGGTAAACTGTCGTAACTGCCAAAACCGCGATTTTGGGGTTATTGTTGTAACTACATTGTGGGCACGTATATCAACTAATATTTTGTTTAAACAATGTCCTAAAATAAAATAAACTTCAAAAGTTTCAAATAATTACTGAAAATCATACACAATAAAAAGTTTGCAATTCCGAACTAAATGGCTCTCCTGTAAAATTTGCAAAATGTCAGTTACGACAGTTTACCCCTGGGGTACAGAAATGTACTTTACATTCGATTTTTTTGTGAATAAATGCAAATAAGTTATTATTGGATACACAAAAATATTCGGATTTGGTAAAATTTGCTCAACTCTAATTATGATTGAAAGTTAATGAAAGTTTGAAGCAGAAAAGCCAATTTCTGCGAAATTATCCTGTTTCGAAAGATCAGCTGGTCATTTGAAATTCAAGCTTCCCGGGATTAGAGAGCCTATAACCACAAACAAGTATATACAGATGTCTAACTAGTAATCCACATCTGCCATGAATGCCGTCACTGTCGCTGTTACATCTGATGTTGCGTTTAGGAAGATTGAAATGTCAACTGTTAAGGCTAGTACCAAAGATTAGAGACTTACTAAAGATAAGACACAAACGTGGTTTTCCGTTTGCCGCCTGTAGAAAGAAGTAGTCGACAGCATCATTCCGTAGTCGACAGCATAATTTCTCTCTTTTTATCATTTAGCTCAAATGGACTTGTTGAAAAAAATCATTTTGTAATACTCGCACAGAACAGACCAAAATATTGGACCAACACATACACAAGGGCCGACAGCGGCCTTTCACAATTTCTTCAACTGGCAATGGCGATAGGATTTTTTAGCAAAAAAAACACTTTTATTTCACTTGTTACGTTGCTTAAACAGAAAAAATGCCTGCCAAGGAACATTTTACGGAATGTTCTGCCGACAATACGAAATATCCCGAGAGTTTTGCATTTCTCACACAAAAGCAATTAGTGTCTTTACAAAGCAAATGAAACAGACGACAACGTACTCTTCTTCAAGAAAAAATTTCTCTCGCGTTTCCTAACTATATATCTCTAAACTATGCTAGTACTGTAACACAGCGAAACGAAAACGAAATGTCAAATCTATATATACAGGGTGCGCCATCTATTCCTCCGGTATGAGAATGTTGAATAACTTTTGAAAGAAACAATAGATTGCAAAAAATGGTGTTTTTTTATTTAGTTCAATCCTTTACAATTTATGTGGACTACTTTTTGAAAACAACATCGATCAAATGACCACCTTTATTGGCCACCGCAAACTGTGCTCTTTTTCGGGCATTTTCCATCACTTCTTCGAGCATCTCCGTCGGTATGGCAGCTATTTCGGCACGAATATTGGTCTTGAGCTCGTCAATGGCTTCGGGTTGCTGGCGTAAACTTTACTCTTCAAATAACCCCACAAAAAGAAGTCTGGGGGGGTTAAATCAGGGGATCTTGGTGGCCAGTCAATATCGCCTCTTTTCGATATCACACGTCTAGGGAATTTTTGTTGCAAAAACCGTATTGTTTGGTCCGCTGTGTGGCATGGCGCCCCGTCTTGCTGAAACCAGAAGTCAGTCAGACCTTTTTCACGCATTTTCGGACACACAAAATGTGCCAACATCCACCGATATCGATTACCATTAACTGTTTCACCTTCATTGAAGAAAAATGGCCCAATGATGGTTTTTGCGCACACGCCGGCCCAAACAGTCACTTTTCGATCATGCAATGGTATTTCATGAATCTCGTGAGGATTTTCTGTCGCCCAAATGCGGCAATTTTGTTTATTAACACCGCCAGAGAGAGTGAAATGTGCCTCGTCGGTCATTAAAACTTGCATCCAAAAGTCCGGCATGGTTTCCAACATACATCGTCACTATTTCGGCGCGTTCTTTCGGTGTGAAGCGGTTCATGGTTAAAATTGTACTGGTTTGACGTTTCCAAAACGTGTGTAGGAAAGCAAATCGGTTGACAAATGGCGAAGTTATTGAATGTTTACATACCGGAGGAATAGATGGCGCACCCTGTATAAAAATGGAAGTTTGTTGGTTTGTTGGTTTGTTGGTTTGTTGGTTTGTTGGTTTGTTGGTTGGTTTGAGATTACAAAACGCAAAAACTACTGGACCGATTTTTACGCGGTTTTTTGCAAAATGATCTGTGTTGCCAGGAGCAGGTTTTTAGCTATGTACATTTTTAAAATTCGAAACGGAAGGTCCTGTAAGGATAATGGAAATATATTTTTTCCCATTTTCCCCGGAAAAATTTGCATTATAGGGTTTTTGGGGTCGCTGATCACGAATCCGGTATTAGATTTTCAAAATTCGAAACGGAAGGTCCTGTAAGGATAATGGAAATATCCTTTTTCCCATTTTTCCCCGGAAAAATTTGCATTATAGGGTTTTTGGGGTCGCTGATCACGAATTCGGTATTAGATTTTCAAAATTCGAAACGGAAGGTCCTGTAAGGATAATGAAAATATCCTTTTTCCCATTTTTCCCCGGAAAAATTTGCATTATAGGGTTTTTGGGGTCGCTGATCACGAATCCGGTATTAGATTTTCAAAATTCGAAACGGAAGGTCCTGTAAGGATAATGAAAATATCCTTTTCCCATTTTTCCCCGGAAAAATTTGCATTATAGGGTTTTTGGGGTCGCTGATCACGAATCCGGTATTAGATTTTCAAAATTCGAAACGGAAGGTCCTGTAAGGATAATGAAAATATCCTTTTTCCCATTCTTCCCCGGAAAAATTGGCATTATGGGGTTTTTGGGGTTGCTGATTACGAATCCGGTATTAGATTTGCAAAACTGACGCGGAAGTTCCTGAAAGGATTAATATCCTTTTTCCCGTTTTTCCTCGGAAAAATTGGCATTATAGAGTTTTCGAGGTCGCTGATCGCGAATCCGGTGTTCGATTTTTCAAATGCTAAACGGAAGGTCCTGTAAGGATAACGGAAATGTCATTTTTCCAATTTTTCTCGCAAAAACAGTCTTTGGGAGGTTTTCAGGGTTGCTTATCACGAATCTGGAGTTGGAATTTCAAAATTCGAAACGGGAGGTCCTGTAAGGATAACATTTTTTCCCGAAACTTTTTAAGTTATTTATGTTTTTTTGGCATTCTAAAATTTATACAAAAAACTTTTAGCTGCCAACGAAGGGTCTGCTATAGAGTATAAATCTATATATATAAAAACGAATGTTTGTTGGTTTGTTCATCTGTCTGTCCGTTTGAAATTACAAAACTTAAAAACTACTAGACCGATTTTGACGCGGTTTTTTGCAAAATGATCTGCGTTGCCAGGAGCAGGTTTTTAGCTATGTTAGATTTTAAAATTCGAAACGGAAGGTCCTGTAAGGATAACGCAAATATCCTTTTTCCCATTTTTCTCCGGAAAAATGGCCATTATGGGGTTTTTGGGGTCGCTGATCACGAATCCGGTATTAGGTTTTCAAAAATTCGAAACGGAAGGTCCTGCAAGGATAACGCAAATATACTTTTTTCCCATTTTTACCCGGAAAAATTGGCAAAATAAAGACTGTATCGAAAAGTATGAAAACAACTGCAATGAGCCAATATTAGCATGCTGTTGCTTTTTAGTCAAATTTGTTTAGTCAAAAAAACGTCTGAGAGTTTGACAATTTAATTACCCTATCCGATTTTAATTTTATTTTACGAAACACGAGGTCTTTCTGTAGAGCAACGAAAAAGGATTGTGGACAAATGGCATTTCGAAAAGGGCATCAACATGAGGCCAGTGACAAAACAGGAAGGTGTAAGGCTAAAAGCAATTTTTACTGCCATCAAGAAGTTTGGGGAGGAACTGACATTCGAGGATAAGAAAAAAACTGGGAGAAAACCAGGGCCTAGACGCGAAAAAATGGATCAAAATATTTGTGCAGCAATTCGGCGTGATTGCAGTGTTTCGGTTAAAGATGTCGCGAAAAAATGTAAAACAAGTGCTGAAATGGTTCAGCTAGCCAAAAAGCGCAACAATATGAAGACCAATCGGAAGCAACGACAACCGAAACTTACCGAAAAACAGGCAGCCTGCGTGAAACCGCGGCTTCGGAAATTGTATGACACCATTTTAACCAAAAAAAAAAAACAATGCATCATTATGGATGATGAAACGTACGTTAAAATTGATTATCGTACATTACCAGGACCTCAGTACTTTACGATTGCAAGAGGGGACGATATAGACGAAGCACAAAAGTCGATTCAGGTGGAAAAATTCGGAGCCTAAGTGATGGTATGGCAAGCAATTTGCGAATGTGGCCTGAAATCATCTGCATTTTTCACAACGATGAACCAGTTGACTGATTTGTGCGTCAAAGAGTGTCTAAAACATAACAAAAGCTATAATTGCCAATCTGGCAATCATTGGAGACCCGTATGGTGATATTCGTATCAAAATTCGAACAGTTATACCAAAATTCCACTTTGAAGTCAAACTTTCCAATAAGATTTTTTAAAATTTATTCCAATCGGATTTTGATGTATGGGAGTTTTATGTAGAATCATATCCTAAATAACTTTTGTTCTTGGACTTTTTTGATAAAATTCACCGTTTTTGAGATATTCACAAAAAACGTTTTCGTTCGTATGGGGGGTACCCCCCCTAATGGACCATTTTTGCCCATTAACGAACTTAGCCTCGCATTTTACGAAAAACGGATCTGTGCAAACTTTCAAGTCTCTAGCTCAATCCGTGCGCCCGCAATCCGCGCCACAGACAGACGGACGGACGGACGGACAGACGGACGGACAGACGGACGGACATGCAAAAATTAAATATTTTTATCATTCTAAACACACTGGTGTAATTAATTTTTTTGTGCGATGACGGGATCTTGGCGTTACAAACGGTAAGGCAAAGTTAATATACCCTTTGGTTTCACCATACGGGTATAAAAACGGTTGCTGCCCATGATTCGAAGACACGAAGGATCTATGTTGTTTTGGGCACATTTGGCATCATGTCACTATGCAAAAAACACCATTGAATGGATGTCAACAAATGGAGTCAATTTTGTGGCAAGAACAATGAATCCACCAAATTGCCCAGAAATTCGTCCCATCGAAAAATTTTAGGCAATAATGAAGCGAAACCTTCGGAAAATGTGTCTGGAAACTAATGATATGGAGCAATTCAAAAAAGACTGGCAAAAAATCTCGAAAACTATAAAGAATAGTACTGTCCACAATGTAATGGATATATTAGAACAAAAGTGCGGCGAATCGTAAAAACATAAAAAATATTTTTGAAATGTTGTATATACATATAAAGAAATATGTACTTAATAACCAATTTTATAAAATTTTTCTTAAAAAAAAACTAAATTACGCCTTTTTAATCCCATATTTTTTGTTTCCATACTTTTCGATACAGTCTTTAGGGTTTTTCGGGTCGCTGATCACGAATCCGGTATTAGATTTTAAAAATTCAAAACGGAAGGTCCTGTAAGGATAACACAAATATCCTTTTTCCTATTTTTCCGGTATTAGATTTTCAAAATTCGAAACGGAAGGTCCTATAAGGATAACGCAAATATCCTTTCTCCAGTTTTTCCTGGGAAAGATCGGCATTAGGGGGTTTTTGGGGTCGCTGATCACGAATCCAGTGTTGGAATTTCAAAATTCGAAACGGAAGGTTCTGTAAGGATAACATTTTTTTCCAAAACTTTTTAAGTTATTTATGGTTTTTTGACATTCTAAAATTTATACAAAAAACTTTTAGCTGCCAACGAAGGGTCTGCTAGTCCCATATAAAATTCAAAAAAAATTTCGCTGTGCGAAATTTCGTTCGCAAAAGTAGTACTGTGCACCAGCGAAAACGAAAAAATTTTTGGAGACAAATCAGCTGGTTTGATCGGCTTCCGATTTTCACCAAGAGATGTCAGACACAATTTCTCCACATTTTTCGCATCTGAAAAGAACGCCCTGAGGCATTCTTTTCGCACGAAATAATGACAGTTCAAACCAGCTGATTGTGATTTGATATTTCGGTGACAAGAAAAAAGATGGTACGCACAATATTTATATTTAATTTGAATAAATAAGCGAGAAAACCTTTGTTTTTTTATTTATTTTATAGGAAATATGAGCCAAAAGGTAAAAATAGTGTGGTCATCAATTGAGAAAACAAAATTGTCGGAATTAATGGAAAGATATCCGTCACGCAAATATGGGGATGTTTTTGAGCGGCTTTTTCTTCGCTTCTGCAACAAAGCTAGAGCTAAACCAGCTGCCCCAATTACGATAGCTTTGTCTTGGTCCACTATTGCTAAAAAATTTTTCTTGGGAAATCAAGATTTTTCACATAAAACAACGTTACTACAAATGCTTTTTTTAGTATACGAAACACAAACACAAAATGACAATGTCTCCAAAATCTCCAAAGCGAAAATTTTCGCAGTCGATTAATGCCCAGATTTTTTCGTTTTCGTCTCGCTGTGTTACAGTACTAGCCTTTACGACAGAAAAGTCTGACAGTTTTCGCTGACATCTTTGCTAACAGAAATGGAATTTAAGATGGCGGATTCTAATTTTTCACGTGCAGAGACGCTCCGTCCTATAAACGAATACTGTTTAAAAGTAATTTTTACAAACAAATTATTTGAAAAAGGTACCGTGGGAGCAGGTGGAGGCCAAATTTAATTTTAGTGCGGAGATTTTAAAGAAAAAAGTGAAATCACTGAGATCGTCATATTTACTACTCAGTTGTTTACTGCTCAACGCATTTCTGGAACTGAAACGTCATGCCAGAATCAGCAGCCCACCTACGTAAACAGTCCTGTCAACATTTCCGGCAGGTCTGGATGGCGTGTAATGGGCATTAGCGCTGTTGTCGCAATTTTTACTCATAGCCGACAAACTGATAGCCGACAAAAAGCTTCTCTTGTAGCTGACTGAGAGCCGCTGAGAACTAAGTTTCGTCTTGAGTGTCGGCTACACATACACACCAAAGCAGACTCGATTATTATTACAAGCGGAGTCAAGAGGTGGTGTAGCGCAGGCGAGATCGTTTTGACGTGGATACGTCTTGGATTTTGGTTATGGGGGTACAAATTAGAAAATCGGCTTGCTGCCATGATAACAAATTTGGAATCGATGATACTCGATAGTTTGTGGTGACATCCGAACAGAAACTGTGTTATAAGATGAGGCCTACATTAAAGCATTGTTTAGGGTATTTTGTTATGTTAAACTATGTTCAATTATCTTTTTAAGAATCAAAATCTAAATTTTCACTGCCGCTGTTATGCTGTGTTTGCTGCTTGTAGTACAGATTTCACATTTATACTCTTTTTATGTTTTCTTTGTGCTGTAAATTGAAATTGCTTTGTTATTTTTATCGTTTTTATCGTGTAATTTTATTTTATTTTGATTTTTATTTGTTTTTCATCTATGGGCGTTTTCATAGATTCAAGTTCTGTAAATAACACAAAAGATTTTGCTTAATAAATAACCCGGTTATATGTTATTCGTTTAGTTAGTTTACTTTCGCAAATTACTGAACAACTAAGTATTACGAGGAGATGGAAGAAAATGTTTTGTCCAATTTGCGCAACTTCCGAGTATATTTATGAAAATGCCCTATAACATTTTAGAATTAAACATTTGTTCGTTGTGTTGCAAGTGAAATTTGATTTTTAAGTACAAGATGCCGAAATTCACCAAACGGAAAGGCACATCCCGTAAACGTAACATTACGGTCAATCAAATTGTTTCTTTAGTTTCCTTTTCACTAAAATTTCTTACTTAAATATCTATTGGCGATCGTTGTAGGCGGATCCACGTCTTCTGGTCGTCTCTACGAGACAGACACCTTGCTTTTTTTGTGATATTTTTGGTAAATATGAAAATCTTGGCTTCAGAAAGGAATTGATAATATTGAATGGGCTTTCGAAGATCGTTAATAATTTTTTGTGTTTTGATTCTACTTATTGATTTACTGATAAATCGGCAATATGCAAAAGCATTTTTTTTCTTAGCGCTTTTTTCAAAAATAGTTTTAGTGAAATCATTTAACTTGCGTAACTTGTTATTTGCAACTTTTTACAGAAATATATTTTTAATTAAGAAAATTACTGTATGTTTGTCGCGTATTTAAAAAATGGGTTGAAATTATTTTGGACGAGTTTAAAAAATCGGAGTTTTTAAAAGCTTTTATTTAGTTAGCTTGCCTTCGTGTCTGTCTGTCTGTCAGATCAAATCTTGCAACCCAATTTTGACCCACTTCCACTTGTCCGATTGACTTGAAATTTTGCACACTTATATAAGTCCGATGACAATACAATATTTTCACTACTTCGTCCTTGTAAGGATAACGGAAGGTCCTGTAAGGATAACGTGATTATCCTTTTCTCCAAATTTTCCGGAAAAAAATCTATTCTGGGGGTTTTTGGGGTCGCTGAATCTGAATCTGTCATTAAAAAGTCAGTAAGGATAACGGAAGGTCCTGTAAGGATAACGTGATTATCCTTTTCTCCAAATTTTCCGGAAAAAAAATCTATTCTGGGGGTTTTTGGGGTCGCTGAATCCGAATCTGTCATTAAAAAGTCAGTAAGGATAACGGAAGGTCCTGTAAGGATAACGTGATTGTCCTTTTCTCCAAATTTTCCGGAAAAAATCTATTCTGGGGGTTTTTGAGGTCGCTGAATCTGTCATTAAAAAGTCTGTAAGGATAACGGAAGGTCCTGTAAGGATAACGTGATTATCCTTTTCTCCAAATTTTCCGGAAAAAAAATCTATTCTGGGGGTTTTTGAGGTCGCTAAATCCGAATCTGCCATTAAAAAGTCTGTAAGGATAACGGAAGGTCCTGTAAGGATAACGTGATTATCCTTTTCTCCAAATTTTCCGGAAAAAAATCTATTCTGGGGGTTTTTGGGGTCGCTGAATCCGAACCTGTCATTAAAAAGTCTGTAAGGATAACGGAAGGTCCTGTAAGGATAACGTGATTATCCTTTTCTCTAAATTTTCCGGAAAAAAATCTATTCTGGGGTTTTTGGGGTCACTGAATCCGAATCTGTCATTAAAATTTTTTTATACCCTGTATCCTAAAACCAAAAGAATATTGTGACTTTGCTTTATCACACACAGTCACACATTCATTAACAGTCATTAACGCACAGTCATTAACACACAGTCATTAACACACAGTCATTAACACACACAGTCATTAACACACACAGTCATTATGACTAACACAAAAGTTCTGCCATCTGAGTTCGTTTGTAATCCCAATAAAACATCATTAAGTTTTCTCGTCGTGGCTCTCACTAAAACAACCTCGTTAGGTTTTCTGTTCGTGGCTCTCACAAAACACAACAAATTGTTCTTTTCCAAATTTGATGTTAGAGCCAAAGAAACACCAGAGCAACATGCAGCACGACTACAAGCCGAAAGACAGCATACATCACAAGCTAGAGCCAAAGAAACACCAGAGCAAAATGCAGCACGACTACAAGCCGTCAGACAGCACACATCACAAGCTAGAGACAAAGAAACACCAGAGCAAAATGCAGCACGACTACAAGCCGACAGACAGCATACATCACAAGCTAGAGCCAAAGAAACACCAGAGCAACATGCAGCACGACAGGAACAAGCTCGCTTACGACATCAACAATTGAATGCCGGAATTGTGGCATTTCAAACAGCCATCTATACATTCTGCGATCGCTTTTGTGAAGTTTGCACCAAGCGATGCTATCCCAATCAAGTCGCTACATGTAGACCGAGTGTCACTGCCATGATATACTTGCCACCTGAGTTGTCACTCAAACAAAGTTTGCTCGTGTGCCACCGCTGCAAGACTCACCTAACCAGCAAGAAAACTACACATCCGTCAAAAGCATATTGGAACAACATGCAACCAGGAGATATACCTGAAGTAATTCAAGTATTATCACAAGCCGAACAGCGATTATTGGCAAGAATAACACCATTTGTCAAAGTAGTGAAGTATCACGGACGATTTGGACAATATGGTTTCCGTGTACAAGCAGTACTATTTGCCCAGGACATCTTCGAAGTTAGTGAGAAGCTACCAAATATGTTGCCAAGATCAACACAGAATTCTGGGATCGTTGTTATAACCGAATATCTTGAGAACCTAAACATCACAAGAGAGTTCTCAATATGCAGGCCAAAACTGCTGTATGCGCTACGGTGGCTAATCGCTAATCGCCGTTATACCGAGATGTCATTGTCGACCAAGACGTACAAATTAATGAGCAAGATTTGATACGAGTTGTTGATACACCACCAGAAGATGAAGCAATCAATACGCTACAGCAAGAAAGCGCATACAAGTCAATTGGAGATATATCCAGAATTATACATGCTTCATGGAACCACGCACAACACAGTTTCTTCACATCGGGATGGGCTGGAGCGCAGTGCTGTGTAATTGCATTATCGAACATCGTACGAGCAATCACACTTCCGCCACGATTATGGAACCGGGATATCTTGGATAGGAACATGATCCAGGGTGATGAAATGTACGCTGCCATACAATCAGCCTCAAACAACAATCCTAATGCCTATCCTATTCCTCATAGTGGATACTTTGCCGTACGTAACTTCGATGTCATCAAGGGAGACTTCAGTATGTTCCACAACACATTCACCATGGATTATAATGAAGACCCAGCACTCTATGGAAGTCTTCAAGATTCTGAGAATCATACCATTGGCACCACACTACGAGAAGCTTTGCGGGTCCTATTTGCCAATCATAATGCAGGAATACTAATAGCAGAATCAAAGTCATTTGGAGTACTGTATTACGATAACAAATACTACTTCACCGATTCACATTCATGCGGACCAAAAGGCGCCAGTGCAGCAAATGGAAAGGCATGTATCATAGAATCCGACAACATTGAAGAGCTTCATAGAGTTTGTAAGCGAGCTACGCGTTCACGCAATGTTCAGTACACCTTGGATTACATTGATGTGCAACTGAAGACTGACATAACCACAACAGGACAACACTTGGAATTGGACAGGGAGGCGATACCACAACAAGAGGCAACACCAATTGTTCCCGTACAAAAACAAATGGAATCAATACCAACACAAACATCAGTGATGGCTGCCATAGATTGTAACCAGCCAGATGTGGATGACGAGTTGGAGGTATCGGAGAATGTCAACGAAATCATCCGCAAGACAAAGGATAATATCGTGAATGAGGCACACGAATTGAAAGCTGAAGAGTTTGCATGGTTCTACCTTTTCCCCTATGGTAGAAATGGCTTGAAGGAAAACAGATCTGTAAATATATCACCGCTTGACTACTTCCAATATAGAATATTGGGTAGCGATACAAGATTCGAACGCAATGACTATCTATTCTATGCGTTATCCATGTTTGAATATCACAGAGCTAAATCCACAATTGCAGCATGCGGTAAGAAGATTGAAGGGCAAGAAGGAAGGATCGAAGACGTCCACCTCTATATGAAGAATTTGCGAGGATCATCAGCATACTGGCGCACGGCTCTGAACGAGTTAATAGCACAAATAAGATGTCTGTGTCCACCTACCTACTTCGTAACCTTCAGCTGTAACGATCTCAACTTGGTGGATATGAGAAAAGCTCTCCTTATAGCTGATGGAAGACCTCATGATGACCCCGCTGAACTTGATGTTCAAGCTACGCAATCCCTAATTGAGCAATATCCGGTCGTTGTAAGCCGCCATTTTATGATTAGAGTCAACGTCCTTATTAAGTTTATCCACAACAATCATGAAGTGTTCGGAGGACAAGTGGAGGATTACTGGTGGAGAATAGAATTTCAAAATCGCGGTAGTCCACATCTTCACATGTTAACATGGATTAAGGATCACAGATCCTTTGACACTGTGGAAGACATCCAACAACTTGACAAAGTGTGTTCGTGTGAGATGCCACCAGAAGATACACAATTACGGGAGATTGTAAAAAAATGCCAGATTCATCACCATACACATACATGTTACAAGACTGGGACATCAACCTGCAGATTTAGCTTCCCCCGTCAAGAATGTTCTGAGACCCGTATCGTCGCTCATTCATCAGATGACTTCATAAGAAGTGGAGGACGAATATGCCTGTTAAAACGTCGAAAGGAAGCTGGATGGGTTAACAACTACAACCCACAACTCTTGAAGCTATGGAAAGGTAATATGGATATCCAACCATGTGGATCGAACGAGGCTATAGCATTCTACATCGCCAAATACATGTCAAAGTCAGAGCCTACTGAACTTAACGCCAGCATAGCACAAGCGATTCGTCTCATACAGCGGGAAGAGTCAGACCTTTCAAGAAAACTTTTCAAAATCTGAAGAGTCAGACCTTTCAAGAAAACTTTTCAAAATCTGTATGCGAATACTAAAGGAACGAGAAGTCTCAGCTTGTGAATGCGCCTATAGACTCAGCCACATCAATATGCGTAATAGCTCAAGAAAAACTGTATTTCTCAATACTCGCAAGCCAGATCAACGTTACAGAGTACTGAGATTTGATGAGTTAAATAGAGCTACTGGATACTGTAGCAACATCTTCGAGAGATATGAGAAACGTCCACTGGAACATGAAGATTATGATTTCCATAACATGAGCTTGACTGAGTTTGCGATGCTCTTCGAACCATACTACAATAAACAATATGAGAACGAGGACGAAGATGCTTCTGAACCTGAACAACACCAACGAAGGAAATTAATTCAGCTTACAGATAATTCAAAAATGACTATCAGAAATGTACCAGCAGTTATACGAGCACCACACTTTGTTGCTTCTGCAGATCCTGAGAACTACTACTATAGTCTCCTTGTACAATACATGCCATATCGATTAGAAGATGAGCTCCTAGAAGACTTCGGCACAGCAAGAGAAGCCTTTCTTGCACGTGAGGAACGCCTGAAAGAAATTAGTAAGCTCATGGAGCAATTCAGACAGCGAGATAGGCAACTGGAGAATGCATTTAACCAGGCACATGCATTCGAGATCCTAGACCAGGTACTACCAATTGATATGGAACAGGAATTAGAAGAAGAACTTCCGGATCAGGCAATGAGTGATGAACAGTTCCAGACCGCACAACAAGCGATGAATCTAGGCCAACGAGAAATATTTATCAATGTAACTCGCAGCATACAAGAACAAATCAACGGAAGTTACCATCGACAGAGACTGTTCATCACAGGTGGAGCAGGTACCGGCAAGACATTCGTGTTCAACGTTCTCAAGAACCAAGTCAACCGATGTTATGGAAAGCAAGCGGTCAAAGTTGGAGCCCTTACTGGAGTAGCAGCGCGAATAGTAGGCGGAACTACATTGCACAGTCTGCTAAAGTTGCCAGTTCAGAAAGATAGTAGACTTGTCAACATGCCACATCTGACTGGTAACTTCCTCAGAACGATGCGCATGCAATGGAAAAACATTGAGTTCCTCTTCATAGATGAGATCTCCATGGTCCCCTATGAGATGTTATGCATGATAGACTCACGTCTGAAACAAGTAAAAAATAGCGAAGAACTTTTCGGAGGAATCAACGTGCTCCTCTTTGGTGACTTGTTGCAATTACCGCCAGTTAGAGGAAATCAAGTGTTCAACCAACCAGCTCGATTAGCTCCCGCAACGAACTTGTGGAGGCTATTCACATTGATTGAATTAAAGCAGAATATGAGGCAACACAAAGACACCACATTTGCAGATATTCTTAATTCGCTACGAGTTGGACAACTTCGTTCTGAGCATCTAGCGGTGTTACTTGGCAAAGTAAACAATGAAGCAACTGGCGAATTTTCATTAGAGAAGGCCCTGCGCATCTACCCAACAAATCAACAAGTAGATGACCATAACAAAGCCGTCCTACAACACTACAGAGAGCAAAATACCGAAATATTTAAAATTATAGCACAGGACAAACTGGGAGATACAACACGAAACATCGGAAATGTGGACTTAAACAGTCTATTATCAGCTGATATTAACAAAACTGGAGGCTTGCCAAAGGAGTTGGAGATATTTGTGGGAGCCAAAGTGATGCTGAGATCTAACATCGATGTCGCTAAAGGATTGGTCAACGGTGCAATAGGAAATATAACGGAAATCGTCTGGCCGCACTATCGCAGGGCACAATTGTATGATGCAAACATCCCCTCAGTTAGAGTAGATTTTGGTAGAGACGGAATCCACCTAATACAACCAACATCGGTACAATTCCCAGCAAAATACAGCTACGGTACTGCAGAAAGAAGAATGCTTCCGCTGATATTGTCCTGGGCCTCAACAGTGCATAAAATGCAAGGTAGCACTATAGACCACGGTGTAGTATATTTAGGCTCTAAGCTCTTCGCAGATAGTCAGGCATATGTAGCACTTAGTAGAGTTAGATCCCTCAATGGTCTGCAAATTGATGAGTTGGACTGCTCCAAGTTAACCGGAACTAAGCCTTGCAACAATGATGCATTAGCTAAAATGGAGCGTATGAGATTTTACCGCCCACCAAACATATAGGATTTAGGATTGAACGACTTCGCCCTATGTTGAATATGAATCCCATAGTGCTCTTGTTATAAATACCAAAAATTGGATACAACGACAAGCGCTGTACAAATGTAAATATACATACAAGCTAAATACAAAATATCGGTAGGCGGCTTTTTGTCATTGTATAATTAGGTTTTAAATTTTTTTTATATAAAAATTATTATTATATAGAACATTTTTAAAAAGATAAAACTTTTTTTTAGAAAAATTTAGTATTTAACATTTTTCCCAACTTCGTCATTGTAAGGATAAGAGACGGACCTGAAAGGATAACGTCATTATACTTTTCCTCAACGGTGTTTTTGGGGTCGCTGAATACGATTCTCAAGTTAAAAAGCCTGTAAGGACATCTCAAATGTAAGGATATATATTCGAAGACTAAAAAGAACAAAATAAAAAAAATAAAAAATAAATTTTTAAAAAAAAGCTTTTATTAAAAAAGAATGCACTAAAAAGAAAAAAATAATTTTCTGGACGCTGTGTATCACAAATATAAAAGCTTTTAAAAAGCGAGATAAAGCATAAAACAATAAAATAAAAATTTATCTCGCTTTTAAAAAGCTTTTATATTTGTGATACACAGCATCCAGAAAATTATTTTTTTCTTTTTAGTGCATTCTTTTTTAATAAAGGCTTTTTTTCAAAAATTTTTTTTTTATTTTTTTCATATATTACTTATCAATGCTGACGGTAGTTGGCATGTATTGAGGATCAATGCTGACGGTAGTTGGCATGTGTTGAGGACCAAACTACAAAAGCATTACTTTGTGGAACACTAGTTGAGAAACGTCAAACGTTGGACGTTTTTGCACTTTATTTGCGTTTAACACTTTAATCCGATTTCAAAATCACACGAGGGTATTACTTTAATGCCCTTCTTTCACAAAAACCACTTTTAAAACGCGTACACTTTTTCTAAGTACCACTTTTGAAAACCCGATTTCACTTTTCGCCCGATTTCATCAATATTTTTTTCCTAAGATATTCCAGTGAAACCTTTTAAGGCATGATTATTAATAAAAAAAAAACCCAGTGAAATCTTATTAAGGCATGACATGTTATGTGTGTGTCTGGCATGCAATTTTGATTTTATAAGCGGGTAATTTTGAAACATTTGTATGAAATAATAAAATTTGCTATTAGAAATATTAATAAAATTTGCTATAAGATTTCCAAAATCAAGAATTTGTATTATTGGAAAAAAAAATTATTATTGGAAAAAATTTATATCGTAAATGGTTCTTTTTCTTCTAATTTTTACACGAAAAAAACGTCATAAAATTTTGCAGAAAACTAGAAAGAGACAAATATATTATTTTTCAGTAGGAAAGACAGAATGCGGACACGGTACTTTTCTAGGAAAACTAGCATAAGGATTTGAATCTTATTTCCTGACCATAACCATGAAATTTTCAAACAATGTGTAGAAATTATTTTTAAAAGCTTTTATTTAGCTCGCTATCTTGTCTGTCTGTTTGTTTGCTTGTTTGTTTGTTTTTTTGTTTGTCGGGGTCAAATCTTGCAATCAAATTTTGACCCACTTCCACACATCCGATTCACTTGAAATTTTGTACACTTATATAAGTCCGATGACAATACAATATTTTCTCTACTTCGTCCTTGTAAGGATAAGAGAAGGTCCTGTAAGGATAACGTGATTATCCTTTTCTCCAAATTTTCCGGAAAAAAATCTATCCTGGGGGTCTTTGGAGTCGCTGAATCCGAATATGTCATTAAAAAAATCTGTAAGGATAACGGAAGGTCCTGTAAGGATAACGTGATTATCCTTTTCTCCAAATTTTCCGGAAAAAAATCTATTCTGGGGGTTTTTGGGGTCGCTAAATCCGAATCTGCCATTAAAAAGTCTGTAAGGATAACGGAAGGTTCTGTAAAGATAACGTGATTATCCCTTTCTCCAAATTTTCCGGAAAAAAATCTATTCTGGGGGTTTTTGGGGTCGCTGAATACGATTCTCAAGTTAAAAAGCCTGTAAGGACATCTTAAATGTAAGGATATATATTCGAAGACTAAAAAGAACAAAATAAAAATAATTAAAAAAAAAAATTTAAAAAAAAAGCTTTTATTAAAAAAGAATGCACTAAAAAGAAAAAAATAATTTTCTGGACGCTGTGTATCACAAATATAAAAGCTTTTAAAAAGCGAGATAAAGCATAAAACAACAATAAAAATTTATCTCGCTTTTAAAAAGCTTTTATATTTGTGATACACAGCGTCCAGAAAATTATTTTTTTCTTTTCAGTGCATTCTTTTTTAATAAAAGCTTTTTTTTAAAAAAAATTTTTAAATTTTTTTTCTTCTAATTTTTACACGAAAAAAAATTTGGTAACAGACGTCATAAAATTTTGCAGAAAACTAGAAAGAGACAAATATATTATTTTTCAGTGGGAAAGACAGAATGCGGACACGGTACTTTTCTAGGAAAACTAGCATAGGGATTTGAATCTTATTTCCTGACCATAACCATGAAATTTTCAAACAATGTGTAGAAATTATTTTTTGTTCGAATCTCACATTTCAGTCAAAAGCATGTTAAATTGAACAACTTTAAAAAAATACGAGTGTTAAATTCGTTTGGTACTCATAAAATTTCAACAACTCTACGCTATATTAGGCAACAATTGATATTTTTTCGTCAAACAGAGATCCAAAAGTCGCTGCCCGTTTTGTGCAGCTCCATCTGGATGAGATCAAGGAGTATTATGACTCATGGGGCATTGCAATTAATAGTAATAAGTCAAAGCTAATTCACTTTAGAAACGCGTCTGGAAGGGGTCCATCGGGTACTGCCAAAATATGTTCTAACCTCTCTATCTCTCTGGGTGGTCGAGAACTTCGGCCCAAGGATAAGATTAGATATCTGGGTGTCAATTTTAATAAGCTCTTAAAGTTCAATGACCATGTTAAGGAATCCCTAAGAAAAGCAAATAAAGCTTATATGTCTATCGCCTCGTTAATGCACCCGAAAAGCATGCTTTCTCCAATGACAAGGATGCTCTTATATAAGCAGTTGATAAAACCGATTCTTATTTACTGTAATCGGATTTCAAGCTGTATCAGATAGACTAGGCACTCTACGCATGCGAGGTAAGTAAAACACATATTCATAGACTTTAAAACCTCCTATGATAGCCTAGTCAGGGTAGAACTTTATAAAGTCATGAGAGATCTCGGTATCCCAAATAAATTGATAAGACTGTGTAGGGATCTCTGTCTCTGGTGAGAGACATTAGTAGCGCCGAAAGAGAGAGTGTCATTACTTTCATAAATTATAAAGGAGCAAAAAAAATCCATATGGCACAAAAAAACATTTAAAATGTTAAAATTTTGTGTTGAGAACTGAGCGATGGGGTCTTTTGGTTATATTCAAAATACTTTAATAAAAAAGAGCCATATCCAGCCATAAGGGTCAGTTGATGACAGTCACTGAGACATGATTGATCTTATCAATTGCCGTGTGCCTGACGATTAGACTTGCGCGACTAAAAATATGAGTTTTGTGTACTTAACATTCGTTTCATAAATTTGTACAAAGATTACCGAATCAAAACTCATTTCACGATTCCTTGACCCAAAAACAACTGTTAGTTGAAATGTTCATCTATATACTAGAGACCTTATTACGCTTTCTGAGGGGTACGATTCCGGGTGCTAGGTTTGGCTAGGAACTTTAAATTTGACAAAGAGTTTTTCTCAAAAAATGAAAACTAAGTTCGTTGATGAGCAAAATTAATCCAACCCTTCCAGAAACTCTCGTTCAAATGAAAATATTTTTGAGATTCTCTGGAAAACGGTGAGTAAGGTCAAAAAATTATAAATGCTAGAAAAACTCTTACACAACTCTTCCATCCAACTTAATTAGATTTGACCACTCCTTCTCACGCCTATAAATCTGCCTTTTTTTATGGCGATTGCCTAAAGGCCACATTTTAGGATGCAATCAAGCATTTTTAATTTGATCGCAATTCGAAATGAATACCTCTTAATATTTCTTAAATTTGTCACACAAAAATTGTCCAAGGATGCGTAAGCATTTAAGGATAAACTAGACTATTTGAGAATAAATACTCTGTTATATGACCAGCTTAAAATTTCCTGTACATAAATCGCGAGTGTACTGTACAATACTTTTGATACTACGTACTTCATATAAGAAACCAAAAAGTCTAAAGAGTGGATTGTTGAAAGCTTTGAGGCTCGTAAATGTACAAATTTATAAAACGAATGTTAAGTACACAAAACTCATATTTTTAGTAGCGCAAGTCTAATCGTCAGGCACACGGCAATTGATAAGATCAATCATGTCTCAGTGACTGGAACGACGTGGACGTGGCGGGCTTCTGGTCCCATTTGGGGTGGTTGATTTAGGTGAGTCCCCTTGCCTCTCACCAATCCTAAAATATATATCTACCTACATACTATTTATTGCCGTATGGTGATTTTACCATGATTTTTACTTTCTTCTACGGAGTATAATAAAGTATTGTATTCATGAAAAATTTCGACCTCTTAATTTTGCCTAAAAAACATTTCCCGATCACTCCTGAGTCGATTGGAGTCATATTTAAAAAATGTCTTTCTGTCTGTCAGTCTGTCAGTCTGTCAGTCTGTCAGTCTGTCAGTCTGTCAGTCTGTCAGTCTGTCAGTCTGTCAGTCTGTCAGTCTCTCAGTCTGTCAGTCTGTCAGTCTGTCAGTCTGTCAGTCTGTCAGTCTGTCAGTCTGTCAGTCTGTCAGTCTGTCAGTCTGTCAGTCTGTCAGTCTGTCAGTCTGTCAGTCTGTCAGTCTGTCAGTCTGTCAGTCTGTCAGTCTGTCAGTCTGTCAGTCTGTCAGTCTGTCAGTCTGTCAGTCTGTCAGTCTGTCAGTCTGTCAGTCTGTCAGTCTGTCAGTCTGTCAGTCTGTCAGTCTGTCAGTCTGTCAGTCTGTCAGTCTGTCAGTCTGTCAGTCTGTCAGTCTGTCAGTCTGTCAGTCTGTCAGTCTGTCAGTCTGTCAGTCTGTCAGTCTGTCAGTCTGTCAGTCTGTCAGTCTGTCAGTCTGTCAGTCTGTCAGTCTGTCAGTCTGTCAGTCTGTCAGTCTGTCAGTCTGTCAGTCTGTCAGTCTGTCAGTCTGTCAGTCTGTCAGTCTGTCAGTCTGTCAGTCTGTCAGTCTGTCAGTCTGTCAGTCTGTCAGTCTGTCAGTCTGTCAGTCTGTCAGTCTGTCAGTCTGTCAGTCTGTCAGTCTGTCAGTCTGTCAGTCTGTCAGTCTGTCAGTCTGTCAGTCTGTCAGTCTGTCAGTCTGTCAGTCTGTCAGTCTGTCAGTCTGTCAGTCTGTCAGTCTGTCAGTCTGTCAGTCTGTCAGTCTGTCAGTCTGTCAGTCTGTCAGTCTGTCAGTCTGTCAGTCTGTCAGTCTGTCAGTCTGTCAGTCTGTCAGTCTGTCAGTCTGTCAGTCTGTCAGTCTGTCAGTCTGTCAGTCTGTCAGTCTGTCAGTCTGTCAGTCTGTCAGTCTGTCAGTCTGTCAGTCTGTCAGTCTGTCAGTCTGTCAGTCTGTCAGTCTGTCAGTCTGTCAGTCTGTCAGTCTGTCAGTCTGTCAGTCTGTCAGTCTGTCAGTCTGTCAGTCTGTCAGTCTGTCAGTCTGTCAGTCTGTCAGTCTGTCAGTCTGTCAGTCTGTCAGTCTGTCAGTCTGTCAGTCTGTCAGTCTGTCAGTCTGTCAGTCTGTCAGTCTGTCAGTCTGTCAGTCTGTCAGTCTGTCAGTCTGTCAGTCTGTCAGTCTGTCAGTCTGTCAGTCTGTCAGTCTGTCAGTCTGTCAGTCTGTCAGTCTGTCAGTCTGTCAGTCTGTCAGTCTGTCAGTCTGTCAGTCTGTCAGTCTGTCAGTCTGTCAGTCTGTCAGTCTGTCAGTCTGTCAGTCTGTCAGTCTGTCAGTCTGTCAGTCTGTCAGTCTGTCAGTCTGTCAGTCTGTCAGTCTGTCAGTCTGTCAGTCTGTCAGTCTGTCAGTCTGTCAGTCTGTCAGTCTGTCAGTCTGTCAGTCTGTCAGTCTGTCAGTCTGTCAGTCTGTCAGTCTGTCAGTCTGTCAGTCTGTCAGTCTGTCAGTCTGTCAGTCTGTCAGTCTGTCAGTCTGTCAGTCTGTCAGTCTGTCAGTCTGTCAGTCTGTCAGTCTGTCAGTCTGTCAGTCTGTCAGTCTGTCAGTCTGTCAGTCTGTCAGTCTGTCAGTCTGTCAGTCTGTCAGTCTGTCAGTCTGTCAGTCTGTCAGTCTGTCAGTCTGTCAGTCTGTCAGTCTGTCAGTCTGTCAGTCTGTCAGTCTGTCAGTCTGTCAGTCTGTCAGTCTGTCAGTCTGTCAGTCTGTCAGTCTGTCAGTCTGTCAGTCTGTCAGTCTGTCAGTCTGTCAGTCTGTCAGTCTGTCAGTCTGTCAGTCTGTCAGTCTGTCAGTCTGTCAGTCTGTCAGTCTGTCAGTCTGTCAGTCTGTCAGTCTGTCAGTCTGTCAGTCTGTCAGTCTGTCAGTCTGTCAGTCTGTCAGTCTGTCAGTCTGTCAGTCTGTCAGTCTGTCAGTCTGTCAGTCTGTCAGTCTGTCAGTCTGTCAGTCTGTCAGTCTGTCAGTCTGTCAGTCTGTCAGTCTGTCAGTCTGTCAGTCTGTCAGTCTGTCAGTCTGTCAGTCTGTCAGTCTGTCAGTCTGTCAGTCTGTCAGTCTGTCAGTCTGTCAGTCTGTCAGTCTGTCAGTCTGTCAGTCTGTCAGTCTGTCAGTCTGTCAGTCTGTCAGTCTGTCAGTCTGTCAGTCTGTCAGTCTGTCAGTCTGTCAGTCTGTCAGTCTGTCAGTCTGTCAGTCTGTCAGTCTGTCAGTCTGTCAGTCTGTCAGTCTGTCAGTCTGTCAGTCTGTCAGTCTGTCAGTCTGTCAGTCTGTCAGTCTGTCAGTCTGTCAGTCTGTCAGTCTGTCAGTCTGTCAGTCTGTCAGTCTGTCAGTCTGTCAGTCTGTCAGTCTGTCAGTCTGTCAGTCTGTCAGTCTGTCAGTCTGTCAGTCTGTCAGTCTGTCAGTCTGTCAGTCTGTCAGTCTGTCAGTCTGTCAGTCTGTCAGTCTGTCAGTCTGTCAGTCTGTCAGTCTGTCAGTCTGTCAGTCTGTCAGTCTGTCAGTCTGTCAGTCTGTCAGTCTGTCAGTCTGTCAGTCTGTCAGTCTGTCAGTCTGTCAGTCTGTCAGTCTGTCAGTCTGTCAGTCTGTCAGTCTGTCAGTCTGTCAGTCTGTCAGTCTGTCAGTCTGTCAGTCTGTCAGTCTGTCAGTCTGTCAGTCTGTCAGTCTGTCAGTCTGTCAGTCTGTCAGTCTGTCAGTCTGTCAGTCTGTCAGTCTGTCAGTCTGTCAGTCTGTCAGTCTGTCAGTCTGTCAGTCTGTCAGTCTGTCAGTCTGTCAGTCTGTCAGTCTGTCAGTCTGTCAGTCTGTCAGTCTGTCAGTCTGTCAGTCTGTCAGTCTGTCAGTCTGTCAGTCTGTCAGTCTGTCAGTCTGTCAGTCTGTCAGTCTGTCAGTCTGTCAGTCTGTCAGTCTGTCAGTCTGTCAGTCTGTCAGTCTGTCAGTCTGTCAGTCTGTCAGTCTGTCAGTCTGTCAGTCTGTCAGTCTGTCAGTCTGTCAGTCTGTCAGTCTGTCAGTCTGTCAGTCTGTCAGTCTGTCAGTCTGTCAGTCTGTCAGTCTGTCAGTCTGTCAGTCTGTCAGTCTGTCAGTCTGTCAGTCTGTCAGTCTGTCAGTCTGTCAGTCTGTCAGTCTGTCAGTCTGTCAGTCTGTCAGTCTGTCAGTCTGTCAGTCTGTCAGTCTGTCAGTCTGTCAGTCTGTCAGTCTGTCAGTCTGTCAGTCTGTCAGTCTGTCAGTCTGTCAGTCTGTCAGTCTGTCAGTCTGTCAGTCTGTCAGTCTGTCAGTCTGTCAGTCTGTCAGTCTGTCAGTCTGTCAGTCTGTCAGTCTGTCAGTCTGTCAGTCTGTCAGTCTGTCAGTCTGTCAGTCTGTCAGTCTGTCAGTCTGTCAGTCTGTCAGTCTGTCAGTCTGTCAGTCTGTCAGTCTGTCAGTCTGTCAGTCTGTCAGTCTGTCAGTCTGTCAGTCTGTCAGTCTGTCAGTCTGTCAGTCTGTCAGTCTGTCAGTCTGTCAGTCTGTCAGTCTGTCAGTCTGTCAGTCTGTCAGTCTGTCAGTCTGTCAGTCTGTCAGTCTGTCAGTCTGTCAGTCTGTCAGTCTGTCAGTCTGTCAGTCTGTCAGTCTGTCAGTCTGTCAGTCTGTCAGTCTGTCAGTCTGTCAGTCTGTCAGTCTGTCAGTCTGTCAGTCTGTCAGTCTGTCAGTCTGTCAGTCTGTCAGTCTGTCAGTCTGTCAGTCTGTCAGTCTGTCAGTCTGTCAGTCTGTCAGTCTGTCAGTCTGTCAGTCTGTCAGTCTGTCAGTCTGTCAGTCTGTCAGTCTGTCAGTCTGTCAGTCTGTCAGTCTGTCAGTCTGTCAGTCTGTCAGTCTGTCAGTCTGTCAGTCTGTCAGTCTGTCAGTCTGTCAGTCTGTCAGTCTGTCAGTCTGTCAGTCTGTCAGTCTGTCAGTCTGTCAGTCTGTCAGTCTGTCAGTCTGTCAGTCTGTCAGTCTGTCAGTCTGTCAGTCTGTCAGTCTGTCAGTCTGTCAGTCTGTCAGTCTGTCAGTCTGTCAGTCTGTCAGTCTGTCAGTCTGTCAGTCTGTCAGTCTGTCAGTCTGTCAGTCTGTCAGTCTGTCAGTCTGTCAGTCTGTCAGTCTGTCAGTCTGTCAGTCTGTCAGTCTGTCAGTCTGTCAGTCTGTCAGTCTGTCAGTCTGTCAGTCTGTCAGTCTGTCAGTCTGTCAGTCTGTCAGTCTGTCAGTCTGTCAGTCTGTCAGTCTGTCAGTCTGTCAGTCTGTCAGTCTGTCAGTCTGTCAGTCTGTCAGTCTGTCAGTCTGTCAGTCTGTCAGTCTGTCAGTCTGTCAGTCTGTCAGTCTGTCAGTCTGTCAGTCTGTCAGTCTGTCAGTCTGTCAGTCTGTCAGTCTGTCAGTCTGTCAGTCTGTCAGTCTGTCAGTCTGTCAGTCTGTCAGTCTGTCAGTCTGTCAGTCTGTCAGTCTGTCAGTCTGTCAGTCTGTCAGTCTGTCAGTCTGTCAGTCTGTCAGTCTGTCAGTCTGTCAGTCTGTCAGTCTGTCAGTCTGTCAGTCTGTCAGTCTGTCAGTCTGTCAGTCTGTCAGTCTGTCAGTCTGTCAGTCTGTCAGTCTGTCAGTCTGTCAGTCTGTCAGTCTGTCAGTCTGTCAGTCTGTCAGTCTGTCAGTCTGTCAGTCTGTCAGTCTGTCAGTCTGTCAGTCTGTCAGTCTGTCAGTCTGTCAGTCTGTCAGTCTGTCAGTCTGTCAGTCTGTCAGTCTGTCAGTCTGTCAGTCTGTCAGTCTGTCAGTCTGTCAGTCTGTCAGTCTGTCAGTCTGTCAGTCTGTCAGTCTGTCAGTCTGTCAGTCTGTCAGTCTGTCAGTCTGTCAGTCTGTCAGTCTGTCAGTCTGTCAGTCTGTCAGTCTGTCAGTCTGTCAGTCTGTCAGTCTGTCAGTCTGTCAGTCTGTCAGTCTGTCAGTCTGTCAGTCTGTCAGTCTGTCAGTCTGTCAGTCTGTCAGTCTGTCAGTCTGTCAGTCTGTCAGTCTGTCAGTCTGTCAGTCTGTCAGTCTGTCAGTCTGTCAGTCTGTCAGTCTGTCAGTCTGTCAGTCTGTCAGTCTGTCAGTCTGTCAGTCTGTCAGTCTGTCAGTCTGTCAGTCTGTCAGTCTGTCAGTCTGTCAGTCTGTCAGTCTGTCAGTCTGTCAGTCTGTCAGTCTGTCAGTCTGTCAGTCTGTCAGTCTGTCAGTCTGTCAGTCTGTCAGTCTGTCAGTCTGTCAGTCTGTCAGTCTGTCAGTCTGTCAGTCTGTCAGTCTGTCAGTCTGTCAGTCTGTCAGTCTGTCAGTCTGTCAGTCTGTCAGTCTGTCAGTCTGTCAGTCTGTCAGTCTGTCAGTCTGTCAGTCTGTCAGTCTGTCAGTCTGTCAGTCTGTCAGTCTGTCAGTCTGTCAGTCTGTCAGTCTGTCAGTCTGTCAGTCTGTCAGTCTGTCAGTCTGTCAGTCTGTCAGTCTGTCAGTCTGTCAGTCTGTCAGTCTGTCAGTCTGTCAGTCTGTCAGTCTGTCAGTCTGTCAGTCTGTCAGTCTGTCAGTCTGTCAGTCTGTCAGTCTGTCAGTCTGTCAGTCTGTCAGTCTGTCAGTCTGTCAGTCTGTCAGTCTGTCAGTCTGTCAGTCTGTCAGTCTGTCAGTCTGTCAGTCTGTCAGTCTGTCAGTCTGTCAGTCTGTCAGTCTGTCAGTCTGTCAGTCTGTCAGTCTGTCAGTCTGTCAGTCTGTCAGTCTGTCAGTCTGTCAGTCTGTCAGTCTGTCAGTCTGTCAGTCTGTCAGTCTGTCAGTCTGTCAGTCTGTCAGTCTGTCAGTCTGTCAGTCTGTCAGTCTGTCAGTCTGTCAGTCTGTCAGTCTGTCAGTCTGTCAGTCTGTCAGTCTGTCAGTCTGTCAGTCTGTCAGTCTGTCAGTCTGTCAGTCTGTCAGTCTGTCAGTCTGTCAGTCTGTCAGTCTGTCAGTCTGTCAGTCTGTCAGTCTGTCAGTCTGTCAGTCTGTCAGTCTGTCAGTCTGTCAGTCTGTCAGTCTGTCAGTCTGTCAGTCTGTCAGTCTGTCAGTCTGTCAGTCTGTCAGTCTGTCAGTCTGTCAGTCTGTCAGTCTGTCAGTCTGTCAGTCTGTCAGTCTGTCAGTCTGTCAGTCTGTCAGTCTGTCAGTCTGTCAGTCTGTCAGTCTGTCAGTCTGTCAGTCTGTCAGTCTGTCAGTCTGTCAGTCTGTCAGTCTGTCAGTCTGTCAGTCTGTCAGTCTGTCAGTCTGTCAGTCTGTCAGTCTGTCAGTCTGTCAGTCTGTCAGTCTGTCAGTCTGTCAGTCTGTCAGTCTGTCAGTCTGTCAGTCTGTCAGTCTGTCAGTCTGTCAGTCTGTCAGTCTGTCAGTCTGTCAGTCTGTCAGTCTGTCAGTCTGTCAGTCTGTCAGTCTGTCAGTCTGTCAGTCTGTCAGTCTGTCAGTCTGTCAGTCTGTCAGTCTGTCAGTCTGTCAGTCTGTCAGTCTGTCAGTCTGTCAGTCTGTCAGTCTGTCAGTCTGTCAGTCTGTCAGTCTGTCAGTCTGTCAGTCTGTCAGTCTGTCAGTCTGTCAGTCTGTCAGTCTGTCAGTCTGTCAGTCTGTCAGTCTGTCAGTCTGTCAGTCTGTCAGTCTGTCAGTCTGTCAGTCTGTCAGTCTGTCAGTCTGTCAGTCTGTCAGTCTGTCAGTCTGTCAGTCTGTCAGTCTGTCAGTCTGTCAGTCTGTCAGTCTGTCAGTCTGTCAGTCTGTCAGTCTGTCAGTCTGTCAGTCTGTCAGTCTGTCAGTCTGTCAGTCTGTCAGTCTGTCAGTCTGTCAGTCTGTCAGTCTGTCAGTCTGTCAGTCTGTCAGTCTGTCAGTCTGTCAGTCTGTCAGTCTGTCAGTCTGTCAGTCTGTCAGTCTGTCAGTCTGTCAGTCTGTCAGTCTGTCAGTCTGTCAGTCTGTCAGTCTGTCAGTCTGTCAGTCTGTCAGTCTGTCAGTCTGTCAGTCTGTCAGTCTGTCAGTCTGTCAGTCTGTCAGTCTGTCAGTCTGTCAGTCTGTCAGTCTGTCAGTCTGTCAGTCTGTCAGTCTGTCAGTCTGTCAGTCTGTCAGTCTGTCAGTCTGTCAGTCTGTCAGTCTGTCAGTCTGTCAGTCTGTCAGTCTGTCAGTCTGTCAGTCTGTCAGTCTGTCAGTCTGTCAGTCTGTCAGTCTGTCAGTCTGTCAGTCTGTCAGTCTGTCAGTCTGTCAGTCTGTCAGTCTGTCAGTCTGTCAGTCTGTCAGTCTGTCAGTCTGTCAGTCTGTCAGTCTGTCAGTCTGTCAGTCTGTCAGTCTGTCAGTCTGTCAGTCTGTCAGTCTGTCAGTCTGTCAGTCTGTCAGTCTGTCAGTCTGTCAGTCTGTCAGTCTGTCAGTCTGTCAGTCTGTCAGTCTGTCAGTCTGTCAGTCTGTCAGTCTGTCAGTCTGTCAGTCTGTCAGTCTGTCAGTCTGTCAGTCTGTCAGTCTGTCAGTCTGTCAGTCTGTCAGTCTGTCAGTCTGTCAGTCTGTCAGTCTGTCAGTCTGTCAGTCTGTCAGTCTGTCAGTCTGTCAGTCTGTCAGTCTGTCAGTCTGTCAGTCTGTCAGTCTGTCAGTCTGTCAGTCTGTCAGTCTGTCAGTCTGTCAGTCTGTCAGTCTGTCAGTCTGTCAGTCTGTCAGTCTGTCAGTCTGTCAGTCTGTCAGTCTGTCAGTCTGTCAGTCTGTCAGTCTGTCAGTCTGTCAGTCTGTCAGTCTGTCAGTCTGTCAGTCTGTCAGTCTGTCAGTCTGTCAGTCTGTCAGTCTGTCAGTCTGTCAGTCTGTCAGTCTGTCAGTCTGTCAGTCTGTCAGTCTGTCAGTCTGTCAGTCTGTCAGTCTGTCAGTCTGTCAGTCTGTCAGTCTGTCAGTCTGTCAGTCTGTCAGTCTGTCAGTCTGTCAGTCTGTCAGTCTGTCAGTCTGTCAGTCTGTCAGTCTGTCAGTCTGTCAGTCTGTCAGTCTGTCAGTCTGTCAGTCTGTCAGTCTGTCAGTCTGTCAGTCTGTCAGTCTGTCAGTCTGTCAGTCTGTCAGTCTGTCAGTCTGTCAGTCTGTCAGTCTGTCAGTCTGTCAGTCTGTCAGTCTGTCAGTCTGTCAGTCTGTCAGTCTGTCAGTCTGTCAGTCTGTCAGTCTGTCAGTCTGTCAGTCTGTCAGTCTGTCAGTCTGTCAGTCTGTCAGTCTGTCAGTCTGTCAGTCTGTCAGTCTGTCAGTCTGTCAGTCTGTCAGTCTGTCAGTCTGTCAGTCTGTCAGTCTGTCAGTCTGTCAGTCTGTCAGTCTGTCAGTCTGTCAGTCTGTCAGTCTGTCAGTCTGTCAGTCTGTCAGTCTGTCAGTCTGTCAGTCTGTCAGTCTGTCAGTCTGTCAGTCTGTCAGTCTGTCAGTCTGTCAGTCTGTCAGTCTGTCAGTCTGTCAGTCTGTCAGTCTGTCAGTCTGTCAGTCTGTCAGTCTGTCAGTCTGTCAGTCTGTCAGTCTGTCAGTCTGTCAGTCTGTCAGTCTGTCAGTCTGTCAGTCTGTCAGTCTGTCAGTCTGTCAGTCTGTCAGTCTGTCAGTCTGTCAGTCTGTCAGTCTGTCAGTCTGTCAGTCTGTCAGTCTGTCAGTCTGTCAGTCTGTCAGTCTGTCAGTCTGTCAGTCTGTCAGTCTGTCAGTCTGTCAGTCTGTCAGTCTGTCAGTCTGTCAGTCTGTCAGTCTGTCAGTCTGTCAGTCTGTCAGTCTGTCAGTCTGTCAGTCTGTCAGTCTGTCAGTCTGTCAGTCTGTCAGTCTGTCAGTCTGTCAGTCTGTCAGTCTGTCAGTCTGTCAGTCTGTCAGTCTGTCAGTCTGTCAGTCTGTCAGTCTGTCAGTCTGTCAGTCTGTCAGTCTGTCAGTCTGTCAGTCTGTCAGTCTGTCAGTCTGTCAGTCTGTCAGTCTGTCAGTCTGTCAGTCTGTCAGTCTGTCAGTCTGTCAGTCTGTCAGTCTGTCAGTCTGTCAGTCTGTCAGTCTGTCAGTCTGTCAGTCTGTCAGTCTGTCAGTCTGTCAGTCTGTCAGTCTGTCAGTCTGTCAGTCTGTCAGTCTGTCAGTCTGTCAGTCTGTCAGTCTGTCAGTCTGTCAGTCTGTCAGTCTGTCAGTCTGTCAGTCTGTCAGTCTGTCAGTCTGTCAGTCTGTCAGTCTGTCAGTCTGTCAGTCTGTCAGTCTGTCAGTCTGTCAGTCTGTCAGTCTGTCAGTCTGTCAGTCTGTCAGTCTGTCAGTCTGTCAGTCTGTCAGTCTGTCAGTCTGTCAGTCTGTCAGTCTGTCAGTCTGTCAGTCTGTCAGTCTGTCAGTCTGTCAGTCTGTCAGTCTGTCAGTCTGTCAGTCTGTCAGTCTGTCAGTCTGTCAGTCTGTCAGTCTGTCAGTCTGTCAGTCTGTCAGTCTGTCAGTCTGTCAGTCTGTCAGTCTGTCAGTCTGTCAGTCTGTCAGTCTGTCAGTCTGTCAGTCTGTCAGTCTGTCAGTCTGTCAGTCTGTCAGTCTGTCAGTCTGTCAGTCTGTCAGTCTGTCAGTCTGTCAGTCTGTCAGTCTGTCAGTCTGTCAGTCTGTCAGTCTGTCAGTCTGTCAGTCTGTCAGTCTGTCAGTCTGTCAGTCTGTCAGTCTGTCAGTCTGTCAGTCTGTCAGTCTGTCAGTCTGTCAGTCTGTCAGTCTGTCAGTCTGTCAGTCTGTCAGTCTGTCAGTCTGTCAGTCTGTCAGTCTGTCAGTCTGTCAGTCTGTCAGTCTGTCAGTCTGTCAGTCTGTCAGTCTGTCAGTCTGTCAGTCTGTCAGTCTGTCAGTCTGTCAGTCTGTCAGTCTGTCAGTCTGTCAGTCTGTCAGTCTGTCAGTCTGTCAGTCTGTCAGTCTGTCAGTCTGTCAGTCTGTCAGTCTGTCAGTCTGTCAGTCTGTCAGTCTGTCAGTCTGTCAGTCTGTCAGTCTGTCAGTCTGTCAGTCTGTCAGTCTGTCAGTCTGTCAGTCTGTCAGTCTGTCAGTCTGTCAGTCTGTCAGTCTGTCAGTCTGTCAGTCTGTCAGTCTGTCAGTCTGTCAGTCTGTCAGTCTGTCAGTCTGTCAGTCTGTCAGTCTGTCAGTCTGTCAGTCTGTCAGTCTGTCAGTCTGTCAGTCTGTCAGTCTGTCAGTCTGTCAGTCTGTCAGTCTGTCAGTCTGTCAGTCTGTCAGTCTGTCAGTCTGTCAGTCTGTCAGTCTGTCAGTCTGTCAGTCTGTCAGTCTGTCAGTCTGTCAGTCTGTCAGTCTGTCAGTCTGTCAGTCTGTCAGTCTGTCAGTCTGTCAGTCTGTCAGTCTGTCAGTCTGTCAGTCTGTCAGTCTGTCAGTCTGTCAGTCTGTCAGTCTGTCAGTCTGTCAGTCTGTCAGTCTGTCAGTCTGTCAGTCTGTCAGTCTGTCAGTCTGTCAGTCTGTCAGTCTGTCAGTCTGTCAGTCTGTCAGTCTGTCAGTCTGTCAGTCTGTCAGTCTGTCAGTCTGTCAGTCTGTCAGTCTGTCAGTCTGTCAGTCTGTCAGTCTGTCAGTCTGTCAGTCTGTCAGTCTGTCAGTCTGTCAGTCTGTCAGTCTGTCAGTCTGTCAGTCTGTCAGTCTGTCAGTCTGTCAGTCTGTCAGTCTGTCAGTCTGTCAGTCTGTCAGTCTGTCAGTCTGTCAGTCTGTCAGTCTGTCAGTCTGTCAGTCTGTCAGTCTGTCAGTCTGTCAGTCTGTCAGTCTGTCAGTCTGTCAGTCTGTCAGTCTGTCAGTCTGTCAGTCTGTCAGTCTGTCAGTCTGTCAGTCTGTCAGTCTGTCAGTCTGTCAGTCTGTCAGTCTGTCAGTCTGTCAGTCTGTCAGTCTGTCAGTCTGTCAGTCTGTCAGTCTGTCAGTCTGTCAGTCTGTCAGTCTGTCAGTCTGTCAGTCTGTCAGTCTGTCAGTCTGTCAGTCTGTCAGTCTGTCAGTCTGTCAGTCTGTCAGTCTGTCAGTCTGTCAGTCTGTCAGTCTGTCAGTCTGTCAGTCTGTCAGTCTGTCAGTCTGTCAGTCTGTCAGTCTGTCAGTCTGTCAGTCTGTCAGTCTGTCAGTCTGTCAGTCTGTCAGTCTGTCAGTCTGTCAGTCTGTCAGTCTGTCAGTCTGTCAGTCTGTCAGTCTGTCAGTCTGTCAGTCTGTCAGTCTGTCAGTCTGTCAGTCTGTCAGTCTGTCAGTCTGTCAGTCTGTCAGTCTGTCAGTCTGTCAGTCTGTCAGTCTGTCAGTCTGTCAGTCTGTCAGTCTGTCAGTCTGTCAGTCTGTCAGTCTGTCAGTCTGTCAGTCTGTCAGTCTGTCAGTCTGTCAGTCTGTCAGTCTGTCAGTCTGTCAGTCTGTCAGTCTGTCAGTCTGTCAGTCTGTCAGTCTGTCAGTCTGTCAGTCTGTCAGTCTGTCAGTCTGTCAGTCTGTCAGTCTGTCAGTCTGTCAGTCTGTCAGTCTGTCAGTCTGTCAGTCTGTCAGTCTGTCAGTCTGTCAGTCTGTCAGTCTGTCAGTCTGTCAGTCTGTCAGTCTGTCAGTCTGTCAGTCTGTCAGTCTGTCAGTCTGTCAGTCTGTCAGTCTGTCAGTCTGTCAGTCTGTCAGTCTGTCAGTCTGTCAGTCTGTCAGTCTGTCAGTCTGTCAGTCTGTCAGTCTGTCAGTCTGTCAGTCTGTCAGTCTGTCAGTCTGTCAGTCTGTCAGTCTGTCAGTCTGTCAGTCTGTCAGTCTGTCAGTCTGTCAGTCTGTCAGTCTGTCAGTCTGTCAGTCTGTCAGTCTGTCAGTCTGTCAGTCTGTCAGTCTGTCAGTCTGTCAGTCTGTCAGTCTGTCAGTCTGTCAGTCTAACTACGCGTTTTTTAGTGGCCTTAAGTATGACAAAACTTGGAGAAAATAAAATTTCCCACACTTTTGTCTTTAGCTATAACTCGATATCTCCACCTGTTATCGAGATAAACCGTTATTTCCAAAAAAAACTGTTTTTTGCGATTATCTCGAAAACTAACGGGTTTTTGCTGACTGAATGTATGAGAATGGCATTCTGCACAATTTTGTCTTTTACCGTTATCCGATATATTTTACCGTTATTGAGATATTTTCATTAATATGTAAAAAATCATATTTTTGCGAATAATTTGCAAACTAACGGTTTTTCGACAAATCAGTTAAAAGAATAATTAAAGATGTTAACATTTTCTACATTTTTGCCATTTACCGTAAATTGATATCTTTTACAGTTCTCAAGGTATCTCAAATTTTGTACGGTTTTGATATTTTTGAATAAACCAAGAATTTATTGGGAGGTCGTCTTAGGTTGACAACGCGACAGGGCTCTAGCGTAAATTGCGCAGGGTCGTAGATTTTGTAGAAGAAAGTTTTGTGTTGACCACAACTGATATTTTTTATTTAGATTTTATTCTTACGAGTTCGTAACATTCATAATTTTTTGTTTTTTTCTGTACTTTTCAAGTTTGTGATTTTTTATTAAATCCATTTGCCATTTGCAAATTTTTCTTAACATAACTAACATAAAATAAAAAAAATAAAAAAAAAATTTTTTTTAAAAAAGCTTTTATTAAAAAAGAATGCACTAAAAAGAAAAAAATAATTTTCTGGACGCTGTGTATCACAAATATAAAAGCTTTTTAAAAGCGAGATAAATTTTTATTTTATTGTTTTATGCTTTATCTCGCTTTTTAAAAGCTTTTATATTTGTGATACACAACACAGCGTCCAGAAAATTATTTTTTTCTTTTTAGTGCATTCTTTTTTAATAAAAGCTTTTTTTAAAAAAATTTTTTTTTAATTATTTTTATTTTGTTCTTTTTAGTCTTCGAATATATATCCTTACATTTGAGATGTCGTTACAGGCTTTTTAACTTGAGAATCGTATTCAGCGACCCCAAAAACCCCCAGAATAGATTTTTTTCCGGAAAATTTGGAGAAAGGGATTGCGGTGGCTGTGTGTCCGAATTACCAAATAAAAGTCCGTCGATTGATTTATACAAGTTTATTAGATCACGATCCAGACAAGACTCTGGTGTTATCACAGATTTTATTCTCTCTTACTATTATCCTATCAAAGTTACGTTACGGTACAACGAGGAAACAAAAGAAGCAGCACAATGCACAATAGCAAGTGCGCGCTTGGTAACATCAACGCTTCTAACAATTTTACGTTGAACAATTAATGTTACAGTTACTTAACAAATCCGAAAATAATAAAATGAAATTCGAATGTTCTCGGTGTTGCCACAGGATAATCACGTTATCCTTACAGGACCTTCCGTTATCCTTACTGACTTTTTAATGACAGATTCGGATTCAGCGACCCCAAAAACCCCCAGAATAGATTTTTTTCCGGAAAATTTGGAGAAAAGGATAATCACGTTATCCTTACAGGACCCTCCGTTATCCTTACTGACTTTTTAATGACAGATTCGGATTCAGCGACCCCAAAAACCCCCAGAATAGATTTTTTTCCGGAAAATTTGGAGAAAAGGATAATCACGTTATCCTTACAGGACCTTCCGTTATCCTTACTGACTTTTTAATGACAGAATCGGATTCAGCGACCGCAAAAACCCCCAGAACAGATTTTTTTCCGGAAAGTTTGGAGAAAAGGATAATCACGTTATCCTTACAGGACCTTCCGTTATCCGTACAAGGACGAAGTAGTGAAAATATTGTATTGTCATCGGACTTATATAAGTGTGCAAAATTTCAAGTCAATCGGACAAGTGGAAGTGGGTCAAAATTGGGTTGCAAGATTTGATCTGACAGACAAACAAACACGAAGGCAAGCTAAATAAAAGCTTTTAGAAATTCAGAGCTTCTACTCGATGAGAATAACAAGAGTGATTTTCATCAAACCAAGTATCATCATCAGTATTGCGAATACACTTATTTGCTAAAATTTGGCGTATATTCACTATATGTGGTGTTGCTTTAAAAATAAAAGAAAATATTTCTTTGTATTTCTGATACATCCCAAAAAAATGTCTTGAAGGATGTACAGTAGAACACGCTTAAATGTGTTACGATCAAATAAATTTGGCAACCTCGCTTATCGAGATTCGAGGACTACAACAAAAACAACAATTAAACTGGTTGTACCGCAAATTGATTTATAGAAAAAAGGAGGATCTGGGGTGGATTGCTTGTCGTGAGGCAGTCAACGGATGGACGAAGATAGGAGAAGAACATTTTTTTTGGAGAGAAACTTCGACCTCACAACCACGCGGTTTAAATAAAAGATTAAAACTAGCTTATAATACTATTTAACTAACCGTAAAAATTACATAAAAATTGTATTAAAATTGTATTAGATTTCGACAAATTAAAATATATTGTTCAAACTTAAATTAAAACGATCTACATTTCTTGCACCTACCCGGTGAAGCAACATTGGCGCCCGAGCAGGGACAACAAAACACGAGGTAAAAGGGTTAAGAACAGGAAGTATTTTCGACGGGGGATAAGTAAGTTAAGTTTAACTAAGAAAAAATATCAGTTGTGGTCAACACAAAACTTTCTTCTACAAAATCTACGACCCTGCGCAATTTACGCTAGAGCCCTGTCGCATTGTCAACCTAAGACGACCTCCCAATAAATTCTTGGTTTATTCAAAAATATCAAAAACGTACAAAATTTGAGATAACTTGAGAACGGTAAAAGATATCAATTTACGGTAAATGGCAAAAATGTAGAAAATGTTAACATCTTTAATTATTCTTTTAACTGATTTGTCGAAAAACCGTTAGTTTGCAAATTATTCGCAAACATATGATTTTTTACATATTAATGAAAATATCTCAATAACGGTAAAAGATAACGGATAACGGTAAGAAACAAAATTGTGCAGAATACCATTCTCATTAATTCACTTCATACATTCAGTCAGCAAAAACCCGTTAGTTTTCGAGATAATCGCAAAAAACTGTTTTAACGGTTTATCTCGATAACAGGTGGAGATATCGAGTTATAGCTAAAGACAAAAGTGTGGGAAATCTTATTTTCTCCAAGTTTCGTCATACTTAAGGCCACTAAAAAACGCGTAGTTTGGGAGTAAATCGAGAAAAACGAAATTGCGATTTTTGAAAAACCGCCATTTTGGATACTTCCGGTTAACGGATTTCCACCAAAAGTTGATAGGATCGTCCCATTTCAGGACCCAACATGCCTATAAAATTTCATGGCGCTAGCTCTATTAGTTTTTGAGAAATCTTGTACACAGGCTGACAGACAGAAAGACATTTTTTAAATATGACTCCAATCGACTCAGGAGTGATCGGAAAATGTTTTTTAGGCAAAATTAAGAGGTCGAAATTTTTCATGAATACAATACTTTATTATACTCCGTAGAAGAAAGTAAAAAGAAGGTAACAATTTTTTCAATTTGCGTGAGAATATTTTTTGAAAGTGGCGTGGAAGCAAATTTCACATATCAAGTTTTTTTCCTTGTGAGCATATCAAACTACTTAGAAAGTGTTGAACACTAGAAACCTACATAAATCAAATCGAAATTCTAGTTATTAAGGATTTGAAAAAGTTAATTTTTTTTATATTTTTTTCGAGAAGAAACACCCGAACAATAATTTCATAGTGTTCAGTGCCAGAGAAAAAAAACGGTTCTTCGAATTGTCTTTGTCTTTTGTCAGGCTTTTTGTCTTTTGTAAATTTCTGTTAATTGTTCAATTTTAACGGCAAATCTGGTTGAAGTGAGAGTTTGAAGCAAATAATTTTTTGTTGGGTGCTAATTTTCAAAGTGATTTTTTTTCTTCTTCGGAATTAGTTGCGAGTATTTTTGGGACTGTAGCTGTAGAAGTTGGATTAGGTTCCGGACGGTTTTAAATTTGCATAGTCTCAATTATCGGTGAATTCGTAACCATGGTTAATGGGCAAGGTCGTGGAACACCAGTAGGCAAACGAGTGACAAGATCTACGGGGTTTGATCTTAACACTCAACAGCAGCCGGTTATACATTCCCCTAATCAATCTTCTCCGGTGCGAGGAACAAGTGTTGCGACAGTAGGGCATTCCCCTCCGTTGAACGTCGAGCACGCGAATGTTCCACAAGGAGTAAATCCGTCTCAGCAGAACATAACTTCCGCTCAACAAAACGTGACTTCCCCACGTGAAGTTCAGCAAGCAGAAAATATTAGGTTGACCGCGGTGGAAGAAACCATGATTTCCATTTCACAACAAATACAACAATTATCTTTACAGATCCGGAATTTAGATATGACCGGGCAAGCTTCTGCTAATACGTCTCGATCAAATATTGAGCGTGAAAATAGACAATCCGCATCATTTAATTATGATAATCGAAATTCGTACTTAAAGAAGATCGATATCAAAGATTGGGGTATTCTTTTTACGGGAGATCCGAAAGGGATGCGTGTAAGGCCTTTTTTAGTGGAAGTCGAGAGGATGGCGGCGAGGCAAAATCTAACTTTGAATCAGGTTTTATCATCAATTCATTTACTTCTTCGTGGCGATGCTTTAGTGTGGTTTCGAAGTTCTGCAACATTTTCTAATTGGGAAGATTTTTCTACCGAAATATGTTCTACGTTTGGGCGTTACGACAGCGATTTGGCTGTGAGGCGTACCATAGAGGAAAGAAAACAAAGATGGGGTGAAAGAGTCGGAGTGTACATATCTTCCATGGAAGCTCTCTTCAGAGAACTTGAGTGCCCGATGTCGACTCTAGATCAAATACGATTAATTAGACGTAACCTTCTCCCACACTTAAATGTCCCTCTGCTTTCTAGGGAAGTAAATTCTATAGAAGAACTAAAACAGGTATTGAAAACAATTGAAAATAATAGTTTGCTATCATCTTCAGATACCGTTTTCGCCCCTTCACGTCCTTCACGTTCAGCTACATTGAATGAACTTACGTCTTCGATACCGCCTAGGGCTAATAATCCTTTCAGACGTAGAGAGCCGTTACGAAATAACCAACCCCGTCCGGCTAGAAATTCAGCCGATCGCAACGTGTCCTCCTATGGCACCCCAACTTCTCCGGTTCGGTTATGCGTTAATTGTTATTTGGGCTATCATCCAGTTCAACAATGTTCTCAGCCTAGAAGAGCTAGGTATCTTTGTTACAATTGTGGAGCAGAAAATACCACGGCTGCAACTTGTCCTAATTGTAATCCACAGTCGGGGGAAGAATTCTCGACCCAGTAAGAGGGAGTACGTGGGTCGGAAAAAATAATAAAAATTCCCTTCCCTCAGACGAGGTTTTCTTTTTTGATGATGACGACTTTTCGCAATTCTTCTTGATCGGTAATGATTTTTCCATTTCTAAAAATACGCCCAGTAAATCCGATATCTTAATTGAAATAGACGATAACGACGTCCCCGTTAGTGAAGATTTGATAGATTTCTCATCTGATGAGCCGAAAGCTCTTACCTATTTAAAAGTCGGGCTGCCTCTAGAAAATGATGATCGGCCTCATTTACTGGTATCCGTGTTTGGTAAAGAGATTCTTGCACTTTTAGATAGTGGGTCTACGCGCAGCTGCCTGGGATCGGGAGCCTTAAAGCTAATCGAATCTTTTAAGGTGATCAAGCGGCACACGAATGTCAAGGTTCACACCGCAGACGGCTCGTTTCATACTTGTAATGAATTGTAGATTTGCCGTTTTCATTCAATGAGCAAATCCATATCCTTCCGGTACTCATTGTCCCCAATTTGACTCAATCGTTAATACTAGGGATAGACTTCTGGGAAAAATTTCATATACACCCTACGGTTATTGAGTCGTTACATATTTCCACATCTTCCAGCAATTTAAATCCGACAGATGAGTCAAAATTAGTAAAAGTAATAGACGATTTTCCGATTACTTCTTCCGACAATTTTGGACGTACCAAAATGATCACGCACGAAATCGATACTGGAAATAACCCACCAGTTCATCACAAATGTTATCCCATTCCCGTACATCTCTTACCTGGGGTGGATAGAGAATTAGATCGGTTACTTAAACTTGGCGTAATACGAGACTGTGAACCCTCTCCGTGGTCTAATCCCGTCGTGGTGGCCCTTAAAAAAGATAAGAAATCTATTCGGTTTTGTCTGGATGCCAGATTTCTGAATGCCATTACGGTTGCGAACGAATTTCCGATGCCACATCTAGAAACCACTTTGTCTCAAGTCAAATCCACTAAGTATCTCTCTTCCATAGACTTATCTGAAGCATTTTACCAAATTCCTCTTTCGGAGAAATCACAAATTAAAACCGCATTCGCTATACCAGGTCGAAGGCAATACTGCTTTATCCGTACCCCTTTTGGATTGAAAAATAGTCCAAAGAGCATGGCTAGATTAATGTCGGCTGTTTTAGGACATGATCTAGAGGGCGAAATTTTCTATTACATGGACGACATTCTAATTGCTTCCGATACATTCGAACGACATATTTGGTTGTTGGAAGAAGTGTCACGACGTTTAAAAGCTGCGGAATTAACAATAAACATATCAAAATCCAAATTTTGCGTACAAAAATTAGATTTTCTGGGATATACTTTAACATCGCAGGGAATTAGTTCTAATTCGTCTAAAATAGATGCTATTTTGGATATACCGTCTCCAAAAACGGTCAAACAGCTTCGACAAGTCATCGGACTAATGTCCTGGTATCGGAAATTCGTACCAAATTTCTCGACTGTCATCGCTCCCATGAGCCATTTATTAAAAGGGAAGCCTACGAAACTTGCTTGGACTTTGGAAGCAGAGAATGCGTTTAAAACCTTAAAACATCTTCTTACCACGGCACCTATTTTGGCAATCCCTGACTACACGCAAACGTTCATCCTTCGAGCAGATGCCAGCGATGTTGGTGTTGGCGGGGTCTTACTTCAAATCCACGGCGATGAAGAAAAAGTCATTGGGTATATGTCGAAGAAGTTCACCTCTTGCGAATTGAATTATACGACAACCGAGAAAGAAGCTTTGGCTGTGATATACAGTTTAGAAAAATTCAAATATTGGGCCTAATTCTGTCGACGAAATTTTCATTTTCATTTAGCTTAAAACTGAGTTTTTGCAGTACTAGATGCAATTTTCACCAAATTCGTATTCTAGCATTCAAAATTTTCATTTTGATTTTCATTTTATTAAAATCCAAGTTGTTGTCGATTTTGGTTATTTTGAAGTGTCAGTCATTACGGTTTTCAGAAGTAAAATTGCTATTTAGTGAACAATATGGATAATTTACTTCGATTGCGCGTTTATGAGGAGAATTTAACAAGGCACAGGTATGATTTAAATAAACGTAGTTCAAAAGAAGTGTAACAAATTGGCTTTTTAGGCGAAATCGTATTAGAAGACTCCGTCACCTTAGAGATATAAGCGATCCATTCAACTTAACTAATGCATCATTTAAGAAGTTTTTCCGAATCAGCAAAGATGCAGTCCGCTTATTAGTAGATAAGTTGGCACCACATCACAACCCGTCATCAATTGCCCTAGAGATCCAGGTGAATAATGTGAACCTTATCTGTAATTTTTTGTAAAACCAGATTTCAGACACTAGCATCGCTTCATTTTTTTGGACATGGTTCCTACCAATCTTCGATTGGAAGTTGCTACGTGTTAGCTCTATCGCAGCCAACGGTTTCTAGGGCTGTTACGAATATTACTAACCTGATTAACAATCACTGTTTACAAGAATTTATTAAATTCCCGACATCAAATGTAGCAATATCCAACATTAAAGATGGGCAAGAAAATTTTTATAAAAGCGAAGATTCAGTCATAACTAAATATAAATTTTCAGATTTTATAGAAAGTACAACATGCCAGGTGTGATAGGATCCATTGACGGAAGTCACATTTTGATCCAATCACCGCCATGCAATGACCCTTTTTTCCGAGGTAATTTATATATTAACCCATTTCTTGCCATTGGTGCGTTTTCGCACCAGTAACTTTGAGCAACTTTGAGCCTTTTTGTTACCACATAGGAGTCAAAGTTGCTATTATGGAATATAAATGGTGGCAAGAAATGGGTTAACCGAAAAGGGTCGCACAGCATCAATCTTTTGGCGGTAAATACAAAACAAAGCACATTAAAAATATTCCCATTAATTTATTCTATATTTGTAAAGGTTTGTGATTCTAATTATTGCATACTATATGCAAATGCTAGATTTCCAGGATCATCGCATGATTCTGCCATTTGGCAAACTTCCACTTTGAGAGCCCACTTGCGTCAACAATTTGAAACATCTAACGAATTTTTAGTGCTATTAGGTAACAAATTTTCTTGTGTTTTTACTAAAAAACTGATTTGATTATGTATTGGTATATCAAAGGTGACTCTGGATTTCCGCTGGAACCATGGCTTTTCACACCATATACCAATCCTGAAAATGAGCAGCAACAAAGATTTAATGTTGCCTTTAAATCTGCGAGAACCACGATTGAAAGATGTTTTGGTGTGATAAAAACCAAATTCCGGTGTTTGTATAAGCATCGTGTATTACATTATCATCCTGTTGCTGCTGGAAAAATAATTTACGCGGTTTTATGCATTCATAATTTGCATCGAACAATGTCAACCGATTTCGACGATGAAGAAAACGAAACAGACGATGAATTTTCGGATGATGAATTTGACGAGCAAAATACTAACCTGAGGCCACAAAGTAATTTTATTAAGATCAAATTTGATTATTAAGCTACTAATCCTTTTTTTTTATCAGGAAATGATTTTTTGTCAGCAGGAACGCGACAGAGAAACGGTTACTCGCAACGATATTTTTAAAACAATTTGTTTCCTTTTTTAAAAAAAATTGAATAATACAATTTCTATAATCAAAAACACAAATTTATTTATTCACAAAGTTTTGAAGGCACTCCGCGATCCTTTTCATCTGATCCCCTACTTCCACGACAGCCGAGATCATGTGGTCCATTTGTTTGGATCGTTTTTCTTCGATTGTCTCAAAAAATGTGATTGCTGGATATTCTGTAATCATATTTAAAAATCGGACAATTCATTCGATTAAAAAAAACAGTTTACCTGATCCCTTAGAGCTAGTTTTTCCGGTATTCATTTTTTTTCTTTTCCGTTGGGTCGGGGCTGTCTTGGAAGAGGCGAAGGAGTCGCAAATGGTGTCGTCCACAGAAGTAGTCGCTTCTGTGAAGCCTGCTTCCGTTAATGGGCTTCCGTCAACTGGAAGAGTTCCCCAAAGAGCCAATGCCCTTTCTTCAATATCTGACAAACTCTTACCAGTATTTGGCCCTCCTCCCGTTGATTTTAGTTCCGCAATTAAATGTCGTTTTTTAAAACGTACACCATTCCGCCATCCTTCAAATGTCTAGAAATTTTTATTATTATACTTTTATATTTTTTTCCACTAAAAATTCTTACCTTTTGCCATTCCCGTTTGGTTTTTACGGGACCCGAGCCGGCGGAATTTAATTTTGCAGTCAGCTCGTCCCATATTTCTTGAACTGAATCATCCAAATCTTTTTTTAATTTGATTTCTGTATTCTGAAGGGCGTCTAGGTACAGCTGGTACTGAAGGTCGCTGGTTTTTTGAGCCCTTTGCTTTTTTCCTACAAAAAATTTTGGTTATTTAGTTTAAATAATTTAAAACTTTAAATTTTACCAGATTCAGCCATTTTTTCCAATTTGAAGTTTCTGTTGCTGTTGAATAAGTTCACAAGTACTTAATCGATTGGAAACCTAAGCCAAAAATATCCGTATTTTATTTACTACGGCCGTATCACCTAATAAGGATTTTTCATCCGTATTTTATTGACATACAGACCATCTTGGCTTAACTCAAAACTGACATTTTCTTAATTACTTGTTCACAGTTCAGTGGCTGAAAATTTTGAAGTACTAGAACTCAAAATAATGCAACACAGAATACCAACTCAAATTTTCATTTTCATTTGCCTCATTTTAACAAATTGAAAATAAAATGAAAATGAAAATAGACAAAATCGTAGAATTGGGCCCATTATCTGTTAGGGACTCATTTTCAGGTACAAACTGACCACTCGGCGTTGCTTTGGCTTTTAAAGCTCAAAGATGCCAAAGGTAGACTTGCAAGGTGGATCATGAAGTTGCAATATTACGACTTTGAAATCACCCATACACCTGGCAAGACTAATATTGTAGCAGATTCGTTATCTCGGTGTTTCGAAATTGAGGTTACCTCTGGCGTAGAAGATTCTAGGTATTCCAAATTGTATTCTGATGTCGAAACATATCCTGAAAAGTTTCCTAATTTTAAAATTCAAGAGCAGAAGCTGTTTAAACGTCTTCGGGGCAAAAATGAAGCGGGAATTATAGAATTTAAATGGAAATTAGTTGTCCCTCAGAAAAATCAAAAAGAGTTGCTTCGCCAATATCATGACCATCCAACTGCCGGTCACTTTGGATTTTTCAAGACATTTAAGCGGCTGACCGAGTTTTTCTATTGGCCAGAGATGCGTAAAAATGTTAGAGATTGGGTGCGTAACTGTGAAGTCTGCAAAGCATCAAAAAGCCCAAATAAGACTCTCACCCCTCCTATGGGTCAACATGTACATGCTTCGCGGCCTTGGGAGATGATTACTTGCGATTTCATTGGTCCTCTTGTTCGATCCAAGGAAGGATACAATTTTTTGTTGGTCGTTATGGATAAATATACCAAATTTGTCTTATTATTTCCTTTGAGAAATGCCAAACATTCCGGACTTATTAAAGCTTTAAAAGAGCAAGTTTTTCTATTGTTTGGTGTTCCTAGTCGTATTTTGAGTGATAATGGACCTCAGTTTGTTTGTAAAGAATTTAAATCCTTCCTCAAAGAATATAACGTAACTCAGTGGCTCACTCCTAGTTATCACCCTCAAAGCAATCCAACGGAGAGAGCTAATCAGACAATTATTGTTAGAATACGAGCGTTTCTCAAAGATACTCATAAGGACTGGCCAAAATATCTTCCAGAGATAGGATGCGCCATTAGATCCTCTACTCATGAAACTATGGATAGAACCCCCTATTATATGAATTTTGGACAAGAAATGATCCGTAACGGGACGGAATACTCCGTAGTGAATGCCAATGAAGCCATTCCGTACCAGACACGATTAAAAGATCTTGCAATAGCACGTCAGAAAGCCGAGAGTAAACTTCAAAAATCCCATGAACGGTCGGCTAATCAATATAATTTACGTACGCGCGAACAAGAGTTTAATATCGGTGAGGTTGTGTGGAGGAGAAATTTCAGTCAATCTGACGCCTTCCGAGGAATACAACATAAATTTCTTAAATGGATCAAAAGTAGAGTTTTGTCTAAAACGGGTTCCACCTATGAGTTGGAAGATCTCAACACAGGACATCGTGGAAGATATCACAAGAAAGACATAAAAGCCAATTAGTGTGGATTGTCCGGTTCTTAAGGTACCCTAAAATCGTCCGTTTGTATGTCGTAAGTGACAAATTATATTTATTATTTCATGATTAAGGTATTTAAAATTAAAAAAAAAATAGCTGTGTTAAGTCAGAACTTAGGCTCTCAGGATCAGAACCCGTTTCTGTGCTCGTTAGTGTTCGTCTTTGGTGTAGTGCAACCCAAGGTGAATACGTCCAGTTTGTACAGGTATTTAGTCAAGCTCTCACATTCCTATGGATTTAAGTGAAGGATCATTGATTCTGTAGCTGACTATAAAATCAAGTTAGGACACCGCCTTGCTTCTTATTTTAGGTTGCTTTATATATTGGTTCATGTTGTGTCGTTAAATTTATCCTTTGTAATTATTATTACCTCTGATCACTGTTGAGAAGCCTACTCAAAATATCGCTGCTTTAAGAAATAGTTTAACTACCTTAAACAGTTAACGCCGTTGCTCAACTTCCAAAGAAGGAGTTTAGATCCTGTCTCATTTGAGTCCCTTGGGAACTAAGGATCCACCTCACGGAACGGTTGAAGTTAGCAACGTGATATATTCCATATGTATTTAGCTATAGTAACGTAATCAAATAAAAAAGGATAAGTACTATTTATCCGTATGCGCTACCTTCGATCCATTAAAGAAGTAGATTTTTTTTTGGTAGTTTTATTAATTCCTTTTACGAATCATATTTGGTGGGATTCTTGAAGTTACTTAGTCCATCTAATGGTCCTTAGGAACTCTAATTACTTCCGGAATCTTCATTGGTAATTCTCTGGGGGGTTATTCCTATAGCCGCCTGGTCAAGAAGTTTAACAAGTAAAGGGACTTTTCTTTTTTTTTAAATTTTTTTTTTCTTTTAGATAAGCTTAAGGTGATGTTACGATCAAATAAATTTGGCAACCTCGCTTATCGAGATTCGAGGACTACAACAAAAACAACAATTAAACTGGTTGTACCGCAAATTGATTTATAGAAAAAAGGAGGATCTGGGGTGGATTGCTTGTCGTGAGGCAGTCAACGGATGGACGAAGATAGGAGAAGAACATTTTTTTTGGAGAGAAACTTCGACCTCACAACCACGCGGTTTAAATAAAAGATTAAAACTAGCTTATAATACTATTTAACTAACCGTAAAAATTACATAAAAATTGTATTAAAATTGTATTAGATTTCGACAAATTAAAATATATTGTTCAAACTTAAATTAAAACGATCTACATTTCTTGCACCTACCCGGTGAAGCAACAAATGCACATCGAATTTCGCAGAATTTTATGTGCATTTATCCGTGTTTTGCATTTATACGTAGCACGGAAGCACGGATAAATGCACATTAATGTGCAATTATGCGAGTAAAAGATAAACATGCAACTTTAATATTCCTGTAATAAACATTTAAATTCAACAAGGCTACACAAAAACAAAGAACCTAATTAACCCTAAACCCCTAATTTTGAATCCTAACGATTTCTCAAAAGTGAGACTCAGAGTCTCATAGTATAAATATCGAAGAGAGATGTGTATTTATTTATAATTAAAGAAATATTTAGGAAATAAAAACGTTTTCTAGTCATTTTTACGAAAATCTGAATAAATTTTACACCGAATTGCTACAATTATGTTTGTCGAAAATTGAACTTTCTCTGTGGGAGTCAAATCCTTATTGAAATGCATGATATCAAAAACAGTCCCACAGGCAAAGTAAACAATAGGCAAAGTAACCGTAAACTCACCGACGACTCATTCCTGTTCGACACCAATACAATTTCGTCATACGAATCTAACTGTAAAAATCGTCAACGGAAAATAATCGTTTAACAGTCTTTTTTTATATGAAAATGAGTCTGTGAAGTTCATTTCTGGGTTTGCGCTACAAATTTATAAAATATGCAATATTCTCATAATTTATTATCCTTTTTTTTGTGAGAAAAAAAATATTGTCTGCAACATATATTTAAATGAATACAAAAAATATTAATATAATACGAATATTTACAGGCATAGTTTTTTGCATTTAATATTTGATTTGAGACTGACAGGCTCACTTCTGGGGATTAGGGTTAAGAATTCATTTTATCAAATAAAAATAACAATAATCACTTTTTTCTGTGTAATTACATTTCATTTTTGCACATGTGCATTTAAGCGTGTAAAATTTCATATAATTTAAACTTTTGCAGATGTGAAAATGGTTGCATTTAAGCAAGTATTGCAATTAAGCGTGTTTCATTTATCCGTGTATATTTATATGAAAAATGCTTAAAAATCCTCCATGCACAAATTTGGCGTGCAATTACACGAGTTTTGCATTTACGCGTGTTGCATTTAAGCGCGTTCTACTGTATTAACCCATTACGGGAATAATCATTAATGTTGATATATTGTTTTACCGTAATAAGAATTTCAGAGGGGTTAATGTCGCTTGAAGAAGTATTTGTCATAGTTTTTAAACAGTTTTCACAAACACCGTTTTTTGGATTTTCATTACGCAATATGCGGCGAAATAACTTATTGCAGCATCATTGATGTTTGTTACCCCACGGTTAGACGCGCGACTAGAAGTCGCATGCCGAATCTCATCTCAGGGAAATCGCTCATGTAAACGCCAGTTGCATGCAAGCGGAGAAAATCGCAACTCAAGTCGTATGTAACCCCACGGTTAGACGCGCGACTAGAAGTCGCATGCGATTATCCCTCCTACTACGTTTTTCAATTTGACAGGTGTTGCGATTTGCTCTGCTGTCTTGCGACATTGCATGTGACTTCAGTTAAAAAATGTCAAACGCAAGAAAACAAACAAAGTTATTAGCCGCAGTAAGCTATAAAAATGATAGAAATCGCAGAAAAGTCTGCCAAAAACTATGAAGGCTCATAAATATCTTCTGTCGATGCTCCAGACTTCCGACTCGGATATATTTTCTTTTTTTTCGTGAACATACGTCGTTCGTAAATTTCTCAACTTTTTCTTCACTTCCTCGCTTGTGAGTTTCAATTCCGCGCCGATTTGTTCATACGCCTGCCTCTTGAGATCGTTTCTACGATACAATTTCGAGGCAGTCTTCTAGAGGCACTCTCTTTCCCGGCACAAATTCATTAATTTCAAAATTTCACTTCTACTCAACTTATTTTCTGCCCTTGTGAAATCAGACATAACCTTAAATGTCAAATCATTTGCAGTTCCAGTCGCAGCTCAGATTGTATGAGGTTTTTACATACGACTTGAGTTGCGATTTTCCCCGCTTGCATGCAACTGGCGTTTACACGAGCGATTTCCCTGAGATGAGATTCGGCATGCGACTTCTAGTCGCACGTCTAACTGTGGGGTAAAAACATCATACAATCTGAGCTGCGACTGGAACTGCAAATGATTTGACATTTAAGGTTATGTCTGATTTCTCAATAGCAGAAAATAAGTTGAGTAGAAGTGAAATTTTGAAATTAATAAATTTGTACCGGGAAAGAGAGTGCCTCTGGAAGACTGCCTCGAAATTGTATCGTAGAAACGATCTCAAGAGGCAGGCGTATGAACAAATCGGCGCGGAATTGAAACTCACAAGCGAGGAAGTGAAGAAAAAGTTGAGAAATTTACGAACGACGTATGTTCACGAGAAAAAGTAAATCAATGCGAGTCGGAAGTCTAGAGCATCGACAGAAGATATTTATGAGCCTTCGCTGTTTTGGTATTCAGAAATGAGTTTCATAAACAAAATAACTTTCTTTGTTTTCTTGCGTTTGACCTTTTTCAACTGAAGTCAGATGCAATGTCGCAAGACAGCAGAGCAAATCGCAACACCTGTCAAATTGAAAAACGTTGTAGGAAGGATAATCGCATGCGACTTCTAGTCGCACTTCTAACCGTGGGGTTAGTTCTCCAATGCGATTTTCAATATTAACTGGAGGAATTTCTGTAAAATCAGCCATTTTTTTTTTGAATTTTCGTCAGCTACATTTAAACCTTTGGACTCTAAGACATCTGTTAGTCAATTTCGAAAATGTCTTGTGAATCATTCTCTGATACACAGTTTGAAATTTTTGATTCAAAAATTAGTTTTACTGATACCAATTTAGCATATATCAAACGGAATTCTGTGAGACTTGGATTGTGTTTGTTTGCATTTCGCGCTCGTATACGGGAAAACAGTTTTCTAATGGGTCCTGGTTGAATTTTTTCCAATTAATAAAGGTTATCTCGGGATAAATGATCAACAGTTCTCTACTTATTTATAGAATAGAAGAAATTGACATTATCAAGCCACTCAAGCAAAACGATCTCTGTTTTTGATTCATTATATTATTTTCTGTAAATAATCCCACATTTCAAGTAAAAATGGAACAGACGATTCATTTCTCATAAAAATGGGCTCTACATTTAAAATATCGAACAACCGATCTAACTTTTCGATAAATTTTGAAGTATTTAAAGCAATTTTTATCATATTTGGCGGAAAGTCATCTAGCTCTAAAACAGCTAATATACCTTTAGCTACACTTCGACTTAGCACTTGAACTGCTAATTTAACGGACATCTTCTGAAAATGGGGAAGGGGGAAGGGGAGGGGGGGGGGGGAGGGGAGAGGGGATAAGTTTCGTCACACACACACACACACACACACATATATATATATATATATATATATATATATATATATATATATATATATACTAGCAGACCCTTCGTTGGCAGCTAAAAGTTTTTTGTATAAATTTTAGAATGCCAAAAAACCATAAATAACTTAAAAAATTTTGGGAAAAAATGTTATCCTTACAGGACCTTCCGTTTCGAATTTTGAAATTCCAACTCCAGATTCGTGATAAGCAACCCTGAAAACCTCCCAAAGCCTGTTTTTGCGAGCAAAAATTGGAAAAAGGACATTTGCGTTATCCTTACAGGACTTTTCGGTTAGAATTTTGAAGTTCCAACACCGGATTCGTGATCAGCGACCCCAAAAACCCCCTAATACCGATTTGTCCCAGGAAAAACTGGAAAAATGATATTTGCGTTATCCTTACAGGATCTTTGCTTTCGAATTTTGAAAATCTAATACCGGATTCGTGATCAGCGACCCCAAAAACCCTATAATGCAAATTTTTCCGGGGAAAAAGGCGAAAAAGGATATTTGCGTTACCTTACAGGACCCTCTTTTCCGAATTTTGAAATTCCAACACCAGATTCGTAATTAGTGACCCCAAATACCCTATAATGCCAATTTTCCGAGGAAAAATAGGAAAAAGGAAATTTGCGTTATCCTTCCAGGACTCTCCGTTTAGAATTTTCAAATTCCAACAGCCAGCTCGTGATCAGCGACCACGGAAACACCCTACAGCCAGTTTTTCGAAGACAAAATTAGAAAACGGATATTTGCGTTTTCCGTACAGGACCTTCCGTTTCGAATTTTGAAATTCCAACACCAGATTGGTGATCAGCGACCCCAAAAACCCTTTTATTCCGATTTTTCCGGGGAAAAACGGGAAAAAGGACTTTTGCGTTATCCTTACAGGACTTTTCGGTTAGAATTTTGAAATTCCAACACCGGATTCGTGATCAGCAACCCCAAAAAACCCCCTTATGCCGATTTTTCCGGGGAAAAACGGGAAACAGGATATTTGCGTTATCCTTGCAGGACCTTCCGTTTCGAATTTTTGAAAATTTAATACCGGATTCGTGATCAGCGACCCCGGAAACCCCCTAATGCCGATTTCTCCCGGCAAAAACGGAAAAAAGGATATTTGCGTTATCCTTTCAGGACCCTCCGTTACGAATTTTGAGAATCTAGCATAGCTAAAACCTCGCTCCTGACAACGCAGATCATTTTACAATGAACCAAGTAAAAATCGGTCCAGTAGTTTTTGAGTATATTAATTTTTGCACATATAGATTTAGAATACCAAAAAATCAACTTAAAAAACTCAAAAATCAACGTAATACTTACAGGATCTTTCGTTAGAGTTATTGAAACTGAAACACCGGATTCGTAATCAGCGACCCCGACCTACTACATCAGCTGAACTCGAAAGGCATATTTGCTATTGGTTACGCAGATGATATTGTAATTTCAATTAAGGGCAAGTACTTAAGTGTCCTTGGAGAAATTCTCGCTACTGCGCTCCAATTGATCACAAACTGGTGTACGACCAAAGGACTGAACATTAATCCAGACAAAATTAAATCAATTCTCTTCACCAAAAAAAGAAAGATTGATGACCTAGCAATGCCAACTGTAAATGGACATCGCTTAGTACTCTATAATGAGGTCAAATTCCTGGGAGTCACTCTGGATAAAAAACTAAACTGGAGGACTCATGTTACCAAAAAAGTGAATAACGCTATCTTTGCTTTTTTACAATGTAAGAGAGCTTTCTCACGCACTTGGGGACTATCGCCAAAAATTATTTTTTGGATCTACACGGCCATCATCAGGCCAACTTTAGCCTATGCCGCGGTAGTCTGGTGGCAAAGGACGAAGCTCTCATCTGTGAGAGATGAATTGAATAAGCTACAACGTATAGCTTGCGTCAGCATAACGGGGGCAATGAGATCCTGTCCCACAGCAGCGCTGGAGATTATCATCAACCTGCTTCCCTTAGATATCTTCATTAAAGAGCAAGCTATGTTTGCTGCGCTCAGACTCAATGTAACTCAACAAAGGGTTGGGAGACTTCTGAACCATACTCACATGTCTATCTGGACAGAACTGACAAAGGCCGTGCCTGAAATTGAAATGCCCTCTGATCACCAGATTCCCAAAGCTCACTTTGTGAAATCTTTTAAAATTCAGTTCCCAACAAGACAAGAGTGGAAACGACCAGAACAGCTTATACCATCCACGGCAAGTTGTTGGTTTACGGATGGGTCTCTCAGAAACGACATTGCTGGTGCAGGCATATATAACCCTAGCCTCAACAACGAGGAGTTTACTGATGTGATACCCTTAGGTAAAAATATCACCATATTTCAAGCTGAAATTGCAGCAATTTTGATTTGTGCAAAACACGTTTGCAGCAACAAACTTGAAGGTAAAGATATCTTTATTTTCTCAGACAGCCAAGCAGCGTTGAAAGCTCTACAATCTAGTGAAATCAAATCTATACTAGTAGAAGAATGCTTTCAAAATCTAGAATTCATATCTAGAAATAATAGTGTTACTTTGACATGGGTTCCTGGTCACTGTGACATCTTGGGCAATGAGAAAGCTGACGAACTTGCCAAACTAGTTTCGGATTGCCTTGGCATTTATCCCGAACCAGCATTGCCTATATCCAATTCGTCGGTAAAAGGACTTATTCGAAGACATTGTACTACACTGCACAAGACTAGGTGGATGAGTGAAGCCACGTGCCTACAAGCCAAAAAATTTGGTTGCAAACCTGACCTAGTTAAATTCGCCAATACCATTAGACTAAGCAAGAAGTCTATCCAACAATTAGTAGGTGTACTCACTGGTCACTGTAAACTTAACTACCATTTACACAAGATTGGCTTAGTTGAGGATCCGTCTTGCAATTTATGTGATGAGGAGGAAGAGACAGCAGAACACTTTTTGTGTAGTTGTCCTTACTTCCAAAACCGTAGGGAAAATACTCTTGGCAGTCGTTCCCTTAGTTTTCAGGACATTGGAAAGATTCCACTAAATCGTTTAGCCAACTTTATCTGCGGATCAAAAAGACTACTGTAGTATGCATAGCCAACCTACTCTAAATGCACAATGGACCCACAGCGTGGTCTAAGTGCATAAGGGCTTAGTCTTGGACTACCCGTTAACCTAAATCTAATCTAATCTAATCAGCGACCCCGAAAACCCCTTAATGCCATTTTTTGCGAGAAAATTTTTAAAAAGGAAATTCGCGTAATCCTTTAAGGACCTTCCGTTTCGAATTTATAAATCTAATACCGGATTCGTGATCAGCGACCCCAAAAACCCTATAATGCCAAGTTGTCTGGGGCAAAATGGGAAAAAGGATATTTTCGTTATCCTTACAGGACCTTCCGTTTTGAATTTTGAAAATCTAATACCGGATTCGTGATCAGCGACCCCAAAAACCCTATAATGCAAATTTTTCCATTAAAAAATAATAAAAAAAAAAATATTTTCATTATCCTTACAGGACCTTCCGTTTCGAATTTTGAAAATCTAATACCGGATTCGTGATCAGCGACCCCAAAAAAGCTAAAATGCAAATTTTTCCGGGGAAAATGGGAAAAAGGATATTTTCATTATCCCTACAGGACCTTCCGTTTCGAATTTTGAAAATCTAATACCGGATTCGTGATCAGCGACCCCAAAAACCCCATAATGCAAATTTTTCCGGGAAAAAATGGGAAAAAGGATATTTGCGTTATCCTTACAGGACCTTCCGTTTCGAATTTTGAAAATCTAATACCGGATTCGTGATCAGCGACCCCAAAAACCGTATAACGCAAATTTTTCCAGGGAAAAATGGGAAAAAGGATATTTCGATTATCCTTGCAGGACCTTCCGTTTCGAATTTTGAAAATCTAATATCGGATTCGTGTTAAGCGATCTCAAACATAATGGTAATTTTTCCGGGGAAAAATGGGAAAAAGGACTTTTGCGTTATCCTTACAGGACTTTTCGGTTAGAATTTTGAAATTCCAACACCGGATTCGTGATCAGCAACCCCAAAAAACCCCCTTATGCCGATTTTTCCGGGGAACAACGGGAAACAGGATATTTGCGTTATCCTTGCAGGACCTTCCGTTTCGAATTTTTGAAAATTTAATACCGGATTCGTGATCAGCGACCCCGGAAACCCCCTAATGCCGATTTCTCCCGGCAAAAACGGAAAAAAGGATATTTGCGTTATCCTTTCAGGACCCTCCGTTACGAATTTTGAGAATCTAGCATAGCTAAAACCTCGCTCCTGACAACGCAGATCATTTTACAATGAACCAAGTAAAAATCGGTCCAGTAGTTTTTGAGTATATTAATTTTTGCACATATAGATTTAGAATACCAAAAAATCAACTTAAAAAACTCAAAAATCAACGTAATACTTACAGGATCTTTCGTTAGAGTTATTGAAACTGAAACACCGGATTCGTAATCAGCGACCCCGCAAACCCCTTAATGCCATTTTTTGCGAGAAAATTTTTAAAAAGGAAATTCGCGTAATCCTTTAAGGACCTTCCGTTTCGAATTTATAAATCTAATACCGGATTCGTGATCAGCGACCCCAAAAACCCTATAATGCCAAGTTGTCTGGGGCAAAATGGGAAAAAGGATATTTTCGTTATCCTTACAGGACCTTCCGTTTTGAATTTTGAAAATCTAATACCGGATTCGTGATCAGCGACCCCAAAAACCCTATAATGCAAATTTTTCCGGGGAAAAATGGGAAAAAGGATATTTTCATTATCCTTACAGGACCTTCCGTTTCGAATTTTGAAAATCTAATACCGGATTCGTGATCAGCGACCCCAAAAAAGCTAAAATGCAAATTTTTCCGGGGAAAAATGGGAAAAAGGATATTTTCATTATCCCTACAGGACCTTCCGTTTCGAATTTTGAAAATCTAATACCGGATTCGTGATCAGCGACCCCAAAAACCCCATAATGCAAATTTTTCCGGGAAAAAATGGGAAAAAGGATATTTTCATTATCCTTACAGGACCTTCCGTTTCGAATTTTAAAAATCTACATAGCTAAAAACCTGCTCCTGGCAACACAGATCATTTTGCAAAAAACCGAGTAAAAATAGGTCCAGTAGTTCTTGAGTTTTGTAATCTCAAACCAACCAACCAACAAACAAACTTCCATTTTTATATATATAGATATATATATATATATATAATGAATCAAAAACAGAGACCGTTTTGCTTGAGTGGCTTGATAATGTCAATTTCTTCTATTCTATAAATAAGTAGAGAACTGTTGATCATTTATCCCGAGATAACCTTTATTAATTGGAAAAAATTCAACCAGGACCCATTAGAAAACTGTTTTCCCGTATACGAGCGCGAAATGCAAACAAACACAATCCAAGTCTCACAGAATTCCGTTTGATATATGCTAAATTGGTATCAGTAAAACTAATTTTTGAATCAAAAATTTCAAACTGTGTATCAGAGAATGATTCACAAGACATTTTCGAAATTGACTAACAGATGTCTTAGAGTCCAAAGGTTTAAATGTAGCTGACGAAAATTCAAAAAAAAAATGGCTGATTTTACAGAAATTCCTCCAGTTAATATTGAAAATCGCATTGGAGAACTAACCCCACGGTTAGAAGTGCGACTAGAAGTCGCATGCGATTATCCTTCCTACAACGTTTTTCAATTTGACAGGTGTTGCGATTTGCTCTGCTGTCTTGCGACATTGCATCTGACTTCAGTTGAAAAAGGTCAAACGCAAGAAAACAAAGAAAGTTATTTTGTTTATGAAACTCATTTCTGAATACCAAAACAGCGAAGGCTCATAAATATCTTCTGTCGATGCTCTAGACTTCCGACTCGCATTGATTTACTTTTTCTCGTGAACATACGTCGTTCGTAAATTTCTCAACTTTTTCTTCACTTCCTCGCTTGTGAGTTTCAATTCCGCGCCGATTTGTTCATACGCCTGCCTCTTGAGATCGTTTCTACGATACAATTTCGAGGCAGTCTTCCAGAGGCACTCTCTTTCCCGGTACAAATTTATTAATTTCAAAATTTCACTTCTACTCAACTTATTTTCTGCTATTGAGAAATCAGACATAACCTTAAATGTCAAATCATTTGCAGTTCCAGTCGCAGCTCAGATTGTATGATGTTTTTACCCCACAGTTAGACGTGCGACTAGAAGTCGCATGCCGAATCTCATCTCAGGGAAATCGCTCGTGTAAACGCCAGTTGCATGCAAGCGGGGAAAATCGCAACTCAAGTCGTATGTAAAAACCTCATACAATCTGAGCTGCGACTGGAACTGCAAATGATTTGACATTTAAGGTTATGTCTGATTTCACAAGGGCAGAAAATAAGTTGAGTAGAAGTGAAATTTTGAAATTAATGAATTTGTGCCGGGAAAGAGAGTGCCTCTAGAAGACTGCCTCGAAATTGTATCGTAGAAACGATCTCAAGAGGCAGGCGTATGAACAAATCGGCGCGGAATTGAAACTCACAAGCGAGGAAGTGAAGAAAAAGTTGAGAAATTTACGAACGACGTATGTTCACGAAAAAAAAGAAAATATATCCGAGTCGGAAGTCTGGAGCATCGACAGAAGATATTTATGAGCCTTCATAGTTTTTGGCAGACTTTTCTGCGATTTCTATCATTTTTATAGCTTACTGCGGCTAATAACTTTGTTTGTTTTCTTGCGTTTGACATTTTTTAACTGAAGTCACATGCAATGTCGCAAGACAGCAGAGCAAATCGCAACACCTGTCAAATTGAAAAACGTAGTAGGAGGGATAATCGCATGCGACTTCTAGTCGCGCGTCTAACCGTGGGGTTACATACGACTTGAGTTGCGATTTTCTCCGCTTGCATGCAACTGGCGTTTACATGAGCGATTTCCCTGAGATGAGATTCGGCATGCGACTTCTAGTCGCGCGTCTAACCGTGGGGTAACAAACATCAATGATGCTGCAATAAGTTATTTCGCCGCATATTGCGTAATGAAAATCCAAAAAACGGTGTTTGTGAAAACTGTTTAAAAACTATGACAAATACTTCTTCAAGCGACATTAACCCCTCTGAAATTCTTATTACGGTAAAACAATATATCAACATTAATGATTATTCCCGTAATGGGTTAATACAGTAGAACGCGCTTAAATGCAACACGCGTAAATGCAAAACTCGTGTAATTGCACGCCAAATTTGTGCATGGAGGATTTTTAAGCATTTTTCATATAAATATACACGGATAAATGAAACACGCTTAATTGCAATACTTGCTTAAATGCAACCATTTTCACATCTGCAAAAGTTTAAATTATATGAAATTTTACACGCTTAAATGCACATGTGCAAAAATGAAATGTAATTACACAGAAAAAAGTGATTATTGTTATTTTTATTTGATAAAATGAATTCTTAACCCTAATCCCCAGAAGTGAGCCTGTCAGTCTCAAATCAAATATTAAATGCAAAAAACTATGCCTGTAAATATTCGTATTATATTAATATTTTTTGTATTCATTTAAATATATGTTGCAGACAATATTTTTTTTCTCACAAAAAAAAGGATAATAAATTATGAGAATATTGCATATTTTATAAATTTGTAGCGCAAACCCAGAAATGAACTTCACAGACTCATTTTCATATAAAAAAAGACTGTTAAACGATTATTTTCCGTTGACGATTTTTACAGTTAGATTCGTATGACGAAATTGTATTGGTGTCGAACAGGAATGAGTCGTCGGTGAGTTTACGGTTACTTTGCCTATTGTTTACTTTGCCTGTGGGACTGTTTTTGATATCATGCATTTCAATAAGGATTTGACTCCCACAGAGAAAGTTCAATTTTCGACAAACATAATTGTAGCAATTCGGTGTAAAATTTATTCAGATTTTCGTAAAAATGACTAGAAAACGTTTTTATTTCCTAAATATTTCTTTAATTATAAATAAATACACATCTCTCTTCGATATTTATACTATGAGACTCTGAGTCTCACTTTTGAGAAATCGTTAGGATTCAAAATTAGGGGTTTAGGGTTAATTAGGTTCTTTGTTTTTGTGTAGCCTTGTTGAAGTTAAATGTTTATTACAGGAATATTAAAGTTGCATGTTTATCTTTTACTCGCATAATTGCACATTAATGTGCATTTATCCGTGCTTCCGTGTTACGTATAAATGCAAAACACGGATAAATGCACATAAAATTCTGCGAAATTCGATGTGCATTTAAGCGTGTTCTACTGTACATCCTTCAAGACATTTTTTTGGGATGTATCAGAAATACAAAGAAATATTTTCTTTTATTTTTAAAGCAACACCACATATAGTGAATATACGCCAAATTTTAGCAAATAAATGTATTCGCAATACTGATGATGATACTTGGTTTGATGAAAATCACTCTTGTTATTCTCATCGAGTAGAAGCTCTGAATTTCTAAAAGCTTTTATTTAGCTTGCCTTCGTGTTTGTTTGTCTGTCAGATCAAATCTTGCAACCCAATTTTGACCCACTTCCACTTGTCCGATTGACTTGAAATTTTGCACACTTATATAAGTCCGATGACAATACAATATTTTCACTACTTCGTCCTTGTACGGAAAACGGAAGGTCCTGTAAGGATAACGTGATTATCCTTTTCTCCAAATTTTCCGGAAAAAAATCTATTCAGGGGGTTTTTGCGGTCGCTGAATCCGAATCTGTCATTAAAAAGTCAGTAAGGATAACGGAAGGTCCTGTAAGGATAACGTGATTATCCTTTTCTCCAAATTTTCCGGAAAAAAATCTATTCTGGGGGTTTTTGGGGTCGCTGAATCCGAATCTGTCATTAAAAAGTCAGTAAGGATAACGGAAGGTCCTGTAAGGATAACGTGATTATCCTTTTCTCCAAATTTTCCGGAAAAAAATCTATTCTGGGGGTTTTTGGGTCGCTGAATCCGAATCTGTGATTAAAAAGTCAGTAAGGATAACGGAAGGTCCTGTAAGGATAACGTGATTATCCTTTTCTCCAAATTTTCCGGAAAAAATCTATTCTGGGGGTTTTTGGGGTCGCTGAATCCGAATCTGTCATTAAAAAGTCAGTAAGGATAACGGAAGGTGCTGTAAGGATAACGTGATTATCCTTTTCTCCAAATTTTCCGGAAAAAAATCTATTCTGGGGGTTTTTGAGGTCGCTAAATCCGAATCTGCCATTAAAAAGTCTGTAAGGATAACGGAAGGTCCTGTAAGGATAACGTGATTATCCTGTGGCAACACCGAGAACATTCGAATTTCATTTTATTATTTTCGGATTTGTTAAGTAACTGTAACATTAATTGTTCAACGTAAAATTGTTAGAAGCGTTGATGTTACCAAGCGCGCACTTGCTATTGTGCATTGTGCTGCTTCTTTTGTTTCCTCGTTGTACCGTAACGTAACTTTGATAGGATAATAGTAAGAGAGAATAAAATCTGTGATAACACCAGAGTCTTGTCTGGATCGTGATCTAATAAACTTGTATAAATCAATCGACGGACTTTTATTTGGTAATTCGGACACACAGCCACCACAATTGGTGACCCCGACGTGATAAAATTTTTTATCGGAGGCTCGTGTCCCGAACACGTTTTGACCAACTAAATCACCGAAATTAGCCGTTTTTTTGGTTACATTTTCTAGCACACAGTGCGTTAAGTGTACGTACGTGAAGACTGAGTGTCCTCGCGACATATAAGCGTATCTATCGGTGAAATCGAAAGTTTTAATCTTCATAACTAGCCGACCGTCCCAGACTTAAGTCAAGACTGATTATATTAATTATATTTTTAATATTAGAATCGATGCATTTTGCTTAATTGTTGAATAAGCAAAATTATCGTGAGAACGGTTGCCGTCTGGTATGCATCCGGTTAGAATTGCTTTTCAATCAATTCCCATCACTTGAAATTATTTTAACTTATTGAAAAGCTCGTCAAATTTCATTATTTATGGAATTTGACGATGTTATAATTTTTTATATTTTTTGTTAAACGGAAGTGAAGTCTGGGAACGTAACTCCTCCCCCCTTAATCTAAAGACTCTCCTGAGTCGTTTTTTCTTAAAGTTCTATATGATTTTGTTACAATTTGTTTAGAATGTTTTTTTTTATACAATAATGGATAAAAATTCTATAATATTTCATATATATTTCTACAATTTTTGTATTACACAATAGCAATGTAATTATATTAATTTCAAGCATCATACTTTTTTTCAAATCTGAAAATTTTTGTACTTCGGAGGCTGGATTCTCGTTATCTGAAGTCTGGTTTAATTTAAGATTCGGTTTTAAGTTTATTTTAATGTTAGTGCTTTTATATACTCGAGATCCAATAAAAATTATTCAAATTCGAATTGGCTTGAAATTTTGCCAATAAAAACTAAATCGGCTTCTGAAGTCATTAGTAATTTAAAGCGTGTTTTCTCAATACATGGCATTCCTTGTGAGTTTGTTTCGGATAACAATCCATTTAACTCTTTAGAGTTTACAAAATTTTGCAAAGAGTATGGCATTGAGCTGATAACCACATCGCCACATTATGCTCAATCTAGAGCCCAAGCCGAAAAAGGTGTTCAAATTGGAAAAAATCTGATTAAAAAGACCATAGAAAGTCATAAGGATCTCTACAAGTCATTGTTAGAGTATAGAAACACTCCTCTGAAGGGATTAAATGTGTCGCCTTCTCAGTTATTGATGTCTAGAATTACACGTACTCAGTTACCTATTTCTAACACTCTACTAAAGCCCAAAGTAGAAGAAAATGTTAAGGAAAAGCTAAAAATAATTAGAAATAGAAGTAAACAATATTATGATAGAGGAACTGTAGAAAGGAAAAACTTGAAAGAGGGAGAAAAAGTAATGGTACAAGAAAAAGACAGTTGGGTAGAAGGTAGTATAGTAAGAAAAGCAGAGACACCTCGATCATATTGGGTAAAGACAAAACTTAACACAGAAGTTAGAAGAAATAAACATTTTCTTAGATCTGCTCCGGTTCAAACTGAAATGCTACCTGTAAAATCTTTATCTAATCACAGTCAAGTTTTACAAAGTAATAGCCCAGCCAGTAACCGTTCATTACGACCTCTGCCACACCGTAATTTTTTAAAACATAAATTATAATGAAGATTTAAAAACAATTGGAAAGTAACTTGAAGTTTGCCTAACTATGATAAGTAAGATAACAGCTTGTTTAACTGTACTTAATTAAAAATATATATATATATTAGTAATAACTTTTATTTAAATTTGAAATTAATATACATATATGAAATAGAATTATATTTTTAAATAAATTGAATTAAACTTAATTAAATTTGAATTGGATCAAGACTTATTAATCATTACAATTGAAATTAAAATAATAACAATATTATCATTTTTATAGTAATTAAATAAAGAACTAAAAGGGGAGATGTAATATATGATAATGTACAACCCTAACTAAAGTAATAGAATAATGTAAGATATGATAATGTACAACCCTGTATTGTATTCTACTACAATAATTTGTAACTCCTAATCAGTCTTTAATAAACTTTGAAATAGACAAGCAGTCTTTTCACTTTATCCTAGAGAAGATATAACAAACCCTACAGATCTTGTTTCCGTATACTCTTCGCGGTTTTCATTTCGTTTTTCTATTATATGTTTTTTCTTGTCTTCAATTCGTTTCTTTACAATTTCGAAATCAATTTTGTGATTTTGAACTTCGGATGGGGTACACTTTATTGTACAATGGTATTGGTTATTGTATAGAGAAATAGCATTTAGCATTTGGAAGGGGGGAAGGGGGGAAGGGGGGAAGGGGGGAAGGGGAGAGGGGATAAGTTTCGTCACACACACACACACGTTTGCTCAGACATTTTCAACTTGCTCTGCTGCTCTAAATGGCAATTAAAATTAAATAAATAAATGTTAAAAGGGGGACACAAGGGAAAAAAGGGGGGGAAAATAAATAAAATTACAATGTTTTTTCAACCTCTATACATATTTGGTTCTACTTTATGATAGAAAGCCAGCTTATTAGGGTTATGATCACAAGCAGCAAATAGATCCTGGGAGTTGGGATTAACAATGCTTATAGGCGAGAAATAATATCTGTCTCGAATATTAAATTGAGCATTTTCCGAGTACACTTGTCGCAGCAAAGGGTTGATGTGGAATTGAAGCTTTTTAATCCGTTTCACTGAAAGCTTTGAAAGATAAGTAATTATTGGTATTATAGATGCTTCTGAGTACAGTGATTCATTGGAATACCAATTGTTATTGGGTCTACGATATTTTGAAAGGCATTGCCTTAATATTTTCCGTTCAAATCTTTCTATTTCTTCTGCTACGTTGGGAGTAATACTCATCCAGACTGGGAACGAGTAGGCCAAAATTGGCCGAAGGAGGGTCTTGTACATTAAAAGCTTTGTTCTTTTCTCGACTGATCTAGAGCTAAGAAGGGACCGTAAAGAATTTGCAGACATTTTTGCTTTCACTAACGCATATCGCGCATGATCGTTAAACTTCAGTCGATGATGCAATTTCACGCCTAAGTATTTAATGTTGTTTTTAACATCGATCTGCTTGCCTTCTATCACTAGTTTTAAGTTCTTACTTTCTTTAACTGCTCTATAATAACCTTTGCCGCTTGCATTACGGAAACAGATGAGCTCACATTTGTTGAGGTTTACAGTTACACCCCATGTATGGAAAAAACTGAATACTTCTGAGGCGTATATTTCCATCTGTTTGAGAGCTTCAGAGGGCTTTTTGTGATTTACGTAGAGAATTGTGTCGTCCGCGTAAAGTAGTGCTTTAGCCGAAGCTATCTGTGTGTTTGTTAAGGGTAAGTCATGGAGAAATATGTTAAATAACTTTGGCCCGAGAATTGATCCTTGTGGTACTCCAGAATTTACCATTATGAGACCCGATTTTTCGCTATCAATTTCTATGTATAGTTTTCTGTCTGAGAGAAAGCTGAGTATTATCTTAAGTAGTAGATCTGGGCAGTTAAGTATTTTTAACTTGTAAATGAGACCCTTAGTCCATACCGAATCGAAGGCCTTATACAGATCTAAACTTAGTGCGAGCGTGCATTCCTTATTTCGCAGGTTGGAGAGAACGTGGTCTTGTAGAAGAAGAACTGCTTGTTCGGTCGAGTGTTCTTTTTCGAATCCAAATTGACAATTTGGGATTACAGAATTTGATTCGCAGAAATCTTCAATTTTTTCTTATAGGACCCGTTCCAAGATTTTGCCAAGATTTGATAATAACGATATTGGGCGGAAATTAACAATGTCATTAGAAGTTTTGCTTTTGGCTATTGGGATCAATTTAGCGATCTTCCATCCGATAGGGAAATAACCTATGTTCAGACAATTGTTGATCAATATAGCCAAGGGGCGAGAGATCTGTTTGGCGGACTTTCTAATGGCGAAATTAGATAATTTATCAGGACCTGAGGATTTCTTATTATTTGTATACTTTAAAATTTCCTCAATTTTTTGGACAGATACGAATTGACCTTCCATGGCTGGAGTGCTGGACGTCAAGGATGGATTAAAGTTTGTGATTTGAGATCCTTCATTCCTTTCGGTAATTAGTTGAACTTCTCTTAGCACTGTCGCTGTAAATAAGGGATTGTGATCTGGAATTTTTTCAGAATACAGGTCATCGTAGAAATTTTTGAAGCAGTCCAATTTTTCTGCGGTTGTGTGATATACAGTACCTTGAAAGCTTATTGGATCATTTTTGAGGTTTAGTGGTAATGAACGTCTGCCTGTGATTTTATTAATTTCCCTAAATGCGTTAGGAGATGGAATTATTTTTTCCAAACATGATCGGAAATTCTCATTCATTTCTATACGGAGAGTGTCCTTGATGCATTTAGAGAGGCATCTGATTTGCGCAGAGAGTTCAGTGTATTCCGGACTCAATCTATTGTAGTGAGCATGGAAAATTCTCTTTAATCTGCGTAGCCATACTTTTTTAATTGCTATTGTTGCGGCCAATGTGAAACCGCATTAAAATTAATTACCCAATAATTAATGTAATAGAAATTAGCCCTTCTGGCATCACTTTTTTATTATTCTTTCTTCTTACTTTTTGTATCAAAGCGATTAGTCGCTAGCAGCGTATTAAATTGATTTTGTTTAATAAAACACTTGGTAGATTTCGTCTACGTCTACTTTATTTCAACTTCAGATCAAGACTGACTCTAAACAATACAATGATGCTAAATATGCAATAATTTCAATACGGTTAAATGGTACAATAGATTTTTATATAATTCAATATTTAGTTAGACAAATTCTTTATACATCACCTTCCCCGTTTTATAAATTAATAAATATAATTAATTAATATAATAATATACTTAATATCTATAATAATATTGTTTAATATCTAATTAATTTTTTTTTTTTAAATTTGGGCCAAACTTATTCAAGATTAATATACAAATAAACGTAGTTAATAAGAACTGGCATTATAAAAGTTTCGTAAACTAATTTGAAATCATTTAGCTCCATGCTTCAAAGTTTTTCTAAATTTCTTAATTTATTTATTTGGTTTTTTGTTTTCATTCTTGAAATTTTCTTAAAAATCTAGTCGTAGTTCTTAAAACCTTTCCATTTATATTAATAAGATACGATCGCGGAGCAGAGTGTTTTTCAATTATTTCTGCTTTATTCCAGGTTTTATTCAAATAATTGTATAACCAAACTGTCTCTCCCTTTTTAAAGTATTTTTCTTTTATAACATTGTTGTCATACGCTTTTTTATTTTTAGTTCTCTTATTTTGAATTTTTTCATTGGCGTTATAAACAATCTTCGGAATATACTTTTGATCTTTTCCTGGAATCAAAGTTCTCAAATTTCGACTCATCAGAATTTCACTTGGACTTACATCTAGATTTTTAATGGGTGCTATATTATATTCTAAAAGTTTATACCACAAATCAGACTTTTCCTCAAAGGATTTTTTCAGCATATTTTTTACAATACCAACAGCTTTTTCAGCCATTCCATTTGATTGAGCATAATGAGGGCTGCTTGTGCACAATTCTATATCATACAATTTACAAAATTTCTGAAACTCATGGCTTCCAAACGGCATATTGTCCGCTACAATAGTTTTTGGGATGCCGTGAAGGCAGAATATCTCTTTTAATTTTAAAATAATACTTGTTGCTGTTTTAGCAGACAAGATCTTAACGTCTATCCATTTAGAATAATAATCTATTACTACGAGGTATGATTTGGACTTAAATTCGCAAATGTCCATTGCGATTTTGTTATAGGGCAAGTTAGGAATTTGATGTGCGATCATAGGCTCTTTTTTCGCTTTAGCCTGAAATTTTTGACAAATGTTGCATCGCTGTATATACTGTTCAATATCCGAATTCATACCCGGCCAAAAAATTAGTGATTTTGCTTTCGACTTAGTTTTTTCAATACCTAAATGGCTTAAGTGGAGCGTCGTTAACATATTTTGCCTTAAGCTAGTAGGAATTAGTATGCGATCTTCAAAAAATATCAAATTATCTTCTATAAACAGACTATCTCTAAACTTCCAAAAAATTCTAAGATTCTCATTTAGTTTATCTTTTGTATTTGGCCACCCATTATTTAAAATATTAATCAGATCTTTTAATATTACATCTTCTTTTGTAGCTATTTTTAAGTTTTTAATTTTAACATCACTAGCATTAACCCTAGGAGGTCCAACCCCAAACAAGGCTTCTCAGGCCCAACCAGGTCTGCGCAGACTTGCTTTCTAATAGTCGAGCGGGTCTCGTGTTGCCGTTATCGAATCGAATATATTGTAAAATAGCTTTATATCGCTGCCTAGACATCGTCGCCTTGTAGATAGGGTTTGCGTTGCGGCCCCACAGCTCATGAACAGGCTGACTGTTTGACCCGAATATGCCGGCAAACAAAGTTAGGCCAAAAAAGGCGTATATTTCATTTTCGGTTATAGGTTGCGTCCACGTTCGCGGTGTCTTGTCAGGATTCTTGTCACACCATAGACGGCATAGTTCCTTGGCCTTCCGGTTTGTTTCACGCATAATTATACTTACGATCTCGGGTGTTGTCTGCACAGACCTGTTTGGTACGTTTGAACCATTTGGTTTGTAAACACGAATAAAACCGAACACAAACACATAACGGGTCTGATTTTGTGCTAATTGTGCTCGCCGTAGCCGCTTCTAGGAAGTCATGGACGGATTCGTCTCTAACACGCAAAACAAAAAAGTTATGCTCACATTTATATGCAAAAAGTCTGCACAGACCTGTTTGGACCTCCTAGGGTTAATGGAGTGGACTACATAATTTAAGTCATTAAATTGATCTTCCTTTTGATATTCGGTATCATAATATCTAGATAAAACGTCAGCTACAATAAGTGACTTTCCGGGGTTATAAACAACATTTAGTCTATACTTAAGTAATTTAAGCCTAATTCTTTGAAGCCTTGTAGATCCTATTTTCCCAATATCTTTGCGCATCACACTAACTAGCGGCTTGTGATCTGTGATCACCTTTACTTCAGTTCCGTAAATATAATTGTGAAATTTATGACAAGAATATAGAATTGCTAAGAATTCTTTCTCTATTTGAGAATAATTTATTTCAGCTGAATTCAAACTTCTCGATGCAAAACAAATTGGTTTGTTTTCTTGAATGAGACAACATCCAATACCATATTTAGAAGCATCAGTCTGGATTGTAACATCCTTTTTAGAATCGAAAGTTTTCAAATTAGGCGCTTGAGTTATTAAAGATTTAATTTCTTTTAAGGCTTTTTCATGAACATCTAACCATTCAAAAATTACGTCTTTTTTTAGAAGATTTCGCAAGGGTTCAGTTTTATTTGCTAAGTTTGGAACGAAGTTTCGTATGTAATTGATTAGACCTAAAATTTTTTGTAAGTCTTTTCTATCTTTCGGCTTTCCAATCTTTTCTATTGCTTTAACGCGATCCGGATTTGGCATGACTCCATCTGCCGATATAATATGACCTAAGTAACTAACTTTTCTTACTTTAAACTGTACCTTTTCTCTATTAAATTTTACATTGCGTTCTCTCGCCCTGTCTAATACTTGTTTCAAAATCCTATCATGTTCAAGTTCTGTTTCTGCGGCGATTAAAACATCATCTATGTAAATGACAATTCCCGGAATGTTTGCAAAATTCAATTCGTTGTGGAATGCTTCAGGAGCAATATTGATGCCAAAAGGTAAACGCTTAAAAAAGTAGGAACCAAACGGGGTGCTGAAAGTACACAACTGACTTGATCTACTATTTAATTGAATTTGCCAGTACCCTTCTTTTAAGTCCAGTACAGTAAACAAATTTTTTCCGCTTAATTTGGCTGTTATTTCTTCTAACGTGGGGATGGGATGCGACAAAGGTTTTAACCAATTGTTTAGTTCCTTTGGATCTAAACATAACCGAAGAGCTTTGTTTGGTTTTTCTACAACCACTAAATTAGATACCCACTCTGATTGGCCACTACTTTTCCCGATAATATCTCGTTGTTCTAAGATATCTAATTCTTCTTTTAAACGATCTTTAATTTTTAAAGGGACTTTTCTTGCCGGTTTCACTGAGGGTACCGAATTTTGTTTTAATTCTAAATCGAAATCATTAACAAAACATCCCAAACCTTGGAAAAGATCATCATATTCTCTGAGAAGATTGCTTATATTCCTAATTTCACCAAGATGCACGGTGTCTACGCTATTCATACTTTTAATTAAGGACTGGACACGAAATAAAGTGCACACACGATTTTTACTAAATAAACACTTTTTTATATGTTTAAAAAAAAATCACATTTTTATATTAAGTATTTTAACGCTTATCAAACTAAAAGTACAAAAAAAAAACAAAAAATTATTTCCTACGACTAAAATTGCGGACTTTTGATTTTATCTTGTTCATAAGAGTTTGCACTGTAATATTAGTGACTTTACGAGCTGCTGTGTTCCAATTCTTCCTGAATTCTTCCATTGTCGTTGCAGCTCGACCTTGTTTTCGCAATTCCCGCTTTACGATTGCCCAGTAACGCTCGATGGGACGGAGTTCAGGACAGTTTTGGGGGTTAAGGTACGTTTCGTCGCAGGACGTTTCGTCGTCTATTAAAATTCAGCGACCCGGATTGTTTAACAAAAATTTGTATAATTTCCCACAACGAATTTTGGCACGATTCAATTGGTCTAAACTTCTTTTGGGCATTTTTTGTTTTTTATACGTTTTTAAATTGTTCTTTTTTTTTAAATTTTTTGCACCGTACTTTTCGCCACTCCCGTTTTTTTGGCCACATCTCGAATTGACAAAGTTTTCTTTCTTGTCAACAATTTCACCACCTTTGTCTCTAATTTTGGGTCAGCTGTACCTTTTTTCCGACCACGACCTGGCAGATCCATTCGGGTATTATGCTCCCCAAACTTAGTTATAACTTTTCTGGCACCATTTACTGAAACTTTGTGCAGTTTTGCTAACTGTCTTAGTGATATTCCACTTGTACGGCACCAAGTTTGCAAAATTAATTTTCTGTTTTCTTCGGTTATTCGCGCCATGTCTTTTTTGTTTATAGATTAAGCTTAAAAACCAAGCACTAATAAAAATATAAACTTGACAGAACACAACAAACCTACTTACATCAAATATTAACCTGCGAGTTTAAATTTAAACCAAATTTTATGTGTGCACTTTATTTCGTGTCCAGTCCTTAGGTTCAAAATTTTGCAAGCTTCTAATCCCAAAATAGGCTTGCAATTCAACTTAACGACCACAAATTTTAATTTCGTATTAATATCTTTATATCTACAATTTAAAAGACAAGTACCAATGGTTTCAATGTTTGTGCCACCAAATGCCTGTAAATTTTTTGTCATTTCACAATTTTTTAGTTTCATTAAAGATATTTTCCTATAAACATTTAATGGCAAAACATTCACCATTGCACCGGTATCTAATTTGAATTCAATATCTCGATTTTGTACCTGAATTATTTGCCGCCACTCTTCTCTACTAAATCCATATTTTTTGTCAAGAGATTTGACTTCCATTTCAAGAGCGTCCAAATACAAAATTTCTTCCTCATTTAAAGGTGACAATTTTATTTCACCGATCTTTCTACTTTGACAACACTTCGCAAAATGATTTCGTTTATTATATCTTGAACAATTTTTTCCAAAAGCCGGACAATTTTTTGGTAAATGTCGGGAACTACAATATTTACAAGTCTGGGGAGGTTCTTTGGATCTAAAATTGTTATTAAAATTATAAGATTTTTGAGTTTTGTTATTATTTAAACTGTTAGTTTGTGTATTATTTTGAAAGTTTTTGATACCGCTTGAGTCCTTATTAGAATTTTTGTTACCACGCTCTTTTGCCATGATATCTGGTCGTCTCCAAGATGGTCCTGGTGTTTGTACATCCAATACTTCTATTCTGCCTTTCAGTTTTTCAGCTTGTTCTCTGGTTGCCTCGAATGCTCTACAGGTTTGTACCGCTTGATCAAATGTCAATGCCTCGCTTTGTAGTAGTTTCTCTTGCAACTTTTTATCACGAACGCCTAACACAACTCGATCTCTAAGCATGCCTTCCTCCTCTTGAAACTCACACGATCTCACTAACTTTTTTATATCTCGCAAAAAGTTGTCGAACGGTTCTCCGTCTAACTGTTGTCTGGTGTAGAACAAAAAACGTTCGTACACGATGTTCTTTTTCGGCTTGCAAAATGTCTCGAAAGCTTTGGTCACTTCACTGTATTTTTGTTTAGCCTCCTCGCTAAGATTTAATGAGTTAAATAACTCAAGTGCTTCTTCGCCAATTGAATTTAAAAACGTAGCGACTCTTATTTCATCGCCCTTTTTATTTACTCCAGCTGCTATTTCAAAAATTTGATAGCTTTGAAAAAACTTTCTCCAATTTTCAGAAAGATTGCCTTCTAACGACAAATTCTTTACTTTTTTTACGAAATCCATGCTAACTTGCTTTATAATTGTATGCACGCTTGAATATTTCGGCGGCCTACCTGGACCTCGCTTTATCTTCGTGGCCTGATCTGAATCACGCTTTGCTCTGCCCATTTGCCATATTTGTGATCCTCCTAGCTTCCAACGTTTTTTTAAAACGGCTGCGCCATGTTTAATAAAACACTTGGTAGATTTCGTCTACGTCTACTTTATTTCAACTTCAGATCAAGACTGACTCTAAACAATACAATGATGCTAAATATTCAATAATTTCAATACGGTTAAATGGTACAATAGATTTTTATATAATTCAATATTTAGTTAGACAAATTCTTTATACATCAGATTTATTAAATATAATCTCGAAGTTTAAATAAGTTTGTTTTTCTGCGCGATTTTCTTAATCGCTCATTGCATCAAGTGGAAGCATCGTTGGAAAACACCAACGATTTTTCATGGTCCTTCGAGCCGGATCTATTTTGAGGTTAGATCAGCAACGTGGAAAATTACTCGTTGAATTTTACTCGTCGTAGAATTGCTCGCTATTGGTATTTGCTCGTCGTTGGATTTCATAAAACCAGGATTGCTCGCTATTGGAATTTGCTCGTCGTTGGATTTCATAAAACGAGGTATTCTGTTTTACATTTGTGCGGCTTGTGAAGAATTTCGATCGCCATTCGTTGGAAATCTATTGGATATCGAGCTCTTGTTCCCCTCGTGCATTATCCTAAGCCGGCGGAAACCAGTTTACATAGCTTGCGCCTTGAAGCTTCGATTCCAGTCCGAGTTTTTTATGTTATATTTGCTCCACGCTACCAAGGAGTTAATTTCGCGCATTTCGTTGAAAGTGGCTTGTATTACGGCTACAGTTATCACGGAAAACTCTTAGCTTCGTAAAAGCTGGAAGGGAAAAACTAAAAACATCATTACTGGGAAAATCGGGACTTCGCCTCTTGTCGTTATTTGGAGGAAGACTTCAGCTTCGCCCTCGTCCCCAATTGAACGAAGACTTTTCGTTGCCGTCCAGTTTTGGATTTTGCTGCTCGTTCAATTGGTAATTTGTTTCGTAAGGCTGTTCGTAGCCGCCATTTGAAAGAAGAATTTCGTTGCCGTCCAGTTTTGGATTTTGCTGCTCGTTCAATTGGTAATTTGTTTCGTAAGGCTGTTCGTAGCCGCCATTTGAACGAAGAATTTCGTTGCCGTCCAGTTTTGGATTTTGCTGCTCGTTCAATTGGAAATTTGTTTCGTAAGGCTGTTCGTAGCCGCCATTTGAACGAAGAATTTCGTTGCCGTCCTTTGGATTTTGCTGCTCGTTCAATTGGAAATTTGTTTCGTAAGGCTGTTCGTAGCCGCCATTTGAACGAAGAATTTCGTTGCCGTCCAGTTTTGGATTTTGCTGCTCGTTCAATTGGAAAATTGTTTCGTAAGGCTGTTCGTAGCCGCCATTTGAACGAAGAATTTCGCTGCCGTCCAGTTTTGAATTTGCTGCGCGTTTTATTCGGAATTTGTTTTGTTAGGGTGTTCGTAGCCAAGCGCCAATTGTTAGTTTGACTCTGCTGTGCGTGGTGCCCTCATTTTCGTTATTAAGCATTATTGTGACTCTAATTCGATTCCTTTACAATGGCGGAACAAGTTGCAAAAATCGAAGAACTAAAAAGGCAGAAAGCCAGTTCGAAAGGGTGCATTACGCGCATAAAAAATTTTATCGAGCAGAAGCAGGCTTCGTTAACCACGACGGAGCTCGAGTGCAGGTTGGAAATTTTGGAATCATACTTCAAACAGGCTTTGTCGTATCAATCTCAAATCGAAAAGTTGACATCTGATGAAGCGGATAACGATAAGGCTCGAGGTGAGTTAGAGGATTCTTATTGTTCAATAAAAAGTAAAATAAAAACCCTAATTTGCGAGTCAAAACGAAGAATGAGTGTTACGGAAATTGAAAACCCTGGAAACTCTACGTTAAACACTTCGTCAATGGCTTTAATGTCAAGTTTACCTAAACTCAAACTGCCTAGTTTTTCCGGAGAATATACTCAGTATACTAGTTTCCTTTCGACCTTTAAAGCGTTGGTCGACGGTGATAACACGTTGTCCCAAGTCGAAAAATTCAGGCACCTTCAATCGTGTTTATCAGGTTGCGCGAAATCTGCTATCGAAAATCTAGAAATTACGTCTCTTAATTATGCGAAGGCGTTAAAAATTTTGGAAGAGCGTTTCAATGTGAAAAGTATTATTTTCGAATCCCATATTGCCAAATTGTTTAACATGTCAAGGGTAAACAAGGGTTCTTCGTCTGAATTGCGTTCTTTGATTGACGAAGTTAATTCGAATATGAGCTCATTAAAATCGATCGGAAAAGATGAAGACATTTTACAGGCTTTTCTTGTGCATCTCGTGACATCCAAATTGGATTCAGAAGCCATTTCTAAATGGGAAGAAACGCGCGATTTGGACAAATTGCCAACCTGGGAGGACTTGTTAACCGTTCTCAATCGTCGTAGTCGATTTCTATCGGTCAAGGGCGGAATGTCATCCTCATTTCAAGGTTCAAATCAAGAAAAATCAACTCGGTCTAATTATCAAAAGTTTGCAAACAAGGATCGAAAGGCTAGTCAAACATCTTGTGCAGCGATTCAAGTTAACTGCTCATATTGTCGAGCTACGGGTCATATCGTCGAAAGTTGTTCGGAATATATCAAGTTATCAGTAATAGAGCGCTTTAACCAAGCTAAGTCTTTAAGTCTTTGCATTAAATGTCTTATGCCTGGGCATTCCGTACGAAAATGCTCAGCTCCAAAATGCAAAGTATGTCGCAAGCCACATCATTTTCTGCTTCATAGATACGCAGATATTCCTTCAACGCCTAGTAGCAGCAGCTCAAAAAATTTAAGTGTCGTTCGCCAAGTAGACGAGCAACAACCTAGTACATCTCAGCAAGGAAATAATTCATCAACGCTTCATGTGTCTTCCACCAAACAAGATGTAAATTCTAAACACGTTTTTTTGGCAACTGCTGTCGTGCTGATAAGGGATCAAATGGGTGAATGGCAACCAATAAAGGCGTTATTAGACTCAGCATCGCAACTAAGCTTTATCACTGAAGACATGGTGTCCAAGCTTCATTTAAAGAAAAGTCGTTCGAACATGACTATTAACGGTATTGGGAGTATTGGGACTAAAGCTAGCTACACAACGAATTCCATTGTACGTTCACGTGTTGATGCTTTCGAGGTTGATTTAAAGGCCTGGGTTTTACCTCGCATCACGGACATTCAGCCGCAGATTCACATTGACGTTACTTCATGGAATATACCAAGCAACATACATCTTGCTGATCCTTCATTTTACAAGACACAGCGAGTAGATCTGCTTCTTGGTGCAGATTTGTTCCTAGATCTATTATCAGTGGGTCAAATTAATTTGGGCATGGGCTTACCCAAATTGCAAAAAACGCGTTTTGGTTGGGTTGTAGCAGGATGTTTGGAAACCCGAGAAACCAATCCAAAGCTTTGTAACATGGCGATGGAAGTGAAGCACGAAGTAGAAGATATGGATTATGACGTCGAAAAATTGGAGAACTTAATTGAAAGATTTTGGCAAATTGAAGATGTCAAACCACCTCTCTCTCTTTGGAGTAAAGAACAAACAAAATGTGAAGCTTTTTTCGTCAAAACCGTAAAACGGAATCCAGACGGTCGTTTTGTAGTACGATTACCATTTAAGGAGGATGCAAAACTCTTAGGAAATTCGTACGAAATTGCAAAAAGATGTTTTCTTAGTTTGGAAAAGCGATTATCGAAAGATCCCAAATTAAAGTTTGATTATTCAAAGTTTTTGAACGAGTATGAGGAATCTGGTCATATGAAATTAGTTCCAAAAGAGGAATATGGTAGTTTGCAATACTTCTGTCCTCACCATTGCGTTTTGCGTCCTGAAAGTTCCACAACAAAGCTGCGCGTGGTTTTTAATGCTTCGTGCAAAACTACATCAAATCAATCGTTGAATGATGTGCTCATGCTTGGTCCGGTAGTGCAAAGCGATCTCTTTTCCATTATATTTCGTTTTCGTTTTCATCGATATGTAATAACGGCAGACATAACAAAGATGTATCGCCAGGTCCTAGTCGACGAAGACGATGCCAATTTCCAGTGCATTCTGTGGAGAGACGATCCTAATTCCGAAATTCGAGTTTTTCGATTGATGACCGTAACATATGGAACGACCTCCGGATCGTATTTGGCCACTCGATGCTTAAATCATCTAGCGGATCAGTTTTCATCAATATATCCTGTCGGATCGCAGATCATTAAGAATGACTTCTACATGGACGACCTCATCACAGGTGCTGAAACTGTAAAAGAATTGCATAAGATTCGTCGGGAAGTAGAGCTGATTTTGGCGGATGGAAAATTTAAATTGCGAAAATGGTGCTCGAATCATGAATCAGTTTTCAACCATATCCCAATTGAAGATCGCGAAAAAACGATTCGCATAAATGACTCCGATGTAATTAGGACATTGGGAATCATCTGGAATCCTAATTCTGATCAATTTAATTTCGCTTCCGGCAACCTACCACCTTCGTTAAAAAGGGTAACTAAAAGATCAGTGCTCTCCGCACTTGCCGGTTTGTTTGACCTTTTGGGGCTGATAAATCCATTTGTCGTAAAAGGGAAAATGATAATGCAGGAATTATGGAAGTCCAAATTACATTGGGACGAATCGTTGCCAATGGCCTTGCACACGGAATGGATAAGCTTTGTGGAGCAGTATAAGAACTTAAAGGGAATTCGCATTTCCCGCTATGTACTAAGTGAAGCGGACATGAGTTATATGGAATTGCACGGATTCTGCGACGCCTCAATGAAAGCGTATGGATGTTGCATATACGTCCGCTCGATTGATAACTTAGGAAATGTCAAGATTGAATTGTTGGCAGGAAAATCGCGAGTAGCACCATTGAAAACGCGAACGTTACCAGAATTGGAGCTTTCCGGCGCGCTGTTGCTAGCCGAACTCTACGATAGGATAAAGAGTTTCTTAATTCACAAACCAAAGGAAGTGTTTTTATGGACTGATTCGTCGATAGTTCTTGATTGGTTGGCGATGCCACCTTCAAATTGGCAAATCTTTGTAAGAAACCGTGTATCGAAAATTCAGGACTTAACGTCGGATGCAAAATGGAGGCACGTCAACACAAAGTCAAATCCTGCAGACTTGATTTCGCGCGGTGCAACGATAGAGGAGCTGATAAATTCTAAATGGTTCTCTGGCCCAGAATTTTTACTAGAAGGCGAAGACAATTGGCCAACTCTTTATCGCGTTAGACCCGAAAGATGCACCATAGGCAGAAAAAAGTCGAAGACTTCTTTAGCTGCAATAGTTGAAGAACCAGATAGTGTTGCCTCGTGCAAATATATCAACAATTTCTTAAACTCCGTAGAGTTTTTGCGTTCGTCGCTAGATTTATCTGGAATTCGCGAGCCCAGAAAAAGAAATTATGCAAGCTAAGCGGAAGCTTCTCCGTAGTCGAATTGGAGAATGCATTGTTGTATATGGCTTGTTTGATTCAACGGAAGGCATTATCTTCGGAAATCCATCTGTTGGAACGAGATCGACTGATTAGCCCCAAGAGCTCTGTCCTAAAACTTAATCCTTTCCTGGATAGAAAACTCTTAGTACCCCTAGTAAGGGTAGGTGGGCGTCTGCAGAAGGCGGACCTTCCTTATGACGTAAAATATCCCATCCTAATCCCTAAAAAACACCCGTTTTCTATGACTTACATACGTTACTCACGTTTTAGAAACATGCATGTAGGTTCACAAGCGCTGATGTCTATAATTCGGCAGAGGTTCTGGATAATCAATCTACGAGAATCGACAAGGATCATCGTCCGAAATTGTCTGCAGTGCATCCGGTATCGTCCGAAGTTGCGGAACCAAATTATGGGAGATTTGCCTACTGATCGAATTAACCCTGGAAGGCCGTTTTTGAACTGCGGTGTCGACTTCTGTGGTCCCTTTATGACAAGGTCAAGCAGTTTGCGGAATGCGAGGTTGGTAAAATCTTATGCTGCGATATTCGTCTGTTTTAGCACTAGAGCTACGCACTTGGAAGCAGTGTCAGATCTTTCGGCAGCAGCATTCGTCGCCATATTAAATCAAGGAATCACTGGTATAAGGAACAATTTTTTGACTGCCGATCCAGCAACATGGGAGGAAGACGAGAACTACATCGATGCGAAGGCAATGATTAAAAATTTACTTGTTGTTAATGATATAGCAGAGCGTGGAGTAGCTTTGATGACTCGATATAATACTGTTCTAACGCACCAGGAGTAACAAAAACAGTATATCCTGCATGCTATGGAACAGCATTATAAACAAATATCAATGCAAAGCTATTCGAAAGCAAAATTCATTGAATGTTTAACAAAAAAACATGTGTGTGCAGTGCACACGCGGTAGAAGTGAAACCTTAGGAAAACTAAACAGCGAGAGAATGAGACGAATGCGGTATCAGGGGTGGGATAGTTATAGCGTTTATTTATTATAATATTGGTACCAGGTTCAAAAGTAATATTATATTTTTATTGAAAATCTAATACCGGATTCGTGATCAGCGACCCCAAAAACCCTAAAATGCAAATTTTTCCGGGGAAAATGGGAAAAAGGATATTTTCATTATCCTTACAGGATCTTCCGTTTCGAATTTTTAAAATCTAATACCGGATTCGTGATCAGCGACCCCAAAAACCCTAAAATGCAAATTTTTCCGGGGAAAAATGGGAAAAAGGATATTTTCATTATCCTTACAGGACCTTGCGTTTCGAATTTTGAAAATCTAATACCGGATTCGTGATCAGTGACCCCAAAAACCCTAAAATGCAAATTTTTCCAGGGAAAAATGGGAAAAAGGATATTTTCATTATCCTTACAGGACCTTCCGTTTCGAATTTTGAAAATCTAATACCGGATTCGTGATCAGCGACCCCAAAAACTCTAAAATGCAAATTTTTCCGGGGAAAAATGGGAAAAAGGATATTTTCATTATCCTTACAGGACCTTCCGTTTCGAATTTTGAAAATCTACATAGCTAAAAACCTGCTCCTGGCAACACAGATTATTTTGCAAAAAACCGCATAAAAATCGGTCCAGTAGTTTTTGAGTTTTGTAATCTCAGGCAGGCAGACAAACAATAAAACATCCATTTTTATTTATATACGAGTACATATGTATATATTGCAATTTATGACGAAACATAATTTATCGCCTCCTCTCTCCACTTCCTCCCTCCTAACACTTCTCCCTTCTCCCCTTTCCCTTCCCGTACCCCGCCCTCTTCCCCTACCCCTTCCCGCTTCCCATCAATCTTGTTTACGATAAATTGACTGGCACCCATCTGTATTCTATCTCATTTTCTCGTAGGCTAAAATATCCTATCTCTTTTTACTGTCGTTTCATCGAGTTTGAAATCACTCACAACGCCGCTAAAGAAGTTTTCACTTCAAAAATTATGAACAATTTCAAGAAAAACATTTTAAAAAAATTCCATTAAATTTTGTATTTTAACCCTTAATTGATGAGGTGGTCCAGTGGACCGACATTGACTTTTCTCTCTTTGCTATTTCTCATGTTTTCAGCACAGTGACTCTGAAATCTTCAGTATCTTCATACAGTATGGTGTTGTGTGCCGAGTTAAAAGCACGGATTTGGTATGTGATTAGAACAAGTCCATTGGAAACCACCTCATCATTTACGCATATGATTCTCACCTCATAAATTAAGGCTTAAAAATAAGAATATCGGAAAAACTTCTACTTTTGAATACTTAGGAAAAATCTGACCAGTACAAAATCCGTTTCAGACAAAAAAATTTAGGATGTCCATAAATCTGTCTGTTTGTCGGTCTGTATGTATGTCGTATAACTTTAGATCGGCTTAATTTTTTTTTTTAAATAAATCTACATTTCATTCTCTAAAACATAGGCTTTCCAGAAGAAATTTTCCACCCTTTAGAAAGTGCAAAAAATACATTTAAAGAAAATAATTCATGAAAATGTTCTTAAAAAATTGCTGTTTTGGGACCAAAAAAGCATTAAATTTCAACCGTAGGTCAAAACTTCGTGAGAATTAGATGTTCGTCCAGTTATCCTCTACAAAAGTTGTCTTTAGACCATCAACGAAAAATTAAATATTATAGGAGTTACGGACAGTTAAAGCGATTCACCATTTTAAAGTCTAGTTTTGAAACTTCAATGAAAAAAACCGGCTGGGTTTTTTCCACTACAGATTCCTACTTTTTTTTTAAATCTTATTTTTTTGACCTAAACTTCACGAAAATGGACGGGGAGCAACAAAAATTACAACTTTGCACATATGGGCAATCTAATATATATATATATATATATATATATAGATATATATGTATATGTATATGTAAACGTAAACATTTTGTCGTAAGGAATATTGTTCTTACGATAAATTGTTCTTACGATAAATTGTTCTTACGATAAATTGTTTTACGATAAATTGTTCACGATAAATTGTTTTACGATAAATTGTTCACGATAAATTGTTCACGATAAATTGTCCGCGAATCCTCTTAAATAAATGAGGAATATCATACAAAACATAAATGGTCTGATTGTCATGGCTGAAATAGGGTTTTTGTTGTGTAACCCCTTTTTCTTTGATATATTTTCTATTTGTCGGTCCCTGATCACATACTATTCCTTTTACTAGTAGGCCTATATTTTTAGAAATGCTTATACATTTTTGTATTTGTACATCAATCATATTAACTGGTATGGGGCTTGGTGTTGCGACATAAAAAAGGGCATTTTTTAATTTTCCACATAGACTTCGTACCATAAAAACGCAAACCGATTTTGCCAATACATTTTTTTTATAATTGCCGTAATCAGCAAAACCGTCTATTTGGTCAGTACATTTATCATAAACTAAGTTTTCTTGTATGGCCATTTCATCAAAAACAATTACTACTTCTTTCTCATAATTATTTAATAAATCGACCTGTTGTTTAATACCTTTTAAAATATTTTCATTTAGACCAGGTGAAATATTTTTAATTGTTATCCAATTATGGAGGGAGGCCACTAGGTAACCGTAGGCCCAAGTTTTCCCTTAAAAATTTATATCCTGCTGATGAGCGGAAAAATATTGATTGTGAAATCCATTTCTCATCGTCGTTATAACTCTTTGAACCATTAAGGTCTAAAATCAATTTAGAAAATATTTTGCACATCTCATTGGCCGGGGGGATTGTGTCTATTTTTTCACTGATCGCTGTGAATTTTTTATTAGTTTCAAATTTCTATGTTTGACCCTTGTTAATATAAATTTTAGAATTTGATTTTGTTTTAGTAAACTCTTTATCTTGATTTTTTGGTTTTTTATAACCGAGTCCTGATTAGCAATTTTTAATCTATAAAACTTATCTGTTTTTAAGTTTTTAATACGGCGATCGCATAAAATGTCCTGCAAATTTTGATTTTTGGTTGAATTTGTATCAAGAACTTTTGCAGCGAGATTTAGATCTTCAATGGAAAATTCAGTATTTTTTTCCATAACGCCATATGTCCTTTTCACCTTCAATGGATCAAAACCGGAAATTGGTTCAAACCGCGTAACTTTTAAAAAAAGGTTAGGTATCGCGTCACGTTTAAGAATTTTTGGCCCACATATTTTTTTCAAAATGAATACTACATATGTATGGTTTCTTCTTAGATTTGATCAAATTTTTAGATTCACCTATAGCATTTAACCAAATATTATAGTTTTCATTTTTAGGTTTTAAATATTTAAAAAATGTTTTGTCAGGGAACTGTTCTGGCTTTCATTGACAACTTATAATGCTGTATTTTGTTCGTTTCCAAGACATTTTTCGTGTTAAAAATATAGAAATGGAAATCGAAAACAATTATCTTCACAGCCCCACTCGCAATTATCAGTTTATTCCTGAAGTTAAGATTTCTTTAATCCAAAAAATTACAAACATGGATAATAGGAATGCCAAGAAAAAATCCACAGGCTTGAAAAGCCTGAGTTTGTAATTTGCACTGAATCTTGGGCGTTCGTACTCATGAGTCAAATTATATTAATTAATTCGTTCGTACCCAACATAAGCAAACTCCCATATTGTTGGTGTTCAGTCCAACTCATAAAATGACTCGAAGGAAAACACCTAAAAAGAAAACACAAGAAAACCACGTAAAAGAAAACATAAACAAATAAACTTAACCTGAACAATCAGAGGATGTGACACAAAGATCAGAGGATGCGACACAAAGATCCGAAGATGAGAAACCACCTCCTACTCCAGCACTTCATGCAAGTGCAATCTAAAAACAACCATCAATTGATCTGTGGCCTTACACCCGAACAGATCAATTTGCCTTGCCCAACCTCTGCCACATCCTCGAATGCCACACTGCCACATTACCACTCTGAAGACCATACTGTCGATCTCCCTGAGATGATCAAACCATCCGTAAATCCTCAACATACAGACCATTTCTGTTCATACCATTTCTGTCAAAGGACATTTACAAAGTAACGAGTGCCACGCGAACAATATTTCACAAACAAAAGGTAGAAAATAATTACCCCAAATAAAACAACTTTGATCGATATTTCTACTACGAAACGATTGAATTCCCATAAAATATTGCAACCAAAATACTTAAACGAATTAAGTTTAGGATGCAAAGGTGGGGATTACCGTTCAGCAAAGGAGTATAAATACCAAGTCCTGTACCAAGAGAAATCACTTCAGTATTCGATTTCCAATCTTTAACATCATAATTTCCCACTAACAAATTAACTCAAATACTTGAAAGTCCAATCGCAGAAGTTACGCTGCAAACAAGTGGAAGTTCCGCCACTCACTATATGGTAGTTAGACCATACACTCGCAGAAGTTACGCTGCAAACAAGTGGAAGTTCTGCCACTCACTATATGGTAGTTTGACCATACACTCGCAGAAGTTACGCTGCAAACAAGAGGAAGTTCTGCCACTCACTATATGGTAGTTAGACCATACACTCGCAGAAGTTACGCTGCAAACAAGTGGAAGTTCTGCCACTCACTATATGGTAGTTAGACCATACACTCGCAGAAGTTACGCTGCAAACAAGTGGAAGTTCTGCCACTCACTATATGGTAGTCAGACCATACACCAGCAGAAGTTACGCTGCAAACCAGTGGTAGTTCCGCCACTCACTATATGGTAGTTAGACCATACAATAGCAGAAGTTACGCTGCAAATCAGTGGAAGTTCTGCCACTCACCCTACGGTAGTTACACCGTATAGACATATAGAATCCAACCAATTCGATTGACGGAAACACCGTGCGAAACCGGAAGAACTGAGGAAACGGCTTCAACAAAAAGGAGATCATCAATAAACCACCAAGACATCATTCACCTTGCTTTAGAATTAAATTATTGAAGTATATAAAATTGTTAGTTTAAGATAAAGTTAAAATAAAACACTAGTTAAAATTAATTAATTGTTTATTTGAATCTGGCACGTTACAAATTTATTGTTCGAGCATTGGGCCCGAACATTTGGTCCTTCGAGCCGGATTTGATAAATAATTTATTAAACAACTAACTTATCTGCTAACAATGTCCGACCCTCCAGATCTAGCAACCAGAACCGAAGCTGGAAGCAGCAAAAGCAAAAATCCTACGACTATCCGAACTCTCTGTAGCAAACAAACCTACTACTATAATTTGCTAATAAAAGATAGAGACAATTATAGGAAATATGGAGCCAAACGAAAAATAGGTCCATACTTTCGCAATCGAATTGATGGCATCAAATCATTATGGGAAAAGTTACAACAAGGCCACGACTTCATAATGGATACTTACGACGAGACTTACGAAAACATTAAATATTTTTCGGAAGATATTTTCGCAACTGCCCGAGAATTCTATTTAGATTACCTCTCAGAATTAGAAGAATTCCAAGAAACAATTATTGGGCCAGTTGCTTTATCTCCAGCACTCGGTCAACCATCACCAGAACAAACTTTGTCATCCGCAAAGGACATCCGTCTGCCCAGAATACAATTACCAAAATTCAGTGGCGACTATATTACTTGGACTTCTTTTCGCGACTTATATACATCCCTCATTCATCAAAACAACCACCTACCGGATGTCCAAAAACTACATTATTTAAAAAGCAACGTTACCGGAGAAGCGGAACAACTGATTCGCCATTTCGAAATCACGGCCACTAATTATACTTCCGCCTGGGAAACATTGATGAATAGATACAACAACAAAAGAATCCTCGTCAATACACAAATACGAAAACTCCTGGAACAACCTCAGGAACATATCGAAAAAACAGAAACACTAATGCCCGGTTTTTCAGTGAAAGTTTAAACTCCGTTTAACAGGCGATAAAGTTTAAACTGCCGTTTAACACGAAATTGTGTTTTTCAATGACAGTTTATCTCTAACCAAAAGTTTGAACGGAGTTTAACTTAAACGGCCATGGATGAGGGTTTAAACTGCCGTTTTTTCAAAACTTTTTTGTCTTTTGTAGATCCACGAAGAATAAAACACATAAAAATGGACTGCATCACTTTTTTTTGCTCTCCACAATTTCACTATATTTTTTTTACATACTTGAAACACAATTACAACCGAAATAACAACCGAAATCACAACCGAAATAGCATCCGAAATAACAACCGAAATCACAACCAAAATCACAACCAAAATAACAACCGAAATAACAACCGAAATAATAACCGAAATTAAAATTGTTTTATTTTTTATAGAATTTTATAATTAATGCGTAAACAAATATTACGAAAGTGATAACTAGACAAATACATCAATGATTTTATGACTGAAAAATTTGACATTTCAATATATTTTACTTGTATAGTAGACTGCAAAATTGACAAAAAAGTTTAAACTTTAGTTTAATAAAACGTTCAATTCCGTTTGCCTGAAAAACACCAGAAGTTTAAACTTTGGTTTAAACTTCATTGTGAGTTTAACTAAACTAAAGTTTAAACTTTCACTGAAAAACCGGGCATAAGACATCTTATTGACACAACTAATGAAAGTATACAACTACTACAAAATCTCGGGATTGATACTTCTACTTGGGACTCAATCTTGGTGTACTACATTACCACCAAATTACCCGCCCGAATTCTACAACTTTGGGAACAACAATTTACCGATAACAAAGAATTACCAAAATTCTCCGAACTAATGGTTTTCCTCGAAACGAGATTTCGATCACTCGAAATGATCAGCTCACAACGCACTACAAACATAACTAATACAAATCAACATAAAAAAAAACAATCTTTCCACATAACAAAAAAATTGAAGTGTTGTCTTTGCAAAGAAGAACACCACATCCGCCAGTGCCCTAGCTTCACGCAACTCGCCATAGATGAACGTATAAAAACAGCTCGAACCAAGTCGCTTTGTTTGAATTGCCTGGATCAAGGACATTCCCTACAAAACTGCATTAGTAAAAAGAAATGCTTCAAGTGCAACAAACTACATCACACTTTACTACATTTGGAAACTAACAACTTAAGTTCCAACAACAATTCTCAACAAAACACTAATATCACAACACTTAACGAACCATCCACAAGTACTACCGCTACAGCACTACACTGTAACCACAAAAAACATACAGTTTTGTTAGCGACAGCATTAGTTACAACTACTACAAAAACCGGCAAACACACACTTCGAGCCCTTATCGACCAAGGCTCTCAAGTTAACTTGATAACTGAGGACGCCGTACAACGCTTGCAACTACCTCGATCAAAAATCAACGCAACAATTGGAGGAATCGGTGGCAACACTACCAACACATGCAAAGGCAAAATATCACTACAATTAAAATCCCGATACAATAATAAAGAGTTCAACATATCTGCATATGTAATCCCAAAAATTACAGGTATGCTACCTCAACAGTATCGAAAACACAGTGCTCCCATTTGATGAAACTCCCTCTAGCCGATCCTAACTTTGACATACCCAGCAATATCGACCTCCTACTAGGAGCGGAAGTATATGCCGCCATTGTACTAGAAGGAGTTAAACCAAGTACATCAAATGTTCCGCTCGCTCAGAATACCCATCTAGGATGGATTCTATCTGGACAAGTTAGTCCAACTAAGAAGCAACTAAACTGCTTTACCGTAACCATTAATCACGACCAAGACTTACACTACTTTTTAAAAAAGTTTTGGGAAATCGAAGATCACAAAATTATTCAATCCGTGTTCACTGAAGAAGAACAATTTTGTGAAGACAACTTTATACGCACGACTAGCAGACAAGCCGATGGACGATATTGCGTAGAATTACCATTCAATCCCAAAATTCCACTCCAATTGGGAAATTCCCGGCCAATCGCTGCATCACGTTTTGCATCTTTAGAGAAACGTTTCTCCTCAAACCCAAATCTCAAAATCGATTCCGTAAAATGTTTGGAAGAGTATAAATCACTCAAACACATGATTCCGGTGAAAATCCCAGATAGAGTTCCTATTGAGGAAAGATTTTTTCTTCCGCACCATCCTGTAATAAAAGCAGAGAGTACAACAACAAAACTACGGGTGGTCTTCAATGCTTCTCAAAAAACTAACAGTGGAAAATCATTAAACGAGTCATTGCTAGTAGGTCCAACAATCCAGGAGAATCTTAAAACCATTCTTTTACGCTGGATGACGTACCGCATAGCATATTCCGCGGATATCGAAAAAATGTACAGACAAATATCCTTAGCAGAGAAACATCAAAATTTTCAGCGAATCCTCTGGCGATCAAATCCGGATGAAGAACTGCGCGAATACAAACTCACAACAGTCAGTTTTGGAACAGCACCCGCTCCTTTCTTGGCAATCCGCACTCTTCACCAATTAGCCATGGATAAAGAGAAAACATTTGCTCGAGCTTCAAAAATTACGTTAAAAAACTTCTATGTTGATAATGTACTAGCAGGAGCCGATTCCATCAACGAAGCAATCCTACAACAAAAAGAATTAATAAAGTTACTCGACTCTGGAGGATTCCCACTGCGAAAATGGTCATCCAATGCCAAACCCTTAATAAATCACCTCCCACCAAACTACGTGGAATCACCAGGATTAAAATCTATTAAAACAGATAACTCAATAAAAACTCTTGGACTAAGCTGGGACCCCACTTCCGATACCATAAAATACAAAATACACCTCGATCCGTTACCCAATAAAGTAACAAAACGAGCAGTAGCATCACAAATAGCCAAACTTTTCGATCCATTAGGATGGTGTGCACCCACGGTCATCAGAGGAAAAATTCTTCTACAACAATTATGGCTATTACCGTGTGACTGGGATGATGAACTACCATCAGAAGTGCTACACCAGTATCTGCTATACCGAGATCAATTACCAGATGTAAACAATTTAGAAGTTCCACGATGGTTGAACATCACTCCAGAAACCAACTATTACGAAATTCATGCATTCTGTGATGCATCCATGCAAGCATATTCTGCTGTACTATACATACGCATCCCTACGTCAAATCAAGAATACCTCACACATCTCGTGACTGCATGCACAAAAGTAGCACCATTAAAAACAATTTCTCTTCCACGGCTTGAACTATGTGGAGCGACTCTTCTAGCAAAACTGATTGAAGCAACACTCCCAACCTTTACTACCAAACCGACCAAAATTTATGCCTGGTCCGATTCAACAATAGTACTTGCTTGGCTTGCATCCCATCCAAATAAGTGGAAGTGTTTCGTAGCAAACAGAGTCACCCAAATCAACGAACGGTTACCAACAGCTAAATGGAGTCATGTTACGTCCAAAGATAACCCAGCTGATTGTGCTACAAGAGGATTAACACCACAAGAGCTAAAAATACACCACCTGTGGTGGACAGGACCGAGCTGGCTCCGGCAACACAAACAATTCTGGCCCAATAACAAACGATCATATGAAACTGAAGAAGAAATCAAACAAAATCAGCTGCTCACTTTTCATGTGTATCAACTTCCAAATTTTATGGAAAATTTCTCCAATTTCCTCCGACTAACTCGAGTTACCGCATACATTCTTCGCTTTATAAACAACTGCAAAAACCAAACCAAAATTAAAACAGCATTTTTAAACACAGAAGAAATTCAACTAGCTAAAGAGTACATAATTAGGATCAATCAAAGGGCTTCATTTCCAGAAGAATTTCACGCCCTAACAACAAACCAGCCAATACCACCCAATAGCAAGGTAAAGGCGTTAGCACCATTCATAGACCAAGAAAGGAACATCCGTGTTGGAGGGAGAATTCAAAATTCAATGTTAAGTTTTAACGAAAAACATCCACTAATCATTTCCCATAAAAGCTATTTGGCTACACTCCTTATTAAACATGCACACATTCAGGTGCTACATGGAGGATCACAAACAACTTCATATCAATTGCGACGACAATACTGGATTACAAATTGCAGAAACACGGTTCGAAAGGTCTTACATCAATGTATCACGTGCTTCAAACACAGAGCTGCCCATAGCAAACAATTAATGGGAATTTTGCCAACCCCTCGAGTCCAACCATGCAAACCCTTTACACACACCGGAGTGGATTACTGCGGACCTTTCCATGTCAAAACCACAAAAGGACGAGGTCACAAAACTTACAAAGGATACATTTCCTTGTTTGTATGTTTAAGCACGAAAGCTATACGTCTAGAGTTAGTCTCAGATTTAAGTACTACAACCTTCTTAGCCGCCTTTAGAAGATTTACATCCAGAAGAGGCCAACCTAGTGATATTTACAGTGATTGTGGAATCAACTTCATAGGAGCAAATCGTATATTAACCCAGGATTTAAGGGAAAGTATTATTTCATCCGAACAAAACGCAGCACAGCAAGTTGAAAATCAAGGAATTAAATGGCATTTCAATCCACCAGGGGCACCACATTTTGGAGGACTTTGGGAAGCAGGTGTAAAAAGTGCCAAAACCCATTTAAAAAAAATACTAAACGATCGCCTGTTAACGTTCGAAGAGTTTTACACTTTAACTACCCAAATCGAAGCCTCTTTAAATTCACGACCCTTAACAAATATTTCTTCAGACCCAGAAGACTTGTCAGCATTAACCCCAGGACATTTTTTAACTGGAGATTCGATCCAAGCAATTCCAGAACCATCACTATTGAACATTAACGAAAATCGCTTAAATCGCTGGCAATTAATTCAACGATTACATCAACACTTCTGGAAGAGATGGTCACAAGAATACTTGCATCAACTCCAAACCAGATCAAAGTGGACTGAAAAATCACAAAACATTAAAATCAATGAGCTCGTACTCATTAAAAACGAAAACCTTCCACCCCAAAAATGGACTTTAGGCCGGATACAAAAAATTTATCCCGGAACAGACGGACAGGTACGTGTAGTAGACATTTTCACCAATAATGGGATTTTTAAACGACCCATAACCAAAATCTGTCCTCTTCCAAATCAATAATGATCAATTCTCCACTCCCCCTCATAAAGGGACTCTAGCATGTAATTACACCAAAATTTGAAAAACACCCTTTTAGACAAGTTTTTGAAACCGTTAAAACTGAAATTCCCAACGGAATCTGCTACGGAAATTCATTTATCTCGTCCTATTTCTGGATTAGCAGTCAGCGAGTCAACATCTAAGGAAAATGGATTTCATAGTCGCCGAAGTAAATTTATCTTCTTCATCGGAAGGAGAAATGGAAAAGCGTGAGTGGATGCAGCCTGTGCAAAACACCGTCGAAAGGGAAACCACCCCAGCCGATCCATGCGTACGTAAGTGCACAATTTCCAAGGTTCCTACCAGCACCAGGTCAAGACGACAAGAACGCGAAAAACGTCCCGACATAGCTTCAAAATCCGCGGGAACTTCAAAATCATCATTGAAGAAGGAATCATCGGATAGCCACAAAAAAAACTATTGCAAGCACCAAGATCCGATCAGCAATTGTCAGACCAAAACCAACGAAGAAGCAACCGGAAACTAAACTACCATCACTAATGGAGATAATGATCCCCAATCCACTAATGCAGCCACCACCAGCTACTTCCGGACCTGGGAATACGACAGTGCTACAATCCGCTGGTCTTTCATCGGCAATCGCCCCGTGGACAGGATGCCCGGCAAATTCCAGCGCTAACATTCAGCAAAGGTCGGTGTTAAAACCAAAGCTTCCCGTTCCAGCACCAACACTCCAAAATAGCGCAAATTCATTGGCAGTTCCCGTTTACCAAGCACCATCATCAACGATGACGTCAAAACAAAACGCGCCAAAACTGATGACGGATCCAGTTAGTACTTCAGACGGAACATCGGTGAACAATACATCTGAACCGATCGATGAAGTAATTTTTAGAATCCCACGTCGAATTATGCCGGGAAGAAAATTAGTGCTCACTTGTCGCGAAGGAAAAATAAAATTCCGCAGGTTGAGATCCGGAGAAATGATCCAAACCACCTTTCTAAAATAAATTAAAATCACTTATTAATATGAAATTATATCAATAAACTGAATTCAGCATAAAAAATCAAGACTTTTACTCACGATTTAGTAATCTGAAACACTTAGTGTTTCATGGGGGGGAGAATGTTCAGTCCAACTCATAAAATGACTCGAAGGAAAACACCTAAAAAGAAAACACAAGAAAACCACGTAAAAGAAAACATAAACAAATAAACTTAACCTGAACAATCAGAGGATGTGACACAAAGATCAGAGGATGCGACACAAAGATCCGAAGATGAGAAACCACCTCCTACTCCAGCACTTCATGCAAGTGCAATCTAAAAACAACCATCAATTGATCTGTGGCCTTACACCCGAACAGATCAATTTGCCTTGCCCAACCTCTGCCACATCCTCGAATGCCACACTGCCACATTACCACTCTGAAGACCATACTTGTTATAGGGGGGTTCTTTCTTTACTCTAAGGGTGTGTCAAGCACGAACTATGGTGGCCAGTGGAGCACGGCTAGCTCCCTCCAACTGGACCACGGAAAAAAAAGGTTAAATTATCTTGGCCAGAAGGGCCGGGTACGCTACTGAATAGGGGAAGGATGGCGGATCCCTTCTCTCACAACTCACCTCTTACTATCCTATTAACATTCTACCGAGCTTACCTTTGGTCGCCTCTCTCTCTCTCTTGACCTTGATTCAACGCATTTTCACTGGAAATGAAAATATGAGCATAATCGGAGGCTCAAATAAAAAAAATGATTTTTTCTTTTGTTTTGCTCTTTCTTTTATTATTGGATAAAAAAAAATCTAGTAAAAGGGCACTAAAATTCCTGACTTTACAAAAAATTCCCATATAGCTAATTGGCCAAATTATTTAATCTAAGCCTATTTATAACGAAAGAAAACCTATTTCTAATTAATTATTTGTAAACTAATGTCTCTCAGTTATTATTTATTTATATATACATGTATTTATATTTTTACTTAGCTGTTTACTGTGTTGATTGTAGAAATGTTGATTGTAGAATTATCGTCTTTTTCCAGTCGCTTTCCAGTAACTTCGTCCTTTTCTTTTCTTTTTTTTTGTATTTTGTGTTCTTAGCTTAATTCTTGCATTTATAGGTTAGGTTAAATTCATTTACGAATAGTTTAGGCTAAATTAATTCACGTAGTTCATTGATATTTAGGTTAAATTCGCAGTTCAATTGTAGATTAAATTAAATTTATTTCACTTAGTTCAATTGTTTTTAGGTTAGATTCGTATATCACTTAAACTTTAGATCAAATATACTTTAGGTAAAATTTATATTTTAGGTAAAATTTATATTTTAGATTAATTATATTTTAGATTAATTAAGTTTCAATCAATATTCATAGTTCAATTATAGTTTAGGTTAAATTCACTTAGTTCGATAATGTTTAGGTTAAATTCGTAGTTCAATTAAACTTTAGAACACTACACTTTAGAAAATTTATGTTTTAGGTAAAATTTATATTTTAGATTAACCTTCTTCCGTCCCTCGGGTCTAATTTGACCCAAACAGAAATTAGTTTCCTTGTACCTTTAAAAGTATTTATAATACGAGCCTGAAATTTTTTTACTTTGCCTTATTTATTGTAAACTAGCAGTATGCAAAAATTTGGCAACTTCCGATTACCCGTTACACTGCTACAAAAATAGTCACACTAAAGACCTTCGGGTCTAAAATGACCCAAGGCAGTTATTCGTATAAGAAATGTTTAATTTAGTCATATTATATTATATTAGTTAGTGTTTGTAAACTATATCTAGAATACGGATCTAAAATCTTTGACCGAACGGGGTGAGTTCTCGGGTATAAGAAACCGATTTTGTTGGATGTCAATTGGGAAAAACTCAACTGCCATATTTCTCCATTTTTGTATGAAGTTTTTTGACCGCTATTTTCGGGGAGAGTTCATTAGAACAATATATAAATCTTTTGGGTTATCATATGTTGTTGTATGTTGTAAAAATTTCGAAAAATATAAAAAGAACTCGTTTTTTGATTTTTGTATACACTAAACCTTTATGGGTCAAAAAAGACCCGAGGAACTTTAGTGTGATTTTTTTTGAGGGACGGATGAAGGTTAATTATATTTTAGATTAATTAAGTTTTAACCAATATTCATAGTTCAATTTTAGATCAAATATACTTTAGAAAATTTTTATTTTAGGTAAAATTTATATTTTAGATTACTTGTTTTTATTTCATATTCATAGTTCAATTGGAGATTAGATTAACTTTATTTAACTTAATTCGATTATATTTAGGTTAATTTCGTATATTATTTATGTTTTAGCCAAAATAATGTTTAGGTAATCTTCGTAGCTTAGGCTAAATTCATTCACTTAAAGTTAGGTTAAATTCACTCACGTTTAGTTTAGGCTAAATTTATTCACGTGCTTCTATGGTATTTAGGTTAAATTCTTATATCACTTAAACTTTAAATCAAATTACTTTAGGTAAAATTTATATCTTAGGTAAAATTTATGTTTTAGATTAACTATATTTTAGCTTAATTATGTTTTAACTAATATTCGTAGTTCAATTGTAGATTAAATTAAATTCACTTAGTTCAAGAATTTTTAGGTTAGATTCGTATTTCAATTAAACTAGATCAAATATACTTTAGAAAAATTATGTTTTAGGTATCGTTTATGTTTTAATTTAACTATATTTTAACTCAATTATGTTTTAACTAATATTCGTGGTTCACTTGTAGATTAAATTAACTTTATTTCACTTAGGTCAATTGTATTTACATAGGTTAAATTCGTATGTCACTTAAACTTTAGAACAAATTACTTTAGGTAAAATTCATATGAAATCTATGTTTTAGATTAACTATATTTTTGATTAATTAATATTCATAGTTTAATTGTTTTATTTTTTTTTTGCGCAGCCCACGGTCGGTGCGACCTAATCCCATCCAAGTCCTGAACTCAAGTTCCCTTTTTAATCCACGCGCGTTGTCAAAAAAAAATTCTTGTTTCTACCCGATCGAAATGAGGATCAAAAGGCAAAACAAAAGAAAATCTCCGTTCGACATCTCGAACATTCTCTCTTTTGTTAGATAACTGCTAGACAAACTTGTTGTTCGGCGAATTGCTTACTTGTCTAGCTTGATTGGTCAATCGTTCTACTTTCAGGATTTTACAGTTTGACACTTTCGATTTTAAGGTTACAACGAATTCTTCGATAGGGTGATGTCCCTTCCTTTGGGACGTCGACATTTAAATTCTTAAAGAAAACGAATTTTGAAATTTTCGAGAATGAAAGCTTTGAAGCATGGAATTTCGTTACACCATCGCTCGTTCTTGCAGTCTCCGCTGGAAGAAGGGGCGAAGAAAAAGACAATTCCAAGTGTTGCCCACGTGTGGCACGACCACGCCCTGAGATGAGGTTTCATGCTCTACTGAGTTAACCGGGCTGTCAGTGTAGAATTCGTGTGTCTCCCCCTGGTTCTATCTCATCCTCCCAGTTAAGGGTCCGCTTGGCAACACCAAGAGACCAAGCGAGCCTCCTTTCCCGAAGAGAAGTTGGTTTTCAACCGGTTGCAAGTGCTTCTGTTTCGTTTTAAAGACACGTACTCATTATCTTATACAGACCGATTGCAGTGATGTAATGATGATTAATTTCGGATTAAAGATCTGAATCTACGTTTGAGTTATTATCAAGTAAGTTAACTGTTGCTATCTTTAGGGTTGATAGAGTAAGCCATCGGATTCTCTGCTAGACAGACGCGAGAGTCACCAACACCACTTGCGTCTGAATGTGCGACATTAATCCTTTGGAGTAGCTCACCTAACCGGTCAAGATAGAGGAAGAAAGCTAAGAATAGACAAGATAAAAAACCCTGAATGGGTCAACAACAAGAAGCGACACTACCGCATTTGCAAAAATCGGGCAGCAAAACAGCTCATCGAAGTTCCGGAGCGTTACACCAATACCATCCCGGCTCAGCGACCAGCTGTCCCTCCCCTCAACTCTGCAAATAGGCGGATCATGTTACGGTGATTGACGTGAGAAGCACGCGGGATGGCTTATTAGGCCGACCCAGATGATAATTCATAATTAGGGCTTTCTGAGCATGGTTGTCATGCGCTTGGATTAGGGTAGTAAGGTCCCTGAATCCTAGATACTTTACGTCGGATTAGGGTGGTAAGGTCCCTAGATCCTAGATGCTTTACGGATGGCAGAATTAGAATGACGGAGAACGAACTTAGGGCTTTGTTGCCGGCGGAGTTGAGGGATGAGGTCTCATACTCCTAGCGACAGTCTGCAAATCGCGTTTCGACAGTTGGTGGTAAGGTCCAACTTGCCTAGCGATTTGACCTGGTCAAATCTTGCGTCGAAGTTGTCCGGTGTCATTCACGGATGTCCTTCAGATGGTATTTACCCACTGCCTTGCCAGTCTCGTCGCCTAATTGATAGATATGAGATCCCATCTTGGCTAATACCGTGGATTTCAGAAATTTGGGAGCAAGTTTCGCGTTATAGTGTTTCGACGCATCGCTTAACGTGAAATTGCGTTTATAAACGACTTGTCCAATTTGTAATTCTCTAGGTCGAGTACGGAGATTGTATTTATGCGCTTGTTTGTGGTACGCTTCGGATATATATTTTTTTATTTGCGTCCGTATGATGCGCAGTTTGTCTGGTACCTCATCCGTCATGACTCCTTCAGACGCCAGAAGATTTAGTCTTCGCAACAGAGCATAAGTATTGCCGTCGGTTATCATATGCTGCCCAAAATTGGCGAAATATGGCGAGCATTTAATCACTGAATGCACGGTACTGCAGAGCGCGCAAGCCACTTCTGCTATGTATTCCTCCCAATTCCGTTGGTCCTTTCGGACATATGACCGGATAGCCGACAGTATTGAACGGTTGACTCTCTCCGAGGCATTAGCCTGCGGCGAGTAGACTGCCGTGAATGTGTGGTTGATGTTGTATGATTTCGTGAACATTCTAAAGTCTTTGGACGCAAACTGCGAACCATTATCCGTCAATACGTCCTCAGGGACACCGTATACCATCAGAATTTCGTCCTTTAAATATTTTATGACCGTTTTTGAGGTCGCGTTTCTAATCGCACGGAGTTTAACGAACTTTGTAAACTGGTCCAGGACAACTATCAACATTGTATTTCCACCCGAGGAGCGAGGGTACGGTCCCATCAGGTCTACGTAGATTCGTTGCCATGGACGGTCTACCAAGAAAGGCTTTCCCATCGGTGGAGTCAATGTCACGTTAGGAGCTTTGGTGGTCTTGCATACTTCGCATTTAGCGATGTAATCATGCACCTGATTCACCATTCCGGGCCAGTAATACTTGTTCCTTAAACGGAAGAGAGTTTTTGAACGGCCGCCGTGTGCGGCTTGTGGAGGCTCATGAGCCGCAATGACCAGACTGAGCGTCAAACCGTCAGGTACCCAAAGTTTCCAGGGATTGTCTTCTACCACATCTAGTTCCGACGATGGTCCCAGTCGCTTGAACACATGGTTATCGGAGACGCAAAGGTCAGGAAAAGAGTCCCGGCTCTGAAGTATGGTCTCTCTCAGAGTCTTGTATTCTTCGGAGTTAAACTCCTGAGATTCCAAGTCCACCTCAGAACCGGTACTCCCTCCCATTCCAGTGATCTCGTCGACCATGCGTGACAGAGCGTCGGGAACCACGTTTTGGCTACCTTTGCGGTGTTCGATATTGAAATCGAATCCCTGGAGCTTTAAGGACCATCGAGCCAGGCGCCCACTGAGGTCCTTTTGGTCCATGAGCCAGCGCAAGCTCGCGTGATCCGTAATGATGGTGAACCTGGATCCTTCTATGTACGCTCTAAACTTTTTAACGGCCAGTACTGCGGCAAGACATTCGCGCTCAGTCACCGTATAGTTTTTCTGAGCCGGGTTTAACTTTTGGGAAACAAACAAGATCGGGTGTTCTTCTCCGTCATCATCCTTTTGGCACAAAACGCACCCTACTCCTGTGGAACTTGCGTCGGTTTGGACTATAAAGGGCTTAGCAAAGTCCGGATTAGCCATGACAGGAGCGGATGTTAGAGCGGATTTAAGTTGAACGAAGGAATTATTTGCTTCGTCTGTCCACTTGAATGATCCAGAAGATTTCTTTAAACAGTCCGAGATTGGAGTTGCTAAACTAGCGAAGTTACCGATGAAGCGCCGGTACCACCCGGCCATTCCAAGGAATCTGCGAACTTGCTTTACAGACTTAGGGATTGGGAAGTCTTGTATGGCAGATATCTTAGAAGGGTCGGTACGCAGACCGTCCTCACCCACGATATAGCCAAGATATTTTAGCTGTTTCATGCAGAACTTACTCTTGGATACGTTTATGGTGAGACCGGCCAGCTGCAGGCATCGGGCAGCCTCTGCTAGGACTTTGAAATGGGTTTCCAAATCTGGAGTGAAGATTAATAGATCATCCAAGTACATCATCACCATTTCTCTGAATTCTGGCTTCATGGGTTTGAGCAGCTTATCGACGAGACGGCACATCCTCTGTGGAGCGTTACACAACCCGAATGGCATAACCGTAAACTGGTATAACGGTCGTCCAGGCACAGTGAAGGCAGTTTTGTCCCTTGCCGACTCCGCCAATGGAATCTGCCAGAACGCATCCTTCAAGTCGATGCCCGAGATGACCCGAGTGTCCTGAAGTCGGCTCAGGAGGCCATCGATTTGAGGAAGCGGGTACGCGTCCTTTTTCGTAAGTTGGTTGACTCGCCTCGAATCGAGACACAACCTATTTTTACCAGGCTTACGAACAAGGACCACTGGTGAGCTCCAGGCGCTATCACTCTCCTCGATGACTCCCAGAGCCAGCATCCGGTCGAGTTCCTCGAACATCAACCGCTGAATGGCTGGAGATACCGGGTAGTGTTTCTGCTTCACAGGGGCTGCGTCGCCCACGTCGATAATGTGCTCCTCGATGTGGGTTTTACCTAACCCCAGCACCTCGTGTGAAGGGAACTGCGTGACAATGTTGTTCAACTTCAAGCGATCTTTTGTTGACAGAGTATGCGTGTTTTGGTTTTCATTGGATCCGTGAGATTCGATGGACGAAATGTGTAATAAGTCAAATGCCTTGCAGAAATCTATGCCCAGATACAGAGACTGAGCAAGACTTGGCACTACGTAAAAGGTGTGACGTTTAATGACGGTGTCACACTTGACGGAAATCAGAATATATCCCAAAATGGGCTGAGATGTGCCATCTGCCGTGTGTATATTCGATGACATTCTATGCAATTTCAGACCCAACTTCGTGATAATCTCTTCTGATCCCTTTCCTAGACAACTGATAGACGCCCCAGTGTCTACCAACCCTACGAATTTCTCCTCTCCTATGAGGATTTCCTTGTATATACGATTGTCTTGCGGTAAAGAGATAATGGCTGAGATGGCTGCTTTTCGAAGCTGAGCCCTATTTTTAAAGTACGTCCTGGAGCGCGTTCGTCGTTGCAAAATAGTCAGCTATAGTTGACTATTTGTAACTATCGGTCGTTCGTGAACGCCGTAGCTGACTACGTAGCTACAGCTCTGGTCGTTCGTGGATGCCAATAGTCGACTACGGTAGTTGACTATTTCTGACTATGCTCGGTGAGCAGAGTTAGAAATAGTCAAGCGTAGCTAACACACACATAGACAGTGTGTAAATCATGATTGACATATAAATGTCAAAATTCCCGCCTGAGTTCAGTTTTTAGGAACAGAAAAAGGAAAATGGACATGAAATTATTTACGCAGATGAAAATTAATAACGATATGTTTTAAAAAATTGGGGTTTTTGTTCATTCTTCAGTGTGTGTGTGAGCTGTCAAACGAAAAGCAACTACGACTATGACTATGGTCGTTCGTGGTGCACATGACTATAGTTGACTACGGCGAGCTATGACAGATTGACGTCATTAGCTATTGCTAGCTACGACTACGACTATCAATGCGTCGACGAACGCGCTCCTGATCCGAAGTGTAGAGCGACGTGGCTTTAGTTTTAGTTCGCTCAACTCTCCGAAAATTCTACGTCGCGCCTCGTGATAGGCGATTTCGCGCTCACTCAAGTTTACAGGCACGCTCAGTTTGGGAATGTCTGGTTGTTGATTGGTTGTAGGTCTGGGTAAAATTTTGATTGACATGTCAGGTAAATTGTTTGGTCTGGTGATTAACGCCGGTTCTTCGGGGTCGTGTTTGCCGACCGAGGATTCCCCGATGTCGCTTGGTCGACCGCTAAGTTTTTCGACTCACATTTGGGACATGTGGCTTTCGCAACACCCTTCATTCCGCAAGAATAACAGAACAACCATCTCTGGGTGTCCGGGCAATCGAAGAAACCGTGACCGAGCTTCTCGCAGTTCCAACAACGCCACGCTTGTCTGTTTACTTCAGCCCGTTGTAACGCGTATACCTCAGGTATTAACGGGACCTGGTACGGGGCGTTAGATCCGTCCAAGTAACCGTCGTTCCTTCTATTAATCTGCTGGCAATATTTGCCGGACGTTATAGCTGGCCACGACTCTGGATGGTAGTAAGGTCCACCCAAGAGTCCTTGGCTCGTTTCTGGCCTCCTAGCGGAATTGATCTTATCGTGGTCCAGGAATTCGGGAGGGGCGTAAGGTCCTGCCGCGAGTTCCTGCACCTGTCTTCTTAAGCCACCTGATGGTCGTAATGGATCCTGGCTTTGGAACTCGGAGTGGGGATATGGTCCACTCACGAGAAAAGAACTGTCATTGACTTGGCTTGGCCGTCTCTCGGGGTGGGAGTAAGGTCCACTCACGAGGATTCCACTAGCCCCAGCCATGTCAAGTTGTCTTGGTTGGTCGTAGCCCAGGAGCTCGGGAGGGGTCTGAGGTCCTGCCGCGAGTTCCTGCACATGTCTTTTCAAACCGGCTGACGGTCTTAACGGGTCCTGGCTTTGGAAGTCGGGGTGGCGATAAGGTCCACTACCAACTCTTCCACCAATTAAGGACCGGTTATATTGTCTGGGCTGATCCAAATCTTGAGACTCGGGAGGGGCGTAAGATCCTGCCACGAGTTCATGCGTCACTCTCTGGCCTGTTACTATGGACCTATAGGGACGGCTATGAGCGTGAACAAGCTGACGCTCCGCGCGACGGCATAACTCCCTAAAACAGTCTAAATCAGATATCGAAGATGAGAATATCATTTGCGCGATCGTTGGGTTGACACCCCTTCGAAGGATGTCAACTACGTCTCGATCCGGCATAGGAGATCGCAACCGACTCAGCAAATTTTGTTATACAAAGAGGTAATCATCGATGCTCTCTCTAGGCCCTTGATTGCGATCCATGATTGAGCGTATAACCTCATTATCTGTTTCAGCTTGACAGAAATGACGTAAGACGGCGTGTTTGATTTCTGTCCAGCTCGACCGAGGATGTGTCCGTTCGTAACTCCAAAACCAGGAGTCTGCCTTGCCTACAAGGAAATGATGGAAATTATCTTCCATATACCTGTCAGGGACGTGTTCCCGCCATTGTAGGGTTTCTAATCGAAACACGAAGTCCTCGACAGACATCCCGGAATTGGAGGCATCGAACTTCAACCCCCAGGCCGAAACGGGACTCTTTGCCCTTCTACGTCTCTGTCCGTCGTCGGGTTCAAATCTCCGAGATTCTCGTTGATAAACGCCATCTGGGCCTAAAAGAGTTTGAGTCAGATCATCTACCGCGCGTCGAAGGGTTGCCAACTCGTCTTCATCCCGGTTCGGAGTGGCTCTTCTACCGTGTGAGACGTTTGAACGACCCTCCCTTCGTAATTGAACATTCTGAGGGGGGTTGGGTCTAGCATAATTTCGGAAATCAGAATTACGATCGTTTGGGTTAGCTTCTCTAGAATAACAGAAGTTATTATCCCACGCTAAGGATTCCCTAGGTGAGCCCAAGTTCCGATTAAAGGGCGTATTTCTTGGTATCGGTCGGACGCGGCTTGAGCCGCGATTATCAACTTTTGTCTGAGATAGTAAGTCTAACTCACGGGGGGGGTAGAAATCCAGGTGTTATTTGAGTTGCTTGGTGCAGCATGGCGGATCGCCGCAAAGATATATCAGGTGTTTTGGGCCTAGCAAGGCCTCCGTAAGGTCGGTGCTCGTTATTCGTTTGTACGTGTTTATCCGGTGCCATCATTTGACCAACCGGAATAAGCAATTCATCGGAAGAATCCTTTCGAGATGTCGAACGAAGATGATATCGCGAATCCTTCGGAATCGCTCCTCCTTCGGCCATTTTAGTTTAAATTATTGATTAATTTAGCGAAATTTAATTATAAAAAAAAATGGTACGTAATTTTAATAATATTATATTTTTACTGTGTCTGCATAAACATACTAGAAGAGAGAGATACAACCGCCGGCAGCAATAGACAAGTGCTCGGCAAACATGTGAAGAAGCTCATTACTCACAAAACGAAACTTGCAAAAAAAAATTTTACTCGATAACAAGACAGTCGAAATAGCCTCGCTAATTTCTTCTGCGTTCAATTGCTTCGAGGCTATGATTTTTAACTCTACTGGGTGGATCTATCCGAATTAACCGAATCGAAAGCTTCAATTGTAGGATTGCCCAAACAATGACAATCGATTCCGACTCACAGTTAATTCGCCTAGATCGCCCTTCCGCCATCCTTCCGGTAAAAATTGGCTTCGGGACGTCTCAAATAAGAAGCAAATGACAAAGCTAAGTCATAAGCAAGACAGTTAGGGTAGCTAGGGCTACACTCCACTTTTTCATTGCCTCTGACGTCACCTGCATTTTTAAATTCAAACGTTTTTTGAAGTAAGACAGTCGGGATAGCTGAGCTATACATCGCTGTAATCCATTACGTCATATAAATTTGAATTTTGACCAACCGACAAATGTTCTTCGGCGAGACAATCGGGATAGCAAAGCTATGCTTCGTTGTGATCGATCGTCGTTGAACATCAATCAATCAAAAGGCAAAAAAAATAATTCAAACGTGAAATAAACTAATATTGGAACGTGAAGTTCGGGGAAAATGTCTAAGACACAAGAGACGTTACAAACAAGACGGAAGCACTTCCAAACTACAGAATCTTGTTTGCTGGGGCGTTTTCCGCTGCGGTTACACACTAGGTGGATAAGCGCAGGCGGTACCCGTTGGGCGCCATTGTTATTGGGGGGCTCTTTCTTTACTCTAAGGGTGTATCAAGCACGAACTATGGTGACCAGTGGAGCACGGCTAGCTCCCTCCAACTGGACCACGGAAAAAAAAGGTTAAATTATCTTGGCCAGAAGGGCCGGGTACGCTACTGAATAGGGGAAGGATGGCGGATCCCTTCTCTCACAACTCACCTATTACTATCCTATTAACATTCTACCGAGCATTCTCCCCGCTTACCTTTGGTCGCCTCTCTCTCTCTCTTGACCTTGATTCAACGCATTTTCACTGGAAATGAAAATATGAGCATAATCGGAGGCTCAAATAAAAAAAATGATTTTTTCTTTTGTTTTGCTCTTTCTTTTATTATTGGATAAAAAAAAATCTAGTAAAAGGGCACTAAAATTCCTGACTTTACAAAAAATTCCCATATAGCTAATTGGCCAAATTATTTAATCTAAGCCTATTTATAACGAAAGAAAACCTATTTCTAATTAATTATTTGTAAACTAATGTCTCTCAGTTATTATTTATTTATATATACATGTATTTATATTTTTACTTAGCTGTTTACTGTGTTGATTGTAGAAATGTTGATTGTAGAATTATCGTCTTTTTCCAGTCGCTTTCCAGTAACTTCGTCCTTTTCTTTTCTTTTTTTTTGTATTTTGTGTTTTTAGCTTAATTCTTGCATTTATAGGTTAGGTTAAATTCATTTACGAATAGTTTAGGCTAAATTAATTCACGTAGTTCATTGATATTTAGGTTAAATTCGCAGTTCAATTGTAGATTAAATTAAATTTATTTCACTTAGTTCAATTGTTATACCCGTATGGTGAAACCAAAGGGTATATTAACTTTGCCTTACCGTTTGTAACGCCAAGATCCCGTCATCGCACAAAAAAAGGAATTACACCAGTGTGTTTAGAATGATGAAAAAAGTTGAATTTTGCATGTCCGTCCGTCTGTCTGTCTGTCTGTCTGTCTGTCTGTCTGTCCGTCCGTCCGTCTGTCTGTCTGTCTGTGGCGCGGATTGCGGGCGCACGGATTGAGCTAGAGACTTGAAATTTTGCGTGGATCCGTTTTTCGTAAAGTGCGAGGCTAAGTTCGTTAATGGGCAAAAATGGACTATTAGGGGGGGTACCCCCCATACGAACGAAAACGGTTTTTGTGAATATCTCAAAAACGGTGCATCTTATCAAAAAAGTCCAAGAACAAAAGTTATTTAGGATATGATTCTACATAAAACTCCCATACATCAAAATCCGATTGGAATAAATTTTAAAAAATCTTATTGGAAAGTTTGACTTCAAAGTGGAATTTTGGTACAACTGTTCGAATTTTGATACGAATATCACCATACGGGTCTTCAATGATTGCCAGATTGGCAATTATAGCTTTTGTTATGTTTTTAGGTTAGATTCGTATATCACTTAAACTTTAGATCAAATATACTTTAGGTAAAATTTATATTTTAGGTAAAATTTATATTTTAGATTAATTATATTTTAGATTAATTAAGTTTCAATCAATATTCATAGTTCAATTATAGTTTAGGTTAAATTCACTTAGTTCGATAATGTTTAGGTTAAATTCGTAATTCAATTAAACTTTAGAACACTACACTTTAGAAAATTTATGTTTTAGGTAAAATTTATATTTTAGATTAATTATATTTTAGATTAATTAAGTTTTAACCAATATTCATAGTTCAATTTTAGTTTAATTCACGTGGTTCGAGAACTTTTAGGTTAAATTCGTATTTCAACTAAACTTTAGATCAAATATACTTTAGAAAGAATTATGTTTTAGGTAACATTTATGTTTTAATTTAATTATATTTTAGGTCAATTATGTTTTAACTAATATTCGTAGTTCAATTGTAGATTAAATTAAATTTACTTCACTTAGTTCAATTGTTTTTAGGTTAGATTCGTATATCACTTAAATTTTAGATCAAATATACTTTAGAAAATTTTTATTTTAGGTAAAATTTATATTTTAGATTACTTGTTTTTATTTCATATTCATAGTTCAATTGGAGATTAGATTAACTTTATTTAACTTAATTCGATTATATTTAGGTTAATTTCGTATATTATTTATGTTTTAGCCAAAATAATGTTTAGGTAATCTTCGTAGCTTAGGCTAAATTCATTCACTTAAAGTTAGGTTAAATTCACTCACGTTTAGTTTAGGCTAAATTTATTCACGTGCTTCTATGGTATTTAGGTTAAATTCTTATATCACTTAAACTTTAAATCAAATTACTTTAGGTAAAATTTATATCTTAGGTAAAATTTATGTTTTAGATTAACTATATTTTAGCTTAATTATGTTTTAACTAATATTCGTAGTTCAATTGTAGATTAAATTAAATTCACTTAGTTCAAGAATTTTTAGGTTAGATTCGTATTTCAATTAAACTAGATCAAATATACTTTAGAAAAATTATGTTTTAGGTATCGTTTATGTTTTAATTTAACTATATTTTAACTCAATTATGTTTTAACTAATATTCGTGGTTCACTTGTAGATTAAATTAACTTTATTTCACTTAGGTCAATTGTATTTACATAGGTTAAATTCGTATGTCACTTAAACTTTAGAACAAATTACTTTAGGTAAAATTCATATGAAATCTATGTTTTAGATTAACTATATTTTTGATTAATTAATATTCATAGTTTAATTGTTTTATTTTTTTTTTGCGCAGCCCACGGTCGGTGCGACCTAATCCCATCCAAGTCCTGAACTCAAGTTCCCTTTTTAATCCACGCGCGTTGTCAAAAAAAAATTCTTGTTTCTACCCGATCGAAATGAGGATCAAAAGGCAAAACAAAAGAAAATCTCCGTTCGACATCTCGAACATTCTCTCTTTTGTTAGATAACTGCTAGACAAACTTGTTGTTCGGCGAATTGCTTACTTGTCTAGCTTGATTGGTCAATCGTTCTACTTTCAGGATTTTACAGTTTGACACTTTCGATTTTAAGGTTACAACGAATTCTTCGATAGGGTGATGTCCCTTCCTTTGGGACGTCGACATTTAAATTCTTAAAGAAAACGAATTTTGAAATTTTCGAGAATGAAAGCTTTGAAGCATGGAATTTCGTTACATACTGTCGATCTCCCTGAAAATACAGATGATCAAACCATCCGTAAATTCTCAACATACAGACCATTTCTGTTCATACCATTTCTGTCAAAGGACATTTACAAAGTAACGAGTGCCACGCGAACAATATTTCACAAACAAAAGGTAGAAAATAATTACCCCAAATAAAACAACTTTGATCGATATTTCTACTACGAAACGATTGAATTCCCATAAAATATTGCAACCAAAATACTTAAACGAATTAAGTTTAGGATGCAAAGGTGGGGATTACCGTTCAGCAAAGGAGTATAAATACCAAGTCCTGTACCAAGAGAAATCACTTCAGTATTCGATTTCCAATCTTTAACATCATAATTTCCCACTAACAAATTAACTCAAATACTTGAAAGTCCAATCGCAGAAGTTACGCTGCAAACAAGTGGAAGTTCCGCCACTCACTATATGGTAGTTAGACCATACACTCGCAGAAGTTACGCTGCAAACAAGTGGAAGTTCTGCCACTCACTATATGGTAGTTAGACCATACACTCGCAGAAGTTACGCTGCAAACAAGTGGAAGTTCTGCCACTCACAATATGGTAGTTAGACCATACACTCGCAGAAGTTACGCTGCAAACAAGTGGAAGTTCTGCCACTCACTATATGGTAGTTAGACCATACACTCGCAGAAGTTACGCTGCAAACCAGTGGTAGTTCCGCCACTCACTATATGGTAGTTTGACCATACACCAGCAGAAGTTACGCTGCAAACCAGTGGTAGTTCCGCCACTCACTATATGGTAGTCAGACCATACACCAGCAGAAGTTACGCTGCAAACCAGTGGTAGTTCCGCCACTCACTATATGGTAGTTAGACCATACACTCGCAGAAGTTACGCTGCAAACAAGTGGAAGTTCTGCCACTCACTATATGGTAGTTTGACCATACACTCGCAGAAGTTACGCTGCAAACAAGTGGAAGTTCTGCCACTCACTATATGGTAGTTAGACCATACACTCGCAGAAGTTACGCTGCAAACAAGTGGAAGTTCTGCCACTCACTATATGGTAGTTTGACCATACACTCGCAGAAGTTACGCTGCAAACAAGTGGAAGTTCTGCCACTCACTATATGGTAGTTAGACCATACACTCGCAGAAGTTACGCTGCAAACAAGTGGAAGTTCTGCCACTCACTATATGGTAGTTAGACCATACACTCGCAGAAGTTACGCTGCAAACAAGTTCTGCCACTCACTATATGGTAGTTAGACCATACACTCGCAGAAGTTACGCTGCAAACAAGTGGTAGTTCCGCCACTCACTATATGGTAGTTTGACCATACACCAGCAGAAGTTACGCTGCAAACCAGTGGTAGTTCCGCCACTCACTATATGGTAGTCAGACCATACACGAGCAGAAGTTACGCTGCAAACCAGTGGTAGTTCCGCCACTCACTATATGGTAGTTAGACCATACACTCGCAGAAGTTACGCTGCAAACAAGTGGAAGTTCTGCCACTCACTATATGGTAGTTTGACCATACACTCGCAGAAGTTACGCTGCAAACAAGTGGAAGTTCTGCCACTCACTATATGGTAGTTAGACCATACACTCGCAGAAGTTACGCTGCAAACAAGTGGAAGTTCTGCCACTCACTATATGGTAGTTAGACCATACACTCGCAGAAGTTACGCTGCAAACAAGTGGAAGTTCTGCCACTCACTATATGGTAGTTAGACCATACACTCGCAGAAGTTACGCTGCAAACCAGTGGTAGTTCCGCCACTCACTATATGGTAGTTTGACCATACACCAGCAGAAGTTACGCTGCAAACCAGTGGTAGTTCCGCCACTCACTATATGGTAGTCAGACCATACACCAGCAGAAGTTACGCTGCAAACCAGTGGTAGTTCCGCCACTCACTATATGGTAGTTAGACCATACACTCGCAGAAGTTACGCTGCAAACAAGTGGAAGTTCTGCCACTCACTATATGGTAGTTTGACCATACACTCGCAGAAGTTACGCTGCAAGCAAGTGGAAGTTCTGCCACTCACTATATGGTAGTTAGACCATACACTCGCAGAAGTTACGCTGCAAACAAGTGGTAGTTCCGCCACTCACTATATGGTAGTTTGACCATACACCAGCAGAAGTTACGCTGCAAACCAGTGGTAGTTCCGCCACTCACTATATGGTAGTTAGACCATACACTCGCAGAAGTTACGCTGCAAACCAGTGGTAGTTCCGCCACTCACTATATGGTAGTTTGACCATACACCAGCAGAAGTTACGCTGCAAACCAGTGGTAGTTCCGCCACTCACTATATGGTAGTCAGACCATACACCAGCAGAAGTTACGCTGCAAACCAGTGGTAGTTCCGCCACTCACTATATGGTAGTTAGACCATACACTCGCAGAAGTTACGCTGCAAACAAGTGGAAGTTCTGCCACTCACTAGATGGTAGTTTGACCATACACTCGCAGAAGTTACGCTGCAAACAAGTGGAAGTTCTGCCACTCACTATATGGTAGTTAGACCATACACTCGCAGAAGTTACGCTGCAAACAAGTGGAAGTTCTGCCACTCACTATATGGTACTTAGACCATACACTCGCAGAAGTTACGCTGCAAACAAGTGGAAGTTCTGCCACTCATTATATGGTAGTTAGACCATACACTCGCAGAAGTTACGCTGCAAACCAGTGGTAGTTCCGCCACTCACTATATGGTAGTTTGACCATACACCAGCAGAAGTTACGCTGCAAACCAGTGGTAGTTCCGCCACTCACTATATGGTAGTCAGACCATACACTCGCAGAAGTTACGCTGCAAACAAGTGGAAGTTCTGCCACTCACTAGATGGTAGTTTGACCATACACTCGCAGAAGTTACGCTGCAAACAAGTGGAAGTTCTGCCACTCACTATATGGTAGTTAGACCATACACTCGCAGAAGTTACGCTGCAAACAAGTGGAAGTTCTGCCACTCACTATATGGTACTTAGACCATACACTCGCAGAAGTTACGCTGCAAGCAAGTGGAAGTTCTGCCACTCACTATATGGTAGTTAGACCATACACTCGCAGAAGTTACGCTGCAAACAAGTGGTAGTTCCGCCACTCACTATATGGTAGTTTGACCATACACCAGCAGAAGTTACGCTGCAAACCAGTGGTAGTTCCGCCACTCACTATATGGTAGTTAGACCATACACTCGCAGAAGTTACGCTGCAAACCAGTGGTAGTTCCGCCACTCACTATATGGTAGTTTGACCATACACCAGCAGAAGTTACGCTGCAAACCAGTGGTAGTTCCGCCACTCACTATATGGTAGTCAGACCATACACCAGCAGAAGTTACGCTGCAAACCAGTGGTAGTTCCGCCACTCACTATATGGTAGTTAGACCATACACTCGCAGAAGTTACGCTGCAAACAAGTGGAAGTTCTGCCACTCACTAGATGGTAGTTTGACCATACACTCGCAGAAGTTACGCTGCAAACAAGTGGAAGTTCTGCCACTCACTATATGGTAGTTAGACCATACACTCGCAGAAGTTACGCTGCAAACAAGTGGAAGTTCTGCCACTCACTATATGGTACTTAGACCATACACTCGCAGAAGTTACGCTGCAAACAAGTGGAAGTTCTGCCACTCATTATATGGTAGTTAGACCATACACTCGCAGAAGTTACGCTGCAAACAAGTGGAAGTTCTGCCACTCACTATATGGTAGTTAGACCATACACTCGCAGAAGTTACGCTGCAAACCAGTGGTAGTTCCGCCACTCACTATATGGTAGTTTGACCATACACCAGCAGAAGTTACGCTGCAAACCAGTGGTAGTTCCGCCACTCACTATATGGTAGTCAGACCATACACCAGCAGAAGTTACGCTGCAAACCAGTGGTAGTTCCGCCACTCACTATATGGTAGTTAGACCATACACTCGCAGAAGTTACGCTGCAAACAAGTGGAAGTTCTGCCACTCACTAGATGGTAGTTTGACCATACACTCGCAGAAGTTACGCTGCAAACAAGTGGAAGTTCTGCCACTCACTATATGGTAGTTAGACCATACACTCGCAGAAGTTACGCTGCAAACAAGTGGAAGTTCTGCCACTCACTATATGGTACTTAGACCATACACTCGCAGAAGTTACGCTGCAAACAAGTGGAAGTTCTGCCACTCATTATATGGTAGTTAGACCATACACTCGCAGAAGTTACGCTGCAAACCAGTGGTAGTTCCGCCACTCACTATATGGTAGTTTGACCATACACCAGCAGAAGTTACGCTGCAAACCAGTGGTAGTTCCGCCACTCACTATATGGTAGTCAGACCATACACTCGCAGAAGTTACGCTGCAAACAAGTGGAAGTTCTGCCACTCACTAGATGGTAGTTTGACCATACACTCGCAGAAGTTACGCTGCAAACAAGTGGAAGTTCTGCCACTCACTATATGGTAGTTAGACCATACACTCGCAGAAGTTACGCTGCAAACAAGTGGAAGTTCTGCCACTCACTATATGGTACTTAGACCATACACTCGCAGAAGTTACGCTGCAAGCAAGTGGAAGTTCTGCCACTCACTATATGGTAGTTAGACCATACACTCGCAGAAGTTACGCTGCAAACAAGTGGTAGTTCCGCCACTCACTATATGGTAGTTTGACCATACACCAGCAGAAGTTACGCTGCAAACCAGTGGTAGTTCCGCCACTCACTATATGGTAGTTAGACCATACACTCGCAGAAGTTACGCTGCAAACCAGTGGTAGTTCCGCCACTCACTATATGGTAGTTTGACCATACACCAGCAGAAGTTACGCTGCAAACCAGTGGTAGTTCCGCCACTCACTATATGGTAGTCAGACCATACACCAGCAGAAGTTACGCTGCAAACCAGTGGTAGTTCCGCCACTCACTATATGGTAGTTAGACCATACACTCGCAGAAGTTACGCTGCAAACAAGTGGAAGTTCTGCCACTCACTAGATGGTAGTTTGACCATACACTCGCAGAAGTTACGCTGCAAACAAGTGGAAGTTCTGCCACTCACTATATGGTAGTTAGACCATACACTCGCAGAAGTTACGCTGCAAACAAGTGGAAGTTCTGCCACTCACTATATGGTACTTAGACCATACACTCGCAGAAGTTACGCTGCAAACAAGTGGAAGTTCTGCCACTCATTATATGGTAGTTAGACCATACACTCGCAGAAGTTACGCTGCAAACCAGTGGTAGTTCCGCCACTCACTATATGGTAGTTTGACCATACACCAGCAGAAGTTACGCTGCAAATCAGTGGAAGTTCTGCCACTCACCCTACGGTAGTTACACCGTATAGACATATAGAATCCAACCAATTCGATTGACGGAAACACCGTGCGAAACCGGAAGAACTGAGGAAACGGCTTCAACAAAAAGGAGATCATCAATAAACCACCAAGACATCATTCACCTTGCTTTAGAATTAAATTATTGAAGTATATAAAATTGTTAGTTTAAGATAAAGTTAAAATAAAACACTAGTTAAAATTAATTAATTGTTTATTTGAATCTGGCACCTTACAAATTTATTGTTCGAGCATTGGGCCCGAACAGTTGGCCAAGAGTCGTTTCACGTGTTGTTGTTTGTGCTTTTCAAACGACACACAATTGCAATATGGGTGAAATATGCATGATTTCGCACTCACACTCACTCTATTTATTATGCAAGAGGGCCCAAAGCTACGGTGGGGACGGGTGTGGTACGCGAGAGTCAAGAGTGCGGTCATGTGCTCAAGAAAGCTGTCCGTTGGCTGTAAAGCTCCCAAGATTCTGTTTCATAGAGCGATTTTTGGATAGGCGTTTAGACATCTGTATATACTTGTTTGTGCTATAACCTAGAGAGTAGCCATAGAGATATCTAAAAATGGCCGACAAGCTGAAAAATGGGCGCGAAAACTTTTAAAAATTTGATTCATTGTTACAAATAATTGCCAAAATACCCGAAATCGGTTAATGTAAGTAAAAAACTCATTTCTGAAGTATCAAAAAAATGTGGAAAGTCATAATTGTTTTAATAAACTGAAAAATGTTTAAATGTCTACTCTGGCAAAAAAAAAACTATTCTAACTGGTCTAATAGACTTAAGTCGATTTTCATATGAAGCGAAAATGTTCATTTTGAAATACAGCTCATATTGAAAACACACTGAAGTCGACTTAGGCAGTTATAGGTTGTCACTACCTATATTTCTTGACAATTAAAAAATACGCCAAAAACCTAAAGAGTCATTTTTCATAATGTTTTATACCAACAACAACATTGAATTTATGACTAGAACCATTCGGATCGAGTTCGGCGATAAGTCCCTAGCGCTTTTGCACATTATGCAAGTTTTGATTTTTTTAAATGTTCAAATATTTTCAGATGATAAGTTTATGCAAAAAATAGTTACTAATCTTTTGGTTTTCAAACAAAACGAAGTTTTGGGCGAATAATTTAAAAAAAACCTTTTTTTAATATTACTCCGTTAAATAATACCGAATCAAATAATACCGAATTTCAAAGCGTTTGCATATAAACAAATTTTTATTTTTTGCATCAGCTCAAAATTACTTATGGTCGACTAAAGATTTCCTTCGACTAGTCAGTCGACTGAAAATAAGTTACATGAAGCCACCTCTGGATTTTTAAAAAGACGTTGCGATTTTTTGTTTAAATTCGTTTTAAGTTAACACTAGTGAGCCTACTGAAACGTACGCTTTCTTTGAGCTTCGTTTCGTGGTGGTTTCGTATTCCCGGTGAGTGGTAATCTGAAAAGAAAAAAAGGAAACACAAAGTATTGCGTTCGTTTAGGAAAATTAAAGGTGATAGGATACTTATCTGATGTTGTTGTTCTGGGGAATTGTTGGATATCCTCGCTGTTAAACAGATGCTGATCCTCTGATGATTTAAACCCGTTTGTCGCCGTTTTTGTTTCTATGTCCTCCTTTGGATGGAAAGCTAAAATAAGCACATCCAAACATTAGTTTTGATCAAATATTAATCACGGACCAAACACCATAACATACCAACATTAAAGGGACAATTCACATATAAACAAAAACAAACGAATAACATAGAGAGGAATGTATCACCGTGAGTCGATGTTGTTGGAACCGTTGGACGGGTATTCCGCCCTAAGACCCAAAAACATCAGTTCCGGTGACAGCTGTATAACCTTCAAAACTTTCACGGGCCCAAACACAAAAACTAACATGCACTGGGTGAAAAGGGTTTTCAATAAAGGTTTTCTGGTACACGAATGCTATATCACTACATAGAAAAACTAGATCAATCAAATATAAATAAACTGTCGAAAAAAAATAGTGGAAGTTTCCCGCGCTTTTCGATTGGGAAATTTTGGGGTAAAATCTTAGAAAAACCGGCACTAGCGACCTCTATTCTCACCCGGGTTTTTCACAGATTTTCCAGCTAATAGCGATTCAGCCCACTAAGATTCATTTGACACAAATTCAAGTTGGGTCTTTCAGTTGGATTTAATTATTTTGCCGACACAAAACTTACTAAATTTTCCGATTTTTCGAATTCCGCGGAAAATCCCACAAATTACCCACCCCCTAAAACTTATAAAAGGAGGTGAATTGGCGCCAAAAAATCGCTTTTTGGATTCAAGTTTTTTTTATAGATTTTTCTTATCTTTTGCGATTTTTTTTATTTGATTTTATCTTTACAAACACACGAATATCGTATTAATTTAATCAATTTGATTTAGAAAGATTTTTGGTTATTTTTTTTAGTGACATTTTAAGTGAAAAGACACTCGTTTTATTCTTGGGGTGCTTTGCTGGAGTAAGCGGAGAAAGGAGACGAATTTTTCGCTCGACTCACAAAGGGAGTATCGCTCCAGATTCAACACTATATTTCTATTTATTAATTTTTTTTTTTACTTATCTATTTTGAATTTCTTTTGGGTGCTTGGTGATGGTATATATATTTTTTTTTTTTAAATTATTGTCTTGATTTTCATTAATTCACTTCACTTTAATTGAATTTCACTGATCGTAAACTCAATTGTTTACGAATCCACACAAGAAAATTTTTGCAGGTTAGATTATCCTGCGTTAAGAAACATTTTTCTTACGAGAAACTACGAACACATATTGTTACTTACTTTTTTTCTTTATTGCGTGGGAAGATCCTATTCCGTCGGTTTTCTTTTTCTGCTAAATAGTTATTAATTTTTTTTTCTTCTTTTCGTCACACTACATGCGAAAACTAAAGAAAAAAACTTGGCACATTGAATTTAATAACAACAAATTAATGGTTGTTGGCGACTACGGGCAAAAGTCGAACTTCTTCCACTGGGGTTACCAGAGTTAATTCCGCGTTAGTCATTTATTTATTTTTTTTTTTTATATAATTTTTGGTTTTTTTTAAGGAAGAAAGGAAATTAATTTTTTTTTACTTTTTGAAGAGAGATAGAATACAACCAGTTGTTTTTTTTTTGAAATTTGTTCAAAATTCATATTTGCTAAAAATTTTTGTTTAAATTTATTATTTATTTTTGATTTTTTTTGAACGCGAAGCCGTTATACGATATATAAATATTGATTTTTTTTGTCAGAGTTTAATTTTTATTCGAAAATTTCGCTGAGGTCTGCTGAGGTTAACATAGCGTCGTCTGGTGTCATCGATATCAGGCTAATTTTTTTGGCGTACATACGACTGAGGGCCCCAACATAAAAACAATTTTTTTTTATGATTCGTATCCCATCTAATTTTATTTCTCTTTAGTATTTTCCACATACTGGTTTTATTTTATCAATTTTATAAGGAAAAAAGGTTGATTTCTTTTGGTTAATTTTATTTATTCATTTTTTTTTATACTGTAAGAACAGATTAACCTAATATATTTATTTTGTTTGGAGGCTGTTTAAAGGGAAAAAGAGTAGAATACGTTTTTGATAAGTCAAAAAAAAACGGACACAAGACATTAAGAATTGTCCTTTGGTACCTTTCATTCAGGTCTGTTTCTGTTTAATGCTAATTTATTTTTGGCTTTATAATATGACAACTTTAGAATGCTAGGCTAAAGAAGTCAATAGGGGTTGATCATGTCGGGGAGAGAGTATGATTGAATTATTGACATATTGTGTGCATTTTTCTTGTGATCAGGTGTGAGACTGAATTACGTTTATTTTAGTTTTGGATTTGTTCTGCGTTCCCATTCAAATCGTTCTATGTTGAATTTAGAATATAACTAAACAAGCAACATCATGCGTCAGCTAAACTCTGGCCAATTTCCGTCCAGAGCTATCCGGCAATAGCGAAGTTGACAACATGATGTTGAAAATAAATACAAAAACGATTAAATTCGTTACAATGGCGCCCGAGCAGGGACCCGAACGGGTTCTTTTAGTTTCCTCATTTTATTATATATTTTTATAGTTTTTTTTTGAATTTGGATTTTTTCGAATGGGATATGTATGATGTTCAATTATTTGCACAACGGTTTGCCTGTTAGCTGTTCGCGGCTTGGTACTTGTTACGAGTAACTACCTTACGATTGACGCCCAGGCTATGAATCGTCTTTGTGGTGTTGATACGTCTGCGTTGGTGAAAGGAGTATTAAGTAAAATAGAAAGTGACGGAGAAAAAGTTGTGTGAACGGATTAGTTGAGTAGATTAGTTGACATATGTTATGATGAATGATTGAATTGTGTGACAGGTTTTCGGAGAATATAGTACGCAAGTAGCTGGAATACCTGGTCAACGATTGTTGACACTGCAGGGTTTTGACGAAAGGTGCTTCGAAAGAAAATTTGTTGGTCAGGGTATGGGTGTTGTAAATTTTTTTATTTTTTGGATGGGATGGTGTCATAGAGCGAAAAGAGTGATAGCATGGGAGTGGTGTACATGGTTGTTGCTGGTCAGTGGTGTTCTTTTTGTTGGCATGATCAACCCCTGACATTTAATGAAGAGTTTTTTTTTAAAAAAAAGAAATAAGAGCTCAGCTTATATAAGCAAAGCAGTTGGCACATTTGTCGAAACAGTTTTGTGAAAGCGGTGAGATATCGAAGCAAAGGATAACTTAGGAGTTGATTTTATTCGGTGGTTCTACTTATTGATAGTAGAAAAATCAAGATTTTTTTTTTTAAACGTATTCAAACATTATTCGGAATTTTGAGAATTTAATAGTTTTGTTTGGAATTATTGGATAAACTGTTGTGGTTGAAGTTTAATTTCTTTCGAGTAATTACTTGCCTGAGTTTTTTTTTAAATTGGAAGGAAGGAAGAAGAAAGGTTGAGATTTTTGATTGAGATTCAACTAGTTAAGTTAGACTCAATAAGGAAAATAAAACTACGTAAAATGACTTCGTTAAAACGAATTTTAGGCGCAGACCTAGAGTTTCTAGCGGCTGACGAATTGTCGGTAGAATGTAAGGTTCGCCGCATACAAGAAAATACGGAAAATGCGTTACAAGAATTAGAGAAAAGTGTGTCACTTGAAGCTGGTAATGAGGCGCTTTGGCCGACGGTTGCTCATGACACAAAACAACCTTACCGCGAGTTATGCGCTGGTGCCGATTTTACTAAACAAGCATTAGAGAGAATAACTAAGATAACTGATTCGGGAGAGTTGCGGGTGTTGGCAGCGAGAGTACGACATTGGGGTGATAGGGCGGAACGTGTCCGTAGGGGATCACCAAAGTATGGTCTGGATGCAGGGAAGGGAGTAGAGATGTTGGCGGCAATAGCTGCAAGGATTGAAGACCTGCTTTCAGATCCGGTGGTGGAAGAAGATGAAGGGGATCATGGCCCAATTGACTGGGGTGATGTGTCGGTTATAGTGCCCAATATAAAGCCCAGTGCAGTAGAAACACCTGCTGCGGGTGATCAACGGTCGTGTTCTAGCGCTGTGTTGAGAAAAGAGTTGTTTGGGTCTCAGCGTGAACGTTTCCAGAATAGATTAAGCGAGGTCCCGATTCGCAGGCGTCCGGCCTGGAACATAATGTTCGATGGCAGTCCGAATGGGCTAGATGCCATAGAATTTGTGTATAGATTGGAAATATTAGCTCACCGGGATCGATTACCTGAAGGGGAGCTTTTAGCATTCTTACCTAATTTCCTAAAAGGTACAGCGGAAGAATGGTTCTGGGTTCATTGCCGTAAATATGGGGATATTACCTGGGAACAATTGCAAAATGATCTGATAAATCGGTTCAGTAGTTATGAGTCGGATCGAGAAACGCGGCGAGCAGTAGAAACCCGAAAACAAAAGGCGAAAGAGTCATTCAACGATTTTCTTTTAGAGGTCGAAGGGCTCAACGGTCGCCTACGTAGGCCTTTTAAAGACCCAGAGCTGCTGGAAATCATACAGGATAATATGAACCCAGCTTTGAGAAGTTCAACTATGACAACTTACTTTAGAAATTCCGAAGAGTTGCGAATTGTTTGCCAACGGATGGAACGGTTGTGGGCGAATTCCGGCTATGACCCACGGCAGTTATGTGCAACGAATAGTCGATTTAGAGGGGTGCAGGCAGTTGAAACCAAAGTTGAATCCAAGCTCAAGGATAACGAAGTTGAAGATTGGAGAGCAGGAGTTAGAGCAGTAGGCGATAACGGCTATCTAGGAAACGACCGTTGGGTTCCAGTGGAGGCTTTTGAACGTGCACGTCCTTCTAACAATACACTTATGATGTGTTGGAACTGTCGTGACTTCGGGCATGGGTATCCCGATTGTTCAAAGCCACATCAGGGAACTTTTTGCTATGGGTGTGGAAAAGGAGGAGTTCTAAAGAAAAATTGCTCCAATTGTATAGCGAGGAGATCGGGAAACAGGAGCGAGAACGCGGGACCATCTGGGACGACGCGTTCGAGTACGATAGCTCAACGTCCCAGGGCCGGAGAGATGACGAACACACAGAAAGTAGAAGTGGCGACAAATACAGAGCCCGCGGCGCATCGATAGATACGGCGGAGATTGAGCGAGTGGGCGTGGCTACGCAGGTGGAGAGTGAATGTTGCCACAGTGAACAGGGGCATTGGAGAATTGTGTCTATTAGGTTCAAAACGAGTCTACTCCACTATAAGCGATTTCGAGATAATGCAGAAAAAGCTATAGTTAATGTATGCACCAACCAACCGAAATCTCTGCATCTTCAAATTAAAGTGCAACATCATAAAAGCTAATATTATAAGCGTCATAAATCAGAAGCACCTAGGTTTTCCAAAATTTCAATATTTAATTTGGAATAGAACCACTTTGACGCTAACCCCTTGTAATAGAACCGCTTTGAAAATAATGAGCGTGGAATAGATGACTTTTGAACATAACAAATAAATTCAAGTCAATTCAAGTCAAGTAAAAAATGTTTTCCCTTTCTTCATATTATTGTTATTCATTTATTTAACTTCTTAACAAGTAATGTTTTTTATACCCGTATGGTGAAACCAAAGGGTATATTAACTTTGCTTTACCGTTTGTAACGCCAAGATACCGTCATCACACACAAAAATGAATTACACCAGGGTGTTTAGAATGATAAAAAAAATTCAATTTTGCATGTCCGTCCGTCTGTCCGTCTGTCTGTCCGTCTGTCTGTCCGTCTGTCTGTCCGTCTGTCTGTCCGTCTGTCTGTCCGTCTGTCTGTCCGTCTGTCTGTCCGTCTGTCTGTCCGTCTGTCTGTCCGTCTGTCTGTCCGTCTGTCTGTCCGTCTGTCTGTCCGTCTGTCTGTCCGTCTGTCTGTCCGTCTGTCTGTCCGTCTGTCTGTCCGTCTGTCTGTCCGTCTGTCTGTCTGTCTGTGGCGCGGATTGCGGGCGCACGGATTGAGCTACAGACTTGAAATTTTGCGTGGATCTGTTTTTCGAAAAATGCGAGGCTAAGTTCGTTCATGGGCAAAAATGGACCATTAGGGGGGGGGGGGGGGGGGGGGGGGGTACCCCCAATACGAACGAAAATGTTTTTTGTGAATATCTCAAAAACGGTGCATGTTATCAAAAAGGTCCAAGAACAAAAGTTATTTAGGATATGATTCTACATAAAACTCCCATACATCAAAATCCGATTGGAATAAATTTTAAAAAATCTAATTCGAAAATTTGACTTCAAAGTGGAATTTTGGTACAACTGTTCAAATTATGATACGAATATCACCATACGGGTTTTCAATAATTGCCAGATTGGCAATTATAGCTTTTGTTATGTTTTCACCCTAACTATGATGACAAATAATGATATAAAACAAATAGGGAATGCAATACCGGGATCCCGGTATTATCATTTTACAAGACCGAACTACCGGTATAGAGATTACCTCCGGTATTGTATTCCCTAAAAACAAAACTCTTCATTTTACCTTTTCGCGCTAAAATAATTTTATGCAAAAATACTCACTTTGATTATATTTTCTGCCTTGGTTATTAGTTGCAATGGGAATAGCACCACTTTGATACTCAATGGAATAGACTCGTTTTGATTCTTACATACATAGGGAATAGAACCATTTTGAAACTAAACCGCATTTTCAAACCGATTTTTAACGGTGTAAAACAGTTTTGATCATAACCAATGGTTAAGTAAGTTGTGGGAACCAACAGTGGGAAACAAAATCAATCGTAACCTCATTTTTTTCAAAAATAGAGTAGACTTCGTTTTGAACCTAATAGACACAATTAGGAGAGAATTAAAGAGGGCGGTTTTAGCTGCAAGTTCCATTAGGGAATCAGACTCAAGGTTTTATGCAGTGGTGTCTCTGGCGGGGGTTGAAGTTCGAGGTCTACTAGATTGTGGTGCGAGTGTGAGTGTGTTGGGTTGTGGATCGGCTCAATTTTTACGAGTAAATGGAATTGAAATGATTGAAATGAAGTCGAGTGTGAGAACAGCGGATGGCACAGAGAATAGAGTCCTTGGGTATTGCGATTTAGAAACGGAGTATGATAACAAAATGGAAAAGGTCCGATATTTTGTAGTGCCAAGTCTAACGGAAAGGCTATATTTAGGGGTGAATTTTTGGGACGCTTTCAAATTAAGGCCATTAGTCATCAGTGCACTGGAAGAATCTGTCGAGCCTGTGAATCCTGTTCATGAGCTGTCATCAGAAGATCAGCAGCGTTTAAATGAGGTAATTGCGATGTATCCATCGTTCACGAAGGAGGGCTTAGGTAAAACAACATTTGAGGAGCACGTAATTGAAGTAGAGAGCAGTACTCCAATTAAGCAACGCTACTATCCAATATCCCCGGCGGTCCAGAAAGAGCTTTACGCAGAGCTGGACAGAATGTTAGCCCTTGGGGTTATTGAGGTTAGTAATAGTGCTTGGAGTTCGCCGATGGTGATGGTAAGGAAAGCCAACGGTAAAGTACGTGCTTGCCTAGATTCTAGAAAGCTTAACGCGGTTACGAAAAAAGATGCGTTTCCTCTTCCGCACATTGAAGGCCTGTTGAGCCGGCTGAATGAAACAAAATATATTACTAGCCTGGATTTAAAAGACGCCTTTTGGCAAATTCCGTTAGAGGTCTCATCCAGGGAGAAAACCGCATTTACTGTTGCAGGTAGACCCCTGTACCAGTTCACCGTTATGCCGTTTGGCCTCTGTAACGCTGCACAGCGGATGTGTAGGCTCATGGAAAAGGTAATTCCGCATGAACTGAGAGAGAAGGTATTTGTTTACCTGGACGACCTGTTAATCGTGTCAGCAAATTTGGAGGAGCATCTAGAACTACTACGAAAAGTTGCAGACTGTCTGCGTAAAGCACGCCTCACGATTAATGTTGAAAAGAGCCACTTTGTAATGAAACAGATAAAATATCTTGGCCACATAGTAGGTGAAAATGGAATCCGTCCTGACCCAGAAAAAGTTTCGGCAATTGTTGAATTCCCACCTCCATCCCTTTGTGCGACATGTAAGGCGTCTTCTAGGGATGGCGGGCTGGTACAGGAGGTTCATACCGAATTACGCCTCTCTAACTGCACCGATAACGGATCTCTTAAAGAAAGGAGTTAAGTTCAAATGGACGTTAGAAGCTCAAGAGGCATTTGACCAGTTAAAGATAGTTCTGTCAACTCAACCATTTCTCGGCAACCCAGACTTTAGCAAGAAATTTTACATTCGTTGTGACGCTAGTTGTACGGGAATCGGCAGCGTGCTTTACCAGCTTACGGCTGAGGGAGAAGAACGTCCGCTAGCATATATGTCGCAGAAACTAAACTCCGCTCAACGTAATTATAGTGTGACAGAACTGGAATGTCTAGCAGCAGTCCCGAGTGTAAAGAAATATAGACAATACATTGAAGGATTCCCGTTTACTATTATCACGGACCATTCGAGTTTAAAGTGGTTAATGAGCCAGAAGGAGTTGAACGGCAAGTTAGCTAGGTGGAGTTTGAAACTACAAGGATTCGACTTATGTATAGAACACCAGAAAGGATCGCAAAATGTTGTCCCAGATGCGCTTTCGCGTGCTTACCTCTGATGGTAGTGGTTGTTGAAATTTAAATGCCGAATTATTTAACAAAGCCAATTTTGTAATGAATTGAATTATTAACTGTAAAATTATTGGATTCTAAAATTTGCCTATTCTCTTAACGATAACGAAATGAATTGTATTTAGTAATAACCGAGACTTGAAACTCTCAACTTGAATTCGCTAAAATAAATTGTTTGATTTATACCGATTCTTTTACGTTCCCCTTGCCCTTGGCAAACAAATTTCACAATTTGGTGCCGAAACCCGGGAATTAACCGCGGGTTTTTAGGAAATTTGTCGAAGTTCGTGAAAGAAATTAAAGCGATTTGGTTATTACGGAGTTTGAAAAGCTAAATTATACGAAATGGTTTTGTCTACGCGCGCGGCGTATCGTGGCCAAATAACAAAAATTACGAACGAAGCTTCGGCTTATTTGGATTCGGAGGCCGCAAAGGTCAACTTTGACAATGCGGGAAATTTTGATGTGATTGAAGAAGAACTCGCATCATATATAAGTCGAATATCGGTCGCGTGTGAAAACCTTAGAGATCTAAATAAAAAGGTGCTTGAGCAAAATTTATTATCAGATTCAAAGGAGGTTGACAAGATTGCAGAATATGATGATTTAGCTGCAGATATGTTGGGTCGACTTCAAGTACGGTTAACGAAGGTGAGAAATCGATTGGCGCCGGCTGTTCGAGACATAACGATAGATCACCAACAAAATAAATCATCATGTATTAAACTTCCGAAGCTTCAACTACGAAAATTTTCGGGTGACTACAAGGATTGGCTTCCCTTCTGGGAGAATTTTCGAACAGCGGTACATGAAAACAATTCACTTAGCGGCTCAGAGAAATTCAATTATCTACAGTCGGTTTTGATAGGCAAAGCAGAAAAGAAAATATCTGGTTTTACTCCCTCAGCGGCTTGCTATGATGGTGCGGTGGCATTATTGCAAGAAGAATACGGCGACACTGAGAAGCTTATTGATAAAACAATGCAAGAGTTGATGGCTTTACAGGTCGTACAATACAAAACTGATGTAGCCGGACTTCGTTGTTTGTACAATACAGTTATGACTTGTAGTCGCTCTCTTACAGCAATGGGCGTTCCTCCGTCGCATTATTATATAATGTTAAAAACAATTCTTCTTAAATGTATGCCACATGAACTAAGGATCGATTATCATCGAATTGCCAAACATTCAGAAACCGATGATTCACCTAGCGTGGAAACGGATTCCATGCTTTCATTTGATGGCGATAAAGATGTGAAGAACATTTTGCGATTTCTGAAAAGAGAGATAGAATCCCTTGAAAGAGCACAAGTAAGCAAATCGACTAAAACTAGCTCACGAATGCCTTCGAATTCTACAGCGGCAGGTTTGTTAACTGCAGCCAGTTCCACGTCCTCGATCTGTTATTTTTGTAAATCAGACCGGCATATCACTAAAGAATGTAATTCTACGATGTCAGTCGAACGAAAGAAGGAATTACTTAAGAAAGATGGTCGTTGTTATAAATGCACCCAACGTGGACACAGAGCAAAATTCTGTCGTGTTAAAGAACTTCAATGCAAAAAATGTGCCAAGCCTCATCCAACTACCTTATGTCTTCAAAATTCGAATTCCTTACCCGATGATCCTTTAGTCAGTGGAGATACGCAAAATTCGTGCGCGACCGGAAATGTTCCCCAAAATTCCGTGAATAGTAGTTCAGTAACTTTATGTATTCGGCAAACGGACCCAATTAAGACATGTTCAGATGTTTACTTACAAACAGCGCGAGTTTTCGTCATATCTCCGTTGAGATCGAACAATTTGTTTGCGCGAATTATAATTGACGGTGGTAGTCAGCGTACATATATTCGGGAAGATCTTGTGAACAAAATGAATCTGCCAATTATTGACACAGTGAGATTAAATATATTTGGATTTGGAAATTCTAATAGGTGTACTAACTTTAAAGTGACGCGATTGATTTTACGCAGCCAGTTTAGCGACGATTTTGTAGAAATAATGGCTATAGTGGTTCCAGAAATATGCGAGGACGTGATTGTCGCTCCGAATATTGCTGATGTTCGAGCTCAAGGAATCAGTTTAGCCGATTCTAATGAGCATTTCCATGATGATGAAGTTGGCTTGGGAGTATTACTGGGAGCTGATTATTATTGGAAGATTGCAACAGGCAAGTACAAGAGAATAACGGACCGATTAACTGCTGTCGAAACTATTTTTGGGTGGACGATGCAAGGGCCGTGTACACGAAATAAGGTATTTGTTAAGGAAGATTCAACGGGTTCCTTGTGCAATTTAATCGCTATAGAAAATTTTTGGAATTTAGAAATTTTGGGCATTCGAGAGAATGAGCGAGAAATGAATAGTTTAACTGAAGAATTACAACGTAAATATATTTCGAAAGATAACGATAGGTATGTGGCGTCACTTCCGTGGAAGGATAACAATGTTATTCTAGACAACAATCGTAACGGTGCAATGTCTAGGCTACGATCATTAAGCAAACGTTTATTTAGAAATCTTGAAGTGTTACTCGAATATGACGCAGCTATGCGAGAATTGATTTCATCCGGTTTTGCCGAGGCAGTTATTGAGGGCTCTGCTAGTACACGCGTGTATTATATGCCTCACCGTGCGGTTTATCGACCTGAAAAGACCACCTCAAAAGTGAGAATTGTATTTGACGCATCCGCGCATGCTGAAGGTTGTGCGTCTTTGAATGAAAGTTTGCTTGTCGGATCTAATTTACTGCCAGATATTCTGAGAATGCTGATTAAGTTTAGAGTCGGGAAAATTGGATTAGTAGCTGATATAGAGAAAGCCTTTTTACAAGTTATGTTAGATAAAAGGGATCGTGACACTCATCGATTTATATGGTATTCAGAGAAACTCTCACCTGGAGAAGAGTTGCCTGATTATAAGGAGTTTAGAATGACGAGAGTAACTTTCGGGGTAAGCTGTAGTCCGTTTTTGTTGTCGGCAAGTATTCGCGCTCACCTCGAATCAGAAAAGGAGAACTTTCCTCAAACTTCAACTAAGTTGCAGGAATCGCTTTATGTTGATGATCTGGTTCACAGTCTGGAGAACGAGATCGATGGTGAAACATTTTATAAGGAATCGATTGAAATAATGAATCGAGCTTCAATGAATTTACGGAAGTGGAATACGAATAGCGTAAAACTTCGTACGACTCTAGGAATAGATAACTATGAAAACATTCAAAAGGTGCTCGGAATTTCATGGAATATTTCTAGTGATGAAATAAGGGCTTCAATAGGAAAGATTGATCAGCAAGAGTTTATAAATCCGACGAAGCGAAGCCTCTTGCAAACGATAGCGCGAATTTATGATCCCTTAGGGATCTTGAGTCCAACAGTGATTAAATTAAAGATTTTATTTCAATCTGTTTGGCAGGAGAAGTTATATTGGGATGAAGCTCTCTATCCTAAAATGATTGACGAGTGGACTTCTTGTTTGAAAAATGCGCACAAACTTGAACATTTGTGCATTCCTCGGTGGATAGGTAATGAATCTGGTTCAAAAATTAAAGAAGTTCACATTTTTGCAGATGCTAGCCCAAATGCGTATGGAACAGTGATCTATGTAAGAGTAGACGACCCCTTGACGAACGAAATTCGGGTATCTTTTCTTTGCGCCAAGTCACGTGTAGCGCCCTTGAAACGAAAGACGACGGACGAGCTGTCTTTGCCGAAGTTGGAGCTCACCGCCGCTCTGCTTGCTGCGCGAATGGGTTCTTATGTGAAGAATTCAGACATGCCATTTGAGAATTACTACTTTTGGACTGATTCTCAAATAACTCTACACTGGATCAAAGGAGACGGTAGGAAATGGAAGCCATATGTGTATAATAGAGTTAGAGAGATTCAACAGCTAACTGATGTCAAGACTTGGAACCATTTGCCTGGAAAATCAAACCCAGCAGATCTTTTAACGAGGGGGTTGTCTATAAAGCAATTGGAAAACTCAAGGACTTGGTTAGACGGTCCCAGCTGGCTGAAGGAATGGCGTCCGACTTGGGTGGATTCCGATCGAGAACCTTTCGATCTGTCTTTATCCTTGCTTTTGCTAGGTGAAAAGAGCGACGACCAGAACATCACTGATCCAGAACCACTGCTTCAAATTAGTCGAACGAGCAACTGGAGGCGTTTGTTGAGAATTACGGCCTATATTATGCGTGGTGTGAAGCGCTTCAGATCGAAAGAGGGGCCATCGGGATTTTTAGAGACAGCCGAAGTGGAACAGGCGGAGCGATATTGGATAAAGTATTTTCAATATAAAAATTTTACTAATGAATTTTTGTCTTTACAGCAGAGAAAAGCCATTCCTCGTGGCTCCACGTTGCTAACACTGAATCCATTTTTGGACGAAGATGAAATTATCAGAGTCGGTACTCGGCTACAGTTTTTTGAAGACTCATTTGATGTGATCTACCCCATTATTTTGCCTAAAAGGTGTGAATTGAGCGACATGATAGTAGCAGATTATCATAGCCGAACATTACATGCTGGAGTTAACGTTACTTTAATGCGGTTAAGAGAGAGATTCTGGATTATTAAAGGACGACAATTGGTTAAGAATGTAATAAAAGGATGCAAGGTGTGCTTAAGACTACGAGGAAAACCTGCAGTTCAACCAATCGCACCCTTGCCAAAGAGTCGTATGACTGTGACGAAACCGTTTGACATAATAGGAATTGATTTTGCGGGACCGCTTTATACGAAGATTTCTGGCGCAGAAAATAAAGTTTATCTTCTGGTAATTACCTGTGCGGTAGTTCGCGCTGTACATTTAGAACTCGTTCCCAATATGACGACCGAAAGTTGTCTTATGGCATTGCGACGATTCGTTGCTAGGAGAGGTACACCCACCGAGATATATTCTGACAACGCGCGGACTTTCAAGCGATCAGCAATCGAACTAAGAGGCCTCAGTGGCATTTTACAAAGCGAAAATTTTCAAGAGTTCTTAACTTGTCATAGAATTAAGTGGAAATTCATAGTTGAGCGAGCCCCATGGTGGGGAGGATTCTGGGAACGGATGGTAAAAAGCGTGAAGGATATCTTGAAGGTGACGATATGGAGGGCGAAATTGGACAATGAACAATTACAGACATTTTTGGTGGAAGCGGAAGCAATAATCAATGCTAGACCACTTACGTATATTAGCGATGATCCAAGAGATTTAACGCCTTTATCTCCTGAAAGTTTTCTAAAGGGATACTACAAAACTGGTAACGTAATTGAGGAACAGCGATTATTGACGACCCGGAATGACTTACGTCAAAAGTGGATATCGCGATTGCAGACCATATCAAATTTTTGGAAACGTTGGAAAAACGAATATTTACGAGTTCTGCGATCTGTTCATCATACAAACGGTAACTTTTCGAAAGCGATTAAAGTAGACGACGTAGTCATGGTGTACGACCAAGCAATGCCTCGAATCCATTGGCGATTGGCTTTAGTCGAGACTTGCTTTCCAGGACGAGACGGAAAAGTACGAGCATGTGAAGTTCGCTTCGGAGACGGAAAACGTGTTAGACGTTCAGTTCAGCATCTTTATCCCCTAGAAGTACAAGGCATCGCCGGCCCGGAGGATGTTGAAATTTAAATGCCGAATTATTTAACAAAGCCAATTTTGTAATGAATTGAATTATTAACTGTAAAATTATTGGATTCTAAAATTTGCCTATTCTCTTAACGATAACGAAATGAATTGTATTTAGTAATAACCGAGACTTGAAACTCTCAACTTGAATTCGCTAAAATAAATTGTTTGATTTATACCGATTCTTTTACGTTCCCCTTGCCCTTGGCAAACAAATTTCACAGTGGTAGCTGAGGCTGGCAAAATTCAGATTGGTGATCTTGATCTTCAGTCTGAAGACTTCAAAGATCCCGATTACGTCAAATGGAAGTTGGCTGTGGGTCAGTCACAGGATCATTATCCGAATCTGAAAATCTTGGATGATCGTCTTTACATTAAAATTGAACCCAAACGATTTGAGAATCTGTCAGACGTACCGCTATACAAGTTGTGGATTCCAGGTCCTCTACGTGAAAAACTCCTGGTTAAAGAACATGATAATCCGGTAGCATCTCATGGGGGAATTGTGAAAACCCTAGATAGGTTACGCCGAAAATTTTATTGGCCAGGGATGAGAAAAGATGTAGTAGCGTACGTGGGTAAATGTGACGTTTGTAAACAGACTAAAGCTCCAAATAAAGTCCTAAGACCACCAATGGGTGATAGGGTACACACGGTCAGGCCTTTTCAGAAATTATATATAGACTTTCTCGGTCCCTACACCCGATCTAAAAAAGGGAATACCTGTGTGTTGGTAGTGGTTGACCACTTCAGTAAATTTGTCCTGTTAAAGGCGATTTCGAGAGCCACTACCGCAAAAGTAGTTGAATATATGTACCGAGAAGTGTTTTGCGTGTTTGGGGTACCGGAGACAGTACACACAGATAACGGGGTACAATTTATTTCGAAAGAATTCAAACAATTTTTGAAAACACATGGTGTCAATCATATGTTGTCTGTATTTTACTCCCCCCAAGCCAACGCATCAGAGAGAGTGAATCGTTCTATCCTAGCAGCAATTCGAGCCTATATAGGTAAAGATCATCGAGACTGGGATAATCATCTAGCGGAAATAGGATGTGCACTCAGAAATTCCGTTCATGAGAGTATTGGAAGTAGCCCACATTTCGCGTTATTTGGCCAACATATGGTAAATCACGGTTCTGAATATGAATTGCTGCGCAATTTAGATGCACTTGAAGAAGACAATATAGAGATAGTTCCTCGTGAAGTACAGCGTTCCTTGATCCATGATCAAATAAAAACCCATCTTCGAGAAGCGTATAACAAATGCGCACATAATTATAATCTACGATCACGAGTCAGGACTTTTGAACCTGGAGACGCAGTGTATGTAAGAAATTTCATACAAAGTAATGCAAGTAAACAGATCACAGCGAAATTCTGTCCAAAGTTCATTAAGGCACACATCAAAAGTAAAAAAGGAAATGTGAATTACGAAGTAGTGGGGTTGGATGGCAAACTGCTGGGCGTGTTCCACGCGAAAGACATTCAATCTTGACAGAGTAGTTAAGAGTCTTTTTCTTTTTTTTTTTCTTTTTTTCTTTTGCCAGTAGAACGGGGATAATGAAACGTACGCTTTCTTTGAGCTTCGTTTCGTGGTGGTTTCGTATTCCCGGTGAGTGGTAATCTGAAAGGAAAAAAAGGAAACACAAAGTATTGCGTTCGTTTAGGAAAATTAAAGGTGATAGGATACTTATCTGATGTTGTTGTTCTGGGGAATTGTTGGATATCCTCGCTGTTAAACAGATTTATTATCATTCAACAGGTACATTTTGAACCATCTGAATACTAAGTTTTAGTAAGGAAACTTATTAAATACATGCAAATATATACAAAAATATGAAATATTGAGGGAAAAAATTATTTACAGCTGTACAATGCATTCTTAATTGAATTTTTACTTAAATTAAAATTAACATCATGAGCATAGTCATTGTAGAGTCTACTCATGGCAGACATTGGTTTATAATGACCATAGTTCGTCCTATGACCATCCAAATAAATAAATGTTTTGTCTCTGGTGGTACGAAAATGTGAATTAACACTAATCAGACTCAAAAGGTTTGGTGAGTTAATATTACCGCATAACAAATCATGAATGAAAAGCACACTTAGTATACACCTACGGTGATTAAGAGACGACATATGTAGTAACTTTAGCCTATCATCATATGGGGGAAGCAATAAACGATTCTCCCATGGCAAAAATTTCAAAGCAAATCGTAGGAATCGTTTTTGAATAGATTCAAGACGAGAAATGTGAATATTATAGTGAGGTTTCCAAACAACACACGCATATTCAAGAATGGGACGAACGAGCGAACAAAACAAAGCTTTTAAAACATAAGGATCAGAAATTTCCTTGGACCAACGCTTAACAAAACCTAACATAGAATTAGCTCGAATAATAATATTGTTAATATGAAATTTAAAGCTTAGCTTTTCGTCAAGTAAGACACCGAGGTCATTAATTTTGTCAGTTCTAGCAATTGTAGAACCATCTAAAGTGTAGGTCAACAAGCTATCATTTTTAGCTTGGCGTCCAAATGAAATAAAGGAGCATTTAGGTACGTTTAGCGTTAATCCATTTTTTATGCACCACAAGGAAAATGTATCTAGGCTTTCTTGCAGAATAAGCGAATCTTGTCTATTATGTATAACATTAAATAATTTTAAATCATCGGCAAAACCGAGAACAGATACATTTTTTGTCAGTGTAAACACATCGTTAATAAATAAATTAAACAATAAAGGTCCTAAATGGCTACCTTGTGGTACACCTGATAGAGCAACAGTGACATTAGAACGTGATGACTTGAAAACAACTTGAAAAGTTCTGTTGGAGAGATACGACTTGATCCAGCGTAATATTGCATTTGAAAACCCGGCACATTGTAGCTTAAATAATAGTATATTGTGTGGCAATTTGCCAAATGCTTTGGAAAAATCTGTATAGACACAGTCAACTCGATTTCCAGATTCAATTTCCGTTAAGCATATGTTTGTAAATTCAAGTAAGTTTGTAGTAGTAGATTTACTGATGCTGATCCTCTGATGATTTAAACCCGTTTGTCGCCGTTTTTGTTTCTATGTCCTCCTTTGGATGGAAAGCTAAAATAAGCACATCCAAACATTAGTTTTGATCAAATATTAATCACGGACCAAACACCATAACATACCAACATTAAAGGGACAATTCACATATAAACAAAAACAAACGAATAACATAGAGAGGAATGTATCACCGTGAGTCGATGTTGTTGGAACCGTTGGACGGGTATTCCGCCCTAAGACCCAAAAACATCAGTTCCGGTGACAGCTGTATAACCTTCAAAACTTTCACGGGCCCAAACACAAAAACTAACATGCACTGGGTGAAAAGGGTTTTCAATAAAGGTTTTCTGGTACACGAATGCTATATCACTACATAGAAAAACTAGATCAATCAAATATAAATAAACTGTCGAAAAAAAATAGTGGAAGTTTCCCGCGCTTTTCGATTGGGAAATTTTGGGGTAAAATCTTAGAAAAACCGGCACTAGCGACCTCTATTCTCACCCGGGTTTGTCACAGATTTTCCAGCTAATAGCGATTCAGCCCACTAAGATTCATTTGACACAAATTCAAGTTGGGTCTTTCAGTTGGATTATTTTGCCGACACAAAACTTACTAAATTTTCCGATTTTTCGAATTCCGCGGAAAATCCCACAAATTACCCACCCCCTAAAACTTATAAAAGGAGGTGAATTGGCGCCAAAAAATCGCTTTTTGGATTCAAGTTTTTTTTATAGATTTTTCTTATCTTTTGCGATTTTTTTTATTTGATTTTATTTTTACAAACACACGAATATCGTATTAATTTAATCAATTTGATTTAGAAAGATTTTTGGTTATTTTTTTTAGTGACATTTTAAGTGAAAAGACACTCGTTTTATTCTTGGGGTGCTTTGCTGGAGTAAGCGGAGAAAGGAGACGAATTTTTCGCTCGACTCACAAAGGGAGTATCGCTCCAGATTCAACACTATATTTCTATTTATTAATTTTTTTTTTACTTATCTATTTTGAATTTCTTTTGGGTGCTTGGTGATGGTATATATTTTTTTTTTTTTAAATTATTGTCTTGATTTTCATTAATTCACTTCACTTTAATTGAATTTCACTGATCGTAAACTCAATTGTTTACGAATCCACACAAGAAAATTTTTGCAGGTTAGATTATCCTGCGTTAAGAAACATTTTTCTTACGAGAAACTACGAACACATATTGTTACTTACTTTTTTTCTTTATTGCGTGGGAAGATCCTATTCCGTCGGTTTTCTTTTTCTGCTAAATAGTTATTAATTTTTTTTTCTTCTTTTCGTCACACTACATGCGAAAACTAAAGAAAAAAACTTGGCACATTGAATTTAATAACAACAAATTAATGGTTGTTGGCGACTACGGGCAAAAGTCGAACTTCTTCCACTGGGGTTACCAGAGTTAATTCCGCGTTAGTCATTTATTTTTTTTTTTTTTGATATAATTTTTGGTTTTTTTTAAGGAAGAAAGGAAATTAATTTTTTTTTACTTTTTGAAGAGAGATAGAATACAACCAGTTGTTTTTTTTTTTGAAATTTGTTCAAAATTCATATTTGCTAAAAATTTTTGTTTAAATTTATTATTTATTTTTGATTTTTTTTGAACGCGAAGCCGTTATACGATATATAAATATTGATTTTTTTTGTCAGAGTTTAATTTTTATTCGAAAATTTCGCTGAGGTCTGCTGAGGTTAACATAGCGTCGTCTGGTGTCATCGATATCAGGCTAATTTTTTTGGCGTACATACGACTGAGGGCCCCAACATAAAAACAATTTTTTTTTATGATTCGTATCCCATCTAATTTTATTTCTCTTTAGTATTTTCCACATACTGGTTTTATTTTATCAATTTTATAAGGAAAAAAGGTTGATTTCTTTTGGTTAATTTTATTTATTCATTTTTTTTATACTGTAATGCTACATTTACACGAATGACAAATTTGTCATTTTTTTCTTGTCATTATGTTAATTCCCGTGTAAATGGCATAATTTTTGTAATTTTTTCTGTCAGGAAATGTCAATTTCTCATAAAAGAATGAACTTGTCCATTCTTTTATGCCAGATTGTCATTCGTGCAAACGCAATATTAGTTATGACAACTTTAGTATTCAACTTTTGTCATAACTAATATTGCGTTTGTACGAATGACAATCTGGCATAAAAGAATGGACAAGTTCATTCTTTTATAAGAGATTGACATTTTCTGACAGAAAAAATTACAAAAATTATGCCATTTACACGGGAATTAACATAATGACAAGAAAAAAATGACAAATTTGTCATTCGTGTAAATGTAGCATAAGAACAGATTAACCTAATATATTTATTTTGTTTGGAGGCTGTTTAAAGGGATACGTTTTTGATAAGTCAAAAAAAAAAACGGACACAAGACATTAAGAATTGTCCTTTGGTACCTTTCATTCAGGTCTGTTTCTGTTTAATGCTAATTTATTTTTGGCTTTATAATATGACAACTTTAGAATCCTAGGCTAAAGAAGTCAATAGGGGTTGATCATGTCGGGGAGAGAGTATGATTGAATTATTGACATATTGTGTGCATTTTTCTTGTGATCAGGTGTGAGACTGAATTACGTTTATTTTAGTTTTGGATTTGTTCTGCGTTCCCATTCAAATCGTTCTATGTTGAATTTAGAATATAACTAAACAAGCAACATCATGCGTCAGCTAAACTCTGGCCAATTTCCGTCCAGAGCTATCCGGCAATAGCGAAGTTGACAACATGATGTTGAAAATAAATACAAAAACGATTAAATTCGTTACACTACATATAAAGAGAGTGGGCAGGTCGGAATCAACTATTTCCGTTAAGTTTGAATTTTTACCTGATGATGACAGATTTAAACCAGAAGTATCTTAAACCATTTTTACTAATATTTTGTGTACGGTTTGAGAATTTAAAAAATAATTCGGTCGCTAAAATCGTGTAATTTTTAAAATAAAAAGTCCAAAATACTACACTAACACAAACAAATGCCTTTGCTTTGCAAAAAGATGGCTGAACTTTCGAAATAAAATAAGAGTTACTGTTTTGTGCCGTAATAAAGCTACAAACGGCACAAAACAGTAACTCCAAGATGGCTTACCCTTTAGAAAGAAAAAGAAGTGACATTAAAACATAAACAAGTGACATTAAAATATAAACTCAACTTTGACTTGAATAGAAGACAATTTTTTTGGGCTTTAAAATATTAATTACATAATGAAGATGCTAGTGTCGAAGAAGTTCGGTGAAGCGATCGCGGTGTATTCTGAAACCAAAAGCACGACAGCGTAAACTACGTTTTGTATAGCATTCGAGCAGCTGCCTTCTCGCAGGCAGGAATATAGGCCGAGGCTCTTGTGGACGCTGAGCAGACGGCCTCACTGAATCAATCATGGGCGAAGGGTTACTCGCGAAAGGGTGCTGCTCTGGCGGGCGCTGCTCTGGCGGGCACGCAAAAACAAAATTACAACTAGTAATACACTCACTAATACATTAACAACCGTCCACTTACTTGTCGAATTCGGACGAAACGTCCACTTCGAAAGCACTTCGAAAGCCACCTGGCCACTCTCTTTATATGTAGGCTCACTAGTTAACACAAATTCATGGGGTAATAAGGGCCCGTATGTTGTGGCAATAACGTTTAAGATCTATCGAAATACCTAGAACCCAGCTAAAAGCGCCGCTAGATTGTTAGGATAATAACCCTAATGTGGTGGAAATAGTACACTTTTCAAATAGATCTGCATACGCACCCAGAAAGCAAATCAGATCATGTTCCCGGTAAAATTTATCTGACCGCCAACATTAAAGGCTATTTATCGGTAAAGCCTTAATAATTTTTTTTTCTGCAAAAATGTGTACCGATACACTACATTATGTCAAGGATTGAAACATTTGGTTCAATAAAACAAAGTAGGCTTGGAAAATTTAGTAAACCAATCTTACGAGTACAATATTATATTAGATTTTTTTAAATAAAAGCCTTTATTTAAAAATCAAGTTTGTTTGATCGATCTAGTCTCATTAGAGTGACTATATAAAAGTAGAGTGTGGCCATCGTTAAACTCTTGTCCGTTGACATTTTCAAATTGTCAGTTGAAATTTTCAAATTTTTGAGTCATTATCAGAGATTTGAACGAAAAATGTCTTAATCGATTAATTTAAGTACTATTTTTATGAATGAAGGGCTTAAAAAATTTAAATTGAAGAAATTCTTTAAAAAAAACTGAAAATAAAGTTGATTTTTCCAACAAAATTTTCAAAATAAGACTAAATAAGGTTCTTAAAGACGGTTCTAAATAAGGTTTTAAAGACGGTTCACTCTAGGTCTAATATAGTATGTGAAAATATTGTAAATTCGAACTCTTTCCAATAGGTCTGTTCGATATGAGTCCTGGACTTACTCGGAGTAAAATTTTTTACTCTTTTCTGTTCGATATGAGTCCTGAGGCCCTATCGCCGAACACGATACGATTGGTTCGAATCGTAAATTCAATGTTGTTGTTAGTGTTTTACACGAACAACAACATGGAGTTTACGACTCGAACCAATCGTATCGTGTTCGGCGATAGGGCCTCTGGACTTACTCCGAACACATATCGAACAGAAAAGTGTAAGTCCAGGACTCATCTTTTCAGTCCTGGACTTACTCTTGCTTTTAGCTGGAGTAAACTTTTGACAGCTGATATTTGTCAGACATAACCTCTCTTTTACAGTGTTTGGAAGTCAAGAAAAATTTATAAAATGTGTAATTATGAAAATTTATATGTTGTAAATCATGACGGAGAATTTCGAGTATACCAAGTTGAGCGTAGGTTTACAAAACAGGTTTCATGAAATACATTTAATATATTAAACGACAGTTCAAACGTGACTTACTCTGAACTTACTCCAAGTTGTTCGATAAAAACAAATTCAGAGTAAGAAAATCCGCCATTTTGTTGAGTAAAGTGAAAATATTCGGAGTAAGTCCAGGACTTATATCGAACAGACCTAATGATTTCAAGGTGTTTTACACATGCCTCTATGAAAAATTTTCAATTCGGTACAGTTTTCCAGAAAATTGTCAAAAACGGATATTTTCCCAAAAGGGCGGGAAGGAGTGGTCAGACCAAATTTTGATATAAAGAGGAATCATGTAAAATCGCATTGTAAATACTTTTCTGTTTGAAACTTTTTCGATTCAACTCACGGTTTCTGAGAAAAACGCCAAAAACTGCTATTCTTTTTTTAAAATTGTTTGGGATGCGTTTTTTTTATTTCACGACAAAATCACGACAGTTAAGCGACAATTAATCCAATCATTAAGCGAGAACTCCAATTGGGCAGAGGCAGAAGCAGGACTTTAGAACACAGCGTCTTATGTGATGAGCTCCAATAAAGCAGCAGCAGAGGCAGCGGCAGAAGCAGAAACAAATTTTAGCTCTAATCTCTAAATTTCTGCTTTCAATTTAACCTCACAAATCGTTGTTGATATTTTTTGCATATATGGACGGAAGTAAATATTTGTAATACTTGAAATGGAGGAGAAATTAATTGAATACTTCAAAAACAACGAAATATTATACGACAAATCATGCCGCGGATATAAATACGTACAACGTTTTGACAGGTTTCTGCTATTTTCGTCAGAATTCAAATTTCATTGTGGGACAGAAAGCAGATTCTGCTTCTGCCACTGCTTCTGCCTCTGCTCAATTGGAGTTCTCCCTTTAGTTTCCAGTCCAACGCGCGAATTACCCGAGTTTTAGGGTGTGCAATAATGCTAAGTTGACCATCAGTTAGCTTTACACGGGGTAATTTTAAAAAAATTGTTTGGGATGGTTTTTTTTTTATTTCACGACAAAATTACGACATTTAAGGGACAATTAACCCAATAAAAAGTTTTTCTAATTTCAAAAGTTGTGGTGCTAACTTGACGAACGTTAAAAACACACTGCAGTCTAAGATGAAATTCTTTTTACATTCAAGTATAGCATTAAAGAAAAATATTTTTAGCGGTGTATTTATTTCCCCTCCGCGGTCCGAATTCGGACCACGAGCCGCCTATTGCGAACAGGGTTCCCACCCCAAAAGTGAAAAGCGGAGTGTTACTGATCGAAAAATAGTAGTGTCAGAGGGATTTCAGTAGTGCCAACTTTTTTAACAGTCGTTTAGAGTTTTATTAAGACAACACATTTTGGTTGTTACCGTCTAATGTTTTATTGCATATCATATCAGTACATTTTTATACCCGTATGATGAAACCAAAGGGTATATTAGATTTGCCTCACCGTTTGTAACGCCAAGATCCCGTTATTACACACAAAAATTAATTACACCAGTGTGTTTAGAATGATAAAAAAAATTGAATTTTGCATGTCCGTCCGTGCGGGCGCACGGATTGAGCTAGAGACTTGAAAATTTGCGTAGATTGGTTTTTCGTAAAATGCAAGGCTAAGTTCGTTAATGGGCAAAAATTGACTATTAGAACGAAAATGATTTTTGTGAATATCTCAACAACGGTGCATCTTATCAAAAAAGCCAAAGAACAAAAGTTATTTAGGATATGATTCTACATAAAACTCCCATACATCAAAATCCGATTGGAATAAATTTAAAAAAAAATCTTATTGAAAAGTTTGCCTTCAAAGTGGAATTTTGATACAACTCTTCGCCGTCCACTTCAATTACCATATGGGTTTTCAATATAGCATTCAGCACCGAGACAATTTTAAGGAACCGGGTTTCGGTGCTAGAATCTTCGAGGGTTCTGAAAATGTAAATAAAAAAACATAACAAAAGCTATAATTGCCAATCTGGCAATTATTGAAAACCCGTATGGTGATATTCGTATCAAAATTCGAACAGTAGTACCAAAATTCCATTTTGAAGTCAAACTTTCCAATAAGATTTTTTAAAATTTATTCCAATCGGATTTTGATGTATGGAAGTTTTATGTAGAATCATGTCCTAAACAACTTTTGTTCTTGGACTTTTTTGATAAGATGCACCGTTTTTGAGATATTCGCAAAAAACGTTTTCGTTCGTATGGGGGGTACCCCCCCTAATGGTCCATTTTTGCCCATTAACGAACTTAGCCTCGCATTTTACGAAAAACAGACCTGTGCCAAATTTCTAGTATGTAGCTCAATCCGTGCGCCCGCAATCCGCGCCACAGACGGACGGACAGACAGACGGACAGACAGACAGACGGACAGACAGACGGACAGACAGACGGACAGACGGACGGACATGCTAAATTCAACTTTTTTCATCATTCTAAACACACTGGTGTAATTCATTTTTGTGTGCGATGACGGGATCTTGGCGTTACAAACGGTAAGGCAAAGTTAATATACCCTTTGGTTTCACCATACGGGTATAAAAAATTAAAAAAAAACATAACAAAAGCTATAATTGCCAATCTGGCAATCATTGGAGACCCGTATGGTGATATTCGTATCAAAATTCGAACAGTTATACCAAAATTCCACTTTGAAGTCAAACTTTCCAATAAGATTTTTTAAAATTTATTCCAATCGGATTTTGATGTATGGGAGTTTTATGTAGAATCATATCCTAAATAACTTTTGTTCTTGGACTTTTTTGATAAGATGCACCGTTTTTAAGATATTCACAAAAAACGATTTCGTTTGTATGGGGGGTACCCCCCTAATGGGCCATTTTTGCCCATTAACGAACTTAGCCTCACATTTTACGAAAAACGGATCTGTACAAAATTTCAAGTCTCTAGCTCAATCCGTGCGCCCGCAATCCGCGCCACAGACAGACAGACAGACGGACAGGCAGACGGACAGACGGACGGACATGCTAAATTCAACTTTTTTCATCATTCTAAACACACTGGTGTAATTCATTTTTGTGTGCGATGACGGCATCTTGGCGTTACAAACGGTAAGGCAAAGTTAATATACCCTTTGGTTTCACCATACGGGTATAATAAGAAATTACCAATAAAAAAACATAACAAAAGCTATAATTGCCAATCTGGCAATCATTGGAGACCCGTATGGTGATATTCGTATCAAAATTCGAACAGTTATACCAAAATTCCACTTTGAAGTCAAACTTTCCAAAAAGATTTTTTAAAATTTATTCCAATCGGATTTTGATGTATGGGAGTTTTATGTAGAATCATATCCTAAATAACTTTTGTTCTTGCACTTTTTTGATAAGATGCACCGTTTTTGAGATATTCACAAAAAACCATTTCGTTCGTATGGGGGGTACCCCCCCTAATGGTCCATTTTTGCCCATTAACGAACTTAGCCTCGTATTTTACGAAAAACGGATCTGTGCAAACTTTCAAGTCTCTAGCTCAATCCGTGCGCCCGCAATCCGCGCCACAGGCAGACAGACAGACGGACGGACGGACAGACAGACAGACAGACAGACAGACAGACGGACGGACATGCAGAAATTAAATATTTTTATCATTCTAAACACACTGGTGTAATTAATTTTTTTGTGCGATGACGGGATCTTGGCGTTACAAACGGTAAGGCAAAGTTAATATACCCTTTGGTTTCACCATACGGGTATAATCACAGTTAAAAAATTCACTTTTTGAATAACTCTGTGGCATTAGAAGAAAACATCATATTTGATTTTTTTTCATCGAGTGTATGACCATAGTTTAACTAGTTAGGAAACCTAGGGATTTTTCCGTGTACCTACGTTGGAGTAAAGATAACCGATATACTCGTGGACGCGGTTTTTATACCCGTATGGTGAAACCAAATGATTGCCAGATTGGCAATTATAGCTTTTGTTATGTTTCTTTCTTTCCTATGCGTAAATTACCAACAAAACACAACACATGTAAAACCTAGCCACATTTTCATACACCACCAACACATGCAATCTTCCGACAATCTTCCGCTGTCTTCCGCTGTCGAAGAGACTTTGAAGAGACTTTGTAATCGGATGGCTTAATTTTGCATTAATCTTTTAATTTACAGTTATTATTAACAGAAATATGTACTTACAAATATGTATTTCGTATATATTCAGCAGCGAACGAACAGTATTTTGATATTTTAGCATGTAAGGAATTTCTTGCTTTCAGCACCGAAAACCGGGTAATTTTACCCAATTCGAACCCGGTTTTCGGTTCCAGAAAATGGCCGGGATTCCCGGAAACCGGGTTTCGGGATCCCGGTATTGAATGCTCTAGTTTTCAATAGTTGCCAGATTGGCAATTATAGCTTTTGTTATGTTTATTAACTAAGTATTATATGAGGCGTTAAAAGCTAGAGTGGGCCAACCCACATGTCGAAATCGTGAATTTTTATACCCGTATGGTGAAACCAAAGGGTATATTAACTTTGCCTTACCGTTTGTAACGCCAAGATCCCGTCATCGCACAAAAAAATGAATTACACCAGTGTGTTTAGAATGATAAAAATATTTAATTTTTGCATGTCCGTCCGTCCGTCCGTCCGTCTGTCCGTCTGTCTGTCTGTCTGTCCGTCTGTCTGTGGCGCGGATTGCGAGCGCACGGATTGAGCTAGAGACTTGAAATTTTGCGCAGATTCGTTTTTCGTAAAATGCGAGGCCAAGTTCGTTAATGGGCAAAAATGGACCATTAGGGGGGGTACCCCCCATACGAACGAAATCGTTTTTTGTGAATATCTTAAAAACGGTGCATCTTATCAAAAAAGTGCAAGAACAAAAGTTATTTAGGATGTGATTCTACATAAAACTCCCATACATCAAAATCCGATTGGAATAAATTTTAAAAAATCTTATTGGAAAGTTTGACTTCAAAGTGGAATTTTGGTATAACTGTTCGAAATTTGATACGAATATCACCATACGGGTCTCCAATGATTGCCAGATTGGCAATTATAGCTTTTGTTATGTTTTTGTGTTTGAATCACTATTGCGAGTGAGTTTCTAGATAAAAATGTTTGTATGCACAAAAGAACATTTCAACATTGAGTAATAAAGTCCACAGAAATTTTTTTTTCCAAAAATTTACAGTAAATAATAGTACAAAAGTGAAAAAGCTTCAAAAAATCGATTATGTGGGTTGGTCCACTCTAGCTTTTAACGCCTCATATGTCCCTTTTGTTCAAGAATTGAGTGCGTTTAGTCAATCACTTTTTCATAGGGAATGTCTAAAGTACTTAAATATTTTAGATAAAGGGTCTGAATGATTACATATTACATATTTTTTAATTTTCCCCAGATAAATGAAATTTTCAAATCTAGAAATTAACTTTCTTTGTAGCACGTTTTTTATATGGCGAAAAAAGTAGTGTTTTGAGTTTTTCAGTAGTGTAAGTAGTGTTAGGTCAAATTATGTCGAAATAGTAGTGTAAACGGGATCCCTGATTGCGAACCCCTAGTCTAAAGGTAAGATTAGATTATGCCAAATATTTGGCATATGAAACTTTGGCAAATAATGGTGTTTGACGCATGCATTTGCCAGGGGTATTACACTTAAGTTGTTTTTGCCAAATATTTGGCGAATTTTCATCTGGCCAAATATAAGCCAAACACGAAACAGCCAAACATACGACAAACTTGTTTGTCAGGGTATTACACTATTTGCCGAATTTGTGGCAAAGTTTTCTTTGCCGGAATTGCCCATCGCAATTAAGTTATTTGACATGTGAGTATTTTCATTAAAATGATTTAAAACAGCATTTTAACATCAAAAATAATATTAGAGAATGGACTATGCTTCGATTGCCGCTGTTTTTGGAGCTTCATATTTGTTGCTGGAAGACGAAGAAGTGGTAAAAACTCGTCGCAGAAGAGTATGGGTTAGAGATTGGGTTCAAAAAAGGAAATCGGATGGCTGCTACATAAATATAGAATTACGTATCGGACACCCAAGCTTATACCGTAATTTTGTTCGTATGACAGCCGATGATTTCGCTCCATTCGCCCACAACTTTTGCCCTCACTCTTTTTTTCTTGTCCATTTTATTCCTAGAAACTTCCGCTACATTTCCTACTTCACTCAGCACTTCCACACTTTCCATTTTGTTTAAATCGCGATAAAAACAACACCGATTTTACAATCTCTGGACGACACAGAGTTCTGTCAAAAGCAAAATGTTTGTCATGTTTGCCACTTTAGAAATTTCAAGAGTGCCAAACATGCCAAATACGGAAAATTTGCCACATTTTTTTGGCGTACCCGATCACACTATTTGGCAAAATGTCAAATATGTGTTTGGCTAAAATTTTGCCAAATATGCTTTTGCCAAATATTTGGCAAAATTTATTTGGCGATCACACTATTTGTCATGTTTGGCAGTCGAAAAACGCCAAATATTTGGCATAATCTAATCTTACCTTAAGCATTGCGCAGAAATGCCAACATTGACGAACTCGTTGGCACGTCACTGTGTTTTCGCTATCAGTGTTCACAAACTACAAAAAAGAGCTAGACTAAAAAATCAAATAGTAAGCTGGAGTCAGTCTCAGTTTGGAACCGAATGTTGGTGGATGTTTTTTTTTGCTATTCTATTTATTACGTTTCTAAAAATCACGTGGCTAATTTGTGCGATTAAATTGTATATGATTTTTTTCGATATTTTTATAAGCTACGCGCTAATAAGTATATAATAATTTCATAAATTTTTTGAATCTACAATGTCGGAAAAAAATATTCTCGTAATTGGCAGTGGCGGTAGAGAACATGCATTATGTTGGAAGTTATCGCAAAGTTTGAGAGTGAAAAGAATTTATGCGCTACCTGGTAGCTATGGAATAGGAAACATTAAGAAAGTAGAGAATCTCCCAGGGATTGACATTAGGAACGTCAAGGTATAAATATTGGTTTTATGTGAAAAGTTCTTAAATTGTGTTTAAAATATTTATGTTAAAAGCTTAATTCATTTTGAGTATTGCTACCAATTTTTTAGGGTCTGAGAGATTTTTATTTATTTAATCTGCGTTCCCGAGATGTTGAATAGATCATAGCAATAAGTTATTGATATTGACCTTTTTCAAATACGTGTGTTTGTGCTCTGTATATACAATCGACTCGCACACACATCAAAGAAACATCGCGCGGCAAAGTGGAATGCAAAAGTAAGTAAAATTATGCAAAAAGCGAGGTTCTCTATTTTAAATTCATCTTGTAGTAGAATTGCTAAAGCGATGCTTTCCTACCCAGTGAACAAAAAATTTCTTATTAAGGCATTATAAAGGCATTATCTTAATGCATTATCTTTACCTTATTGTTGCCTTATTTTTGTATAGGCCATTTCCGCGTATATAAGGCCTTACTACTAAGGCAACATTAATAGTAGATGTTTTTTTTACACGGTGATGGCGCTGATTGCTTAGATGGTAAAAATTTCTTTATTAAAACGGCCTTTAAGCCTTAATCTATTACTTTTTCTATAAAAATATTTACCGAGTCGTTTAAATTCTCCTGCCAGCCAACACAAAACTTCAACAAAAAATAACTTTTGACACATAACTTTTAGTTCACTTTTCCAACACACGCATAAAAAGGCGCGTTTTTCCTGAGATGAACTTCCATCTCATTTTAATTTGGAGGCTTTTATATTATTTGACTCATGTCTTAAAGACACCTTAGCGATAATGCCTTAATCATTTTTCACTGGGTAGACATCCATTCTCATTGAAATTACTCAGCTGTGAAAATGCTTACGACAGCGATTTTTTAATCGTTCATGTAAACAGCGAAACAATTTTTTAGTCACCGTGACTAATCGCACGGCTTAGCGTTTATTAATCGCTCATGTAAACAGCCACTAAGTTTAATATAGTTCTTTCTTATGTAGGGTTTCCATTTACGAACATGAAATCATGAAATTACAGCACGGAGAGTGAACGGGATGCTGGATTTCTTATGAAAATACCTAATATGAACAGCATATGACTTTCTTATACCAAGTCTAGGTCCCACATAATTTATGCTATAACTAGGGTGACCAGACGTCCTCTTTTACCAGGATATGTCCTATTTTGATATCATAAAAAAACATCCAGTATATTTTTTAGAAATTTTCAGTTTTTTTCTTGTTTATGATTAGGTTTCTCGAAAAGAGGACAAAAGGTAAAAATATTATAAAGTAATTTAAGATTTTAAAAAACTTCTGTTTCTTATGAAAATGTTTATGTTAAGATTCTTAAAGTCTTGTGAGTATCGCCAGTGTTGTGCCGCGTAGTCTACGTGGTGTAGACTACACCATTGTCTACGCGTAGACTATTACTGTAGACAATGGTCTATTCTCTACGCGTAGACAATGTAGACAATCAATAAAATAAAGGATAGCTGATTTAGTTTTAAAATCTCATTTTCTTCAATCAATTTTAACATAATAAAGCACAATTTCCAGAAAGCAATCGCCAAATGCTGTAATGGAGAACTTCAGAGCAAACTTTAGTGGCATTTCTAATTCTTTTCATGCAATCTAAGCGGCTTTTTTTAATTTTTGCAATTGAAATCACATTGAATTCTAAAATCTTTTTGCTTTACACATTTTTCTATATAACGAACCGTTTATTTAAAAAACTGATTCATTTGTATGGGATGGCTTTGCTCATTTAAGAATATCTGTTTAATTTTTTCGAAAAACACTAGTCTTTAGCTTAATTCCGTTGAGAGTCATCGTATTTACAGATAGACGGAAATCTATACGGAAGTCATTCAAATCAAATAAAGTAAATCAAATACCCCTAATATAAAAAATATTAAAAAAAAACCTACCAAAACTAATTCAAGAATTAATTTTTTGCGCTTATATGTATTGTACATAAATCAATCATAATCAGAATCATTGTCTTCTTCGTAATATAAATTATCATTTTTTCGCCAAGAATAATAAATATGGAGTAGTTTTTTAGACCTTTCAAAGGTCAGTCGATTTCGGCTTTGAGAATATATGACTCACTGATGACTTTGTTTTGACAGATATGAGAAAGTCTACATTGTCTACGCAAAGTCGACATTGTCTACGCCAAATCTATTGTCTACGCTATTGTCTACACTGAAGTGTAGACAATTAAAGTCTACGCGTAGAGGAACAACACTGAGTATCGCTCTACTGAATAGCTCTACCCTAGTAGCACGATCATCATGAGCTCATCGATGAACTCATAATCGCGAACAGGTGAAAGTTATGATGATTTTTGTTCAAGACCTGGGAAATATTGTCATCATGACTCGTCATTATATACTCATTTTTACTCATGATTCCTTCGATGGCCTACGCATGAGCCTCTCGATGAGTATAATGGCGCGCCGTACTGATGATGTATTGATGACTGCTCATTATATACTCATTTGTATCAATGATTCATGCACCGTACTGATGATGTATTGATGACTGCTCATTGGTAAACTCATGGCTAGCCGAATTGGCTGCCTGATCAGTAAGCATTTTGATGAATTCCTTATTTTGATGAATTCACCAAAATTGATGAACTCATGAAACCTAAAATTGAAGAACTGAAGCATATTAAACTTGATGAACATCTTTCTCCAATTGCACTTTAACTGCGATAGAAAATAAATCGTTTTCAAGCATTTCAGTTCCAGAGTGAACGGTAAAACCGAACGAACTTCGGAAACACATAAAGTGGGTTACGAATCGATGCCGAACGCATCGCCTCGTCGACATTACATGATCAGTCATGGACAGCTCATGATGAGTCAAACTCAAAGCGTTTAAATCCATTTACTGTGAAGTTTTTTTTTCACAATTAATTCTGTATATAACCACACCACCTTATGTTTGCTCAACACAACTGAAATACAACTGAATTGTGTGCGTTTTTCCTTTGATAGTGTAGAGTACTGATGAGCCAAAGTTGCTAGGGTACTGAATAGCTCTACGTGAGCTCTCCTGAAAAAAAATTTCTATCAAACACATTTACATGAGATGGGAATTCTACGAGAATTTCTCTCGTGCAAAGTAACTCAAGAGAAAAATTTCAGGAGAACTCTCTACATATCGCCATGGAATAATATACTAACATAGAAGGTTTGCAAGGAACAAACTTTTTGAAATATTTCCCCTACAATTAGGGGCAAATCTTGCTATCTATTTTTTGCAGCGCAAATAATAGCCTCCCGCGACTCATTTGGGAAAGAACGAGAAAAATATACCACCTTTGTAAATTGTTGAAATCCAACATTGCCACATATATATTAATACTAGCAGACCCTTCGTTGGCAGTTAAAAGTTTTTTGTAAAATTTTAGAATGCCAAAAAACCATAAATAACTTTAAAAGTTTTGGGAAGAGATGTTATCCTTACAGGAACTTTCGTTTCGAATTTTGAAAATCTAATACCGGATTCGTGATCAGCGACCCCAAAAACCCTGTAATGCGAATTTTTCCGGGGCAAAATGGAGAAAAGGATATTTATGTTATCCTTTCAGGACCTTCCATTTCAAATTTAGAAAATCTACATAGCTAGAAACCTGCTCCTGGCAACACAGATCATTTTGCCAAAAACCGCGTAAAAATCGGTCCAGTAGTTCTTGAGTTTTGTAATCTCAAACCAACAAACCAACCAACCAATAAACTTCAATTTTTATACCCGTATGGTGAAACCAAAGGGTATATTAGATTTGCCTTACCATTTGTAACGCCAAGATCCCGTCATCACACAAAAAAATGAATTACACCAGTGTGTTTAGAATGATAAAATTTTTTTTTAAAAAAAGCTTTTATTAACCCTCCGTCTGGCACATGTCCGGAAAGTCATATTCATACCACATGAGTCTGGCCAGACCCACTAACAATTTGTATGAAAAATGATGCAATTTCATGTATTTTTGGTGGTGTTTCATGCAAAACGCAGAAGTAGAAAGCACCTGAAGAAATGACGCTAGACGAAATTTCCTTTCGACGTTATCCAACACATTGGTTCTCCGAAATGTCGAAGAGCGAATAAACAACATTCAAAAGTAGATTATGTTTGCATTAGACCTGCCTTACACGGTCAATATTTTTGCTTCAATATATTGAACGTGTAAGGTGCCTATTAGTTGCGACAGTAAATAAAAATATCAACTGCAAGGTATAAAAATGTGTTTGAACACATGCCAAAAACGAAATATTTACATACAAATGTACTGAAATGTAAGGGAGTCTGGCCAGACTCATGTGGTACGAATACGATGTGTACACCAAAACGTCCTTATAATTATCCTTGTACAGCATATTTCGTCCTGAGCTTTTTTTAGATAGATAGCTAAGAACATTTTAGGAAGGTACCTGGAATTTCAAGTCCATATCTCAATTAGAAATATCATTGAATTAGAAAATAAAATCGAAAAAGTCTGGCCAGACTCATGTGTCAGACGGAGGGTTAAAAAAGAATGCACTAAAAAGAAAAAAATAATTTTCTGGACGCTGTGTATCACAAATATAAAAGCTTTTTAAAAGCGAGATAAATTTTTATTTGATTGTTTTATGCTTTATCTCGCTTTTGAAAAGCTTTTATATTTGTGATACACAGCGTCCAGAAAATTATTTTTTTCTTTTTAGTGCATTCTTTTTTAATAAAAGCTTTTTTCAAAAAATTTTTTTTTATTTTTTTTATTTTATTCTTTTTAGTCTTCGAATATATATCCTTACATTTGAGATGTTCTTACGGCTTTTTAACTCGAGAATCGTATTCAGCGACCCCAAAAACCCCCAGAATAGATTTTTTTTCCGGAAAATTTGGAGAAAAGGATAATCACGTTATCCTTACAGGACCTTCCGTTATCCTTACAGACTTTTTAATGACAGATTCGGATTCAGCGACCTCAAGAACCCCCAGAATAGATTTTTTTCCGGAAAATTTGGATAAAAGGATAATCACGTTATCCTTACAGGACCTTCCGTTATCCTTACTGACTTTTTAATGACAGATTCGGATTCAGCGACCTCAAAAACACCCAGAATAGATTTTTTTCCGGAAAATTTGGAGAAAAGGATAATCACATTATCCTTACAGGACCTTCCGTTATCCTTACAAGGACGAAGTAGTGAAAATATTGTATTGTCATCGGACTTATATAAGTGTGCAAAATTTCAAGTCAATCGGACAAATGGAAGTGGGTCAAAATTGGGTTGCAAGATTTGAACTGACAGACAGACAGACAAACAGACAAAGAGACACGAAGGCAAGCTAAATAAAAGCTTTTAAAAAGTTGAATTTAGCATGTCTGTCCGTCCGTCCGTCTGTGGCGCAGATTGCGGGTGCACGGATTGAGCTAGAGACTTGAAATTTTGAGCAGATCAGTTTTGCGAGGCCAAGTAAAATGCGAGGCCAAGTTCGTTAATGGGCAAAAACGGACCATTAGGGGAGGTACCCCTCATACGAACGGAAACGTTTTTTGTGAATATCTCAAAAACGGTGCATCTTATCAAAAAAGTCCCAGAACAAAAGTTATTTAGGATATGATTCTACATAAAACTCCCATACATCAAAATCCGATTGGAATAAATTTTAAAAAATCTTATTGGAAAATTTGACTTCAAAGTGAAATACAACTGTTTGCCGTTCACTTAAATCACCTTACGGGTTTTCAATATTTGCCAGATTGGCAATTATAGTTTTTGTTATGTTTATATATATAGATTTAGTACAGGGTTTTTCAACAAGAACTTTGTTTTTCAAAACAAAATAAAACAGACAATTTAGTTGAAAATGATTGAAATCTTTATTAATACAGAAAGAGGAAGGTTTGACATTTACAAATGAAAAATGATATCGAACAGATGTCCACCACGCCACGCTTACAAACGTCGATTTTTTCGTGAAAATTTTCAATCACTTTTTGGCAAACGTCCCGGCTTAATTTCGCGAATCACGTCACGGATTCTTTATTTTAAAGCTGCAATCGATTCTAAAGGAACCTTATAAACCTCATCTTTAACGTAGCCCCACAAAAAATAGTCCAATGGTGTGAGATCTCATGATCGGGGCGGACAATTAACAGCTGAATTTCGCGAAATTATGCGATCAGGAAATTTCGTTTGCAATAAATTTATTGTTTCGGTGGCTGTGTGACATGTGGCACCGTCTTGCTGAAACCACATGTCACTGATATCCATACCATCAATAATAGGCCAAAATTCAGTTGTTAGCATCTCCCGATAGCGTAATCCGTTGACCGTAACCGCATTTCCAGCCGCATTTTCGAAAAAAAAAATGGCCCAATCACGCCTCCAGACCACATGGCGCACCATACAGTGACACGTTGAGCATGTAAAGGCTTCTCAACTTAACAATTACTCAAATTTATCGACGAAATTGATAGCGGTCTCAGAAGGACGATTATGTAGACCGAAAATATCACGAATTTTACGAAATGTAGTTTTCACAGATCAACCATTTTCGTATTGGATTTTTATTATTTTAATGTGATTTTTGAGCGAAATCGAATTCATTATAACAAATGTCAAAGCTTCTACTGTGTATATGTCAAAAAACCAAATGTCAAAACTGTCATGATATTCGAATTTGCCCCTATTGAAAAACAAAGTTCTTGTTGAAAAACCCTGTACAAGGAAAAAAAAATAAAAAAAATTTTTTTAAAAAAAAGCTTTTATTAAAAAAGAATGCACTAAAAAGAAAAAAATAATTTTCTGGACGCTGTGTATCACAAATATAAAAGCTTTTTAAAAGCGAGATAAATTTTTATTTTATTGTTTTATGCTTTATCTCGCTTTTTAAAAGCTTTTATATTTGTGATACACAGCGTCCAGAAAATTATTTTTTTCTTTTTAGTGCATTCTTTTTTAATAAAAGCTTTTTTTAAAAAATTTTTTTTTATTTTTTTTATTTTGTTCTTTTTAGTCTTCGAATATATATCCTTACATTTGAGATGTCCTTACAGGCTTTTTAACTTGAGAATCGTATTCAGCGACCCCAAAAACCCCCAGAATAGATTTTTTTCCGGAAAATTTGGAGAAAGGGATAATCACGTTATCCTTACAGGACCTTCCGTTATCCTTACTGACTTTTTAATGACAGATTCGGATTCAGCGACCCCAAAAACCCCCAGAATAGATTTTTTTTCGGAAAATTTGGAGAAAAGGATAATCACGTTATCCTTACAGGACCTTCCGTTATCCTTACTGACTTTTTAATGACAGATTCGGATTCAGCGACCCCAAAAACCCCCAGAATAGATTTTTTCCGGAAAATTTGGAGAAAAGGATAATCACGTTATCCTTACAGGACCTTCCGTTATCCTTACAGACTTTTTAATGACAGATTCGGATTCAGCGACCTCAAGAACCCCCAGAATAGATTTTTTTCCGGAAAATTTGGAGAAAAGGATAATCACGTTATCCTTACAGGACCTGCCGTTATCCTTACTGACTTTTTAATAACAGATTCGGATTCAGCGACCCCAAAAACCCCCAGAATAGATTTTTTTCCGGAAAATTTGGAGAAAAGGATAAACACGTTATCCTTACAGGACCTTCCGTTATCCTTACAAGGACGAAGTAGTGAAAACATTGTATTGTCATCGGACTTATATAAGTGTGCAAAATTTCAAGTCAATCGGACAAGTGGAAGTGGGTCAAAATTTGATTGCAAGATTTTACCCCGACAAACAAACAAACAAACAGACAAACAGACAAGATAGCGAGCTAAATAAAAGCTTTTAAAAAAATATATTTTCGTAACGATTAAGTGAAGTCGATTTTTAGCGGGTTTATCTAATACAGTGGTTCCCAAAGTGGTCCCTACGGACCCCCAGGGGTCCCCGGGATCATTCAGGGGGTCCGTGGAAAATTAAAATTGATTTGGGGGTCCCTGAACAACGTCAGGGGGTCCGCGCAAGGTTTAATATGAAATAAAAAAATGGTGACACATTTTTATTAATATGGAAGTTAAAATAAATAACAATGAATAAATTATTAGCGATTTTTACGTCTATTTATAGTTAGACATATTGGGTTTTATTATTTAATATAATGCACCCTAAAAGTTATTGCTTACTATTTTATATTTTTGTTTAATTTGTTTACTTCTGCGAATAACCAAATCCGCGAATGTTTGGAATTACTGTATATTACTGTATTATTATATTCTGTTGTGAATTAATTGGTACAAAATGAGTACCTACACAATATGTGACATTTACATGAAATTTTATCCTCACATCTCAAATAATTAATTCAAGAGAGCGTTACATTGCAGCATTCAATTTTTATTATAATTAACAGTGGTTTGTTGCAAATAAAATTTTTGATATTGTAACGGTCCACGGGTAAGAAGTTGCAAGGACATTCGAGATTAGGGATGCCAACGATACCTCGATGTTTGCAAAACATCGAGGTATCATTCAAAAATATCGAGTTTTAACCTCGATGTTGAACAGGCCGATATATCGAGGTATCAATGTTGTTATCCACGATGTTAGAACATTACTCTTCACAAAATTAGTAGAGAAACTAATTTTAGGACTAGCGGGACTAGTTTTTAGATAAATTTAATATAGCCATTCTGCTTAAAGATTTGGTTAAATTTCCTTTGGTATCAATTTTCGGTTTCATCTTTCTACAAGATTTCGCAAAAAATACCAGAGCTAGCCATGAAATTTTACAGATAAGTTTGGTCCTGATGTGGAAATCCGTTAACCGGAAGTAACCAAAACGGCGGTTTTTTAAAAACTACGATTTCGTTTTTTGCGATTTATTCCGAAACTAATCATTTTCCAGTAGTCTTATGTATTACAAAACTTGGAGACAATAAAATTTGCAACATTTATGTCTTTTACTAGAACTCCGTTACGAAGATATGCCGGTATTTCAAAAAAAATAGTTTTTTGCGAATATCTCGAAAACTAATGGGTTTTTGGTGGTTCAACGTATAAGAAGAATTAAAACCGTGTTAATTCTACCTGGGTGCACTCCACCCACAGTAGAGCATCCGCCAGGTGGCTAAATTATTTATTCAATTTAACTTTTTCAAAACATCGGAAAAACAATGTTTTCAGGACGATGTTTTTTGACATCGATGTCGCCTTAAAAAAACATCGATTTTCGATATATCGAGGTTTTATGAACGATGTTGCATCCCTATTCGAGATCTGGCGTGAACGCATCGAGAATGTTTGAGATCTGCATATGAGAACGTTCGAGACATCGGCCGAACATACAGGAACGTTGGCAAACGAGCCGCGAATATAAAAGGCCGCGTCTTCGGCGGAGATTCAATAAATACTTCTTCAACAAAATGTTTTATTTATATTTTATTTTTACATCATCATTTACCATTCAAGACATTAAAGTTAAATTTGTAATTTTTCTATTATGCATTTATGTAGTTTTTCACCCAGGGTCCATGGGCAAGTTTTGACTATGAAAAGGGGTCCGTGGGCAAGTTTTGACTATGAAAAGGGGTCCGTGGGCCAAAAGAGTTTGGGAACCACTGATCTAATAGGACCAATATCTTAACAATGTCTGATTGATTATTTTTTTTAACCCTGTGAAGTAATGTCAGTCTGTTCCATATAAACCTATTTTTTATAAAGAAATGAGAAATTAAAAAAAAAAACTTGTTATCAGCTTAATGTCTTGATTATTTAATTAATTAATTATTTAAGAAAATTAGGAAAATAGTAATCCGTGTATATAATAAAAACTATTAATTTATAAATTTAAAATTTCGCGCGATTTGACTGAATTTGTACTAAAGAGTCATGTGGCAATGTCATCGGTTTGACATTTCTAGTTTGTTATTGTTGAAAGGCGCTAAAAGATAATAGAAAAAACGTTTCAAAGCTAAACATTTTTACTTCTGGTGAGTGACAAGTTTATAATTTGAATAATAATAAAGTGAAGCATCATCTGTGGGACTCTGAAAGGTTGAAAGCGAGTGAAGCATCATCTGTGATCCACTGAAAGATCGAAAGAGCTCAGAAATAGCCACTTACTCGTCTCTATAAAGGTTTGTAGAAAAATAAAGATTTATTCAAGTTTTCTAATTCTTCTTTCTTTTTTTCTGTGCACTTTATTCACCATCAACATGAACACTGCAACCGGCTTGCAACCTTGGAGATCCAAAAAGTGTATCCAGGCTTCTGTCCTACAGGTCCCGCACATAGGAACAACATCACAGAATGGTGATAAATTGCACAAATTACCACCAAATAATTCGAAGATAGTGTCAGCACGGTTTGTGTTCGAAAATAAATACCCACTCAGAGAAATTTGGTTCATCAGATCTAAGAAAATACTACATGGAAAGACTTAATGAAACACAAATTATGAAATTCCTAAAAAAACTTTATTCATTTTAAGAAGAAATACAATCCCTAATCGGGATACTGACGGATCGAAAACTCATGTCCCGATTTGGAGGTGTTCCGATTACAGAGTATCGCAATTAGAAGTTTTCGCTGTAGTTCATAACTTTAAGACAATACTATAATATTTTTTTAATTAAAAAATTATTTATGAAGATAAAAATTCATAAATTCAGAGGCGATTTTTGTAAAGCCTACGAAAAGAATAAAGATTGTTTTTAGGAACTGATGTATAAAGAATTTGAATAACTATTAAAATATTGAATTATATTAAATCTATTGTACCATTTAATATTTAGAACAGTATTGAAACTATTGAATATTTAGAACCTTTGTATTAAAATTAGTCTTGATCTGAAGTTGAAATCAATAGACGTAAAAATATAATCTATACTAATATACTAATACTAATACTAATACTAATATACTAATACTAATACTAATAATTATATAAAGAGGTAAAGTTTGTTTGTTTGTTCAGGGTAATCTCTGGAACCACTGATCCGATTCTGAAAATTCTTTCACTGATAGAAAGCTACACTATTCCCGAGTGACATAGGCTACTTTTTATTGACCTCCCCCTCTCCTTCGGTACCCCTTCCCTGATAACTTTCGAACCGTTCAACCGATTGGGGTGCGGCTTTCACGAATAGAGAAGTCATTTTCAAAAGAATTTTTTTTCCCACTAATATCTACCCCCCAAGGGGAAGGGGAAGGGGAAGGGGAAGGGGAAGGGGAAGGGGAAGGGGAAAGGGAAGGGGAAGGGGAAGGGGAAGGGGAAGGGGAAGGGGAAGGGGAAGGGGAAGGGGAAGGGGAAGGGGAAGGGGGTAAGGGAAGGGGAGAAGGAAGAAGTGGTAGGAGGCGGGTAGGTGGTGGGAGGAAGTGGAGAGAGGAGGGGATAAATTACTGATGTTTCGTCATACATTGCAATATATACACATATATATATAAAAGGATGTTTGGCTGTTTGTCTGTCTGTCTGAGATTACAAAACTCAAAAACTACTGGACCGATTTTTACGCGGTTTTTTGCAAAATGATCTGTCTTGCCAGGAGCAGGTTTTTAGCTATGTAGATTTTCAAAATTCGAAACGCAAGGTCCTGTAAGGATAATGAAAATATCCTTTTTCCTATTTTTCCCCGGAAAAATTTGCATTTTAGGGTTTTTGGGGTCGCTGATCACGAATCCGGTATTAGATTTTTAAAATTCGAAACGGAAGGTCCTGTAAGGATAATGAAAATATCCTTTTTCCCATTTCTCCCCGGAAAAATTTGCATTATGGGGTTTTTGGGGTCGCTGATCACGAATCCGGTATTCGATTTTCAAAATTCGAAACGGAAGGTCCTGTAAGGATAACGAAAATATCCTTTTTCCCATTTTTACCGAGGAAAATCGGCATTATGGGGTTTTTGGGATCGCTGATCACGAATTCGGTATTAGATTTTCAAAGTTCGAAACAGAAGGTCCTGTAAGGATAATACAAATATCCTTTTTCCGATTTTTCGCCGGAAAAATTGGTCTTATGGGGTTTTTGGGGTCGCTGATCACGAATCCGGTATTAGATTTTCAAAATTCGAAACGAAAGATCCTGTAAAGGATAAATATCCTTTTTCCCGTTTTTCCCCGGAAAAATCGGGATATGGGGTTTTTGGGGTCGCTGATCACGAATCCGGTATTAGATTTGCAAAATTTGAAACGGAAGTTCCTGAAAGGATAACGCAAATATCATTTTTTCCATTTTTACCGGGGAAAATCGGCATTATGGGGTTTTTGGGATCGCTGATCACGAATTCGGTATTAGATTTTCAAAGTTCGAAACAGAAGGTCCTGTAAGGATAACGCAAAGATCATTTTTCCCATTTTTGCCCGGAAAAATTCCCATTATGGGGTTTTTGGGGTCGCTGATCACGAATCCGGTGTTGGAATTTCAAAATTCTAACCGTAAAGTCCTGTAAGGATAACGCAAATGCCCCTTTTCCAATTTTCTCCGGAGAAATTGGTATTAAGGGGTTTTTGGGGTCGCTGATCACGAATCCGGTATTAGATTTTCAAAAATTCGAAACGGAAGGTCCTGCAAGGACAACGCAAATATCCTTTTTCATGTTTTTCCCCGGGGAAATTGGCATTATGTTTGAGATCGCTTAACACGAATCCGATATTAGATTTTCAAAATTCGACACGAAAGGTCCTGTAAGGATAAATATCCTTTTTCCCATTTTTCCCCGGAAAAAATTGTCATTATGGGGTTCTTGGGGTCGCTGATCACGAATCTGGTGTTGGAATTTCCAAATTCCAACCGTAAAGTCCTGTAAGGATAACGCAAATGTCCTTTTTCCAATTTTTCTCGCAAAAACAGGCTTTGGGAGGTTTTCAGGGTTGCTTATCACGAATCTGAATTTGGAATTTCAAAATTCGAAACGGAAGGTCCTGTAAGGATAACATTTTTTCCCAAAACTTTTTAAGTTATTTATGGTTTTTTGGCATTCTAAAATTTATACAAAAAACTTTTAGCCACCAACGTAGGGTCTGCTAGTAAACTATAAAACAGGAACATTTTCCAAATCCAATGGAACACTTCATAAAATTTTAAGTGGATTTCCACACCACCCTAGAGGTACCACATCGGCGCGTTACCAATTTCTTTTATATGGCTGGTTCCTCTTGAAGCCTATTGCCATAAAAACTCACAATTAAAGCAATTCATTTGTACCGCAAAAGTAATAAAAAAAATATATGAAGCAATTCAAAGTCTTTCCTTTCATATGTGACAGACACTTAAAATCTTTTGGCGGTGGTTTTTTTCCTTAATCATATTATTAAAATATTTGACAATATATAATAATATATTCTGCATCTTATGTACAGATTAAGTAAGAATTTCTTATTAAAATTTTGACAACATTCATAAGTTTCGATGGCATCCAACTTGTTGAAAATTGTTTGTGCAATACCACCACACAAATCCTTAGAAAAAGCTTCACAAAATCCAGTTTCGAGCCGTTTCATATATTCAACGAACTGTTTGCTTGGTACTTTTAAATGACAATTTTCATATTCTTTAAATAAAATGAAAACTTGTCGCATGGGTCACTCTCTGGCTCTTCACAATCATGATAGTCCCTAGATTTTTTCATCAAGTATCCGCAAAAATATTCAAAAGCATTTTTTCTCCAATGTCCATTTTTTAAAAATCGGTTGGTGTTGATACTGCTACAAAAGAAGTTTTTGACTGTGAAAAATGTTGCGGAAGAATTAAATCTAGTTCAGATCTTATATTTGCGTTAAATACAAATTCATCTCCTGTTTCGCAATTCCCGAGTCTAGACAGGAACTTTAGCCCGAAGGACTTTTTGAATGACCTACAGAATTGTATTGGCGTTGGATTTTTCGCGGTAGCACTTTGGCTTCTCATCAATGAAAAGAAATTTTCCAAGCAGTCTTGATTTAGACGCCGCCGGGTAAACAGAAAAGTAAAATTTTCACGCTGGAGCTCAGCAGCGTTATCAGCCACCCATTGATACACCTGATCCTATAGGTGACATCAGTACCGAATGATGTCTTGACTTGGATACTTTCTATGAACTCAACATGTTCGCTTAAAAGTTTTACTTGTTCCGTAGACCCTGTAAATGGACGCTTAGTCACATTCGGAAGAATTCATTGAATCGAATATTGCGTCCCATTTCTCGATGAATTCGGCAGTATGCATAGCAGTTGCGGAAGATTTTGTTAAGCTGTAATGTGTGAACATACGACTCGCGCATGTCCGGCTTAGCAATTGAGTCGCTAATTTAACGCGCATTTTTTGAAAGCTGTCGGGACTAATGTGAGCTTGTTCGAATCCGATTCAAAAAATTCTCTTACGTCGTCATATTTTGCAACTTTGTCTTTTTTGAAGTAGAAATCATATTTCAAAAAGTTATTTCTAATGCTTTTCAGAAGATGTTTAGTTCCATGAACTTCAAACACTGGAACCTTTAGATCTTCAACCAATACCGCAAAAAGCTTGCAAAAATTACTGCCTTGATCAGATATTCACTTTGTGTGAAAAAATTTCACGTTGTGTGTCGCTTAAATTTAACCACATTTTTCGAGAACCAACTCAGGTAAATATGTTCATAATATTCGCGGAGCCTTAAGAATTCGACACAGACAAGAAATTTTGCATGAAGTTTACATTGTGTTACTAATAGCTGCCATATTGTAAAAAAGAGCGTTCGGGGAATTATGGATCACTTTTGTCGGGGAATTACGGACCACTCAGTTCTTGACATTTGACAAACTAACTTCGTGTATTTGATGCATATAAGTGTTTTTTCATGCAAAAACACAGCATTAGATTTTCGGCAATCATCATACTAATATATAAAAATGAGTTGGTGTCTGTCTGTCTGTCTGTTCCTCTTTCACGCAAAAACGGCTGAACCGATTGACTTGAAATTTGGCATGAGTGTCTGTGGTAGTTCTAGTTCCAACATAGGGATACGGAAAAGTAGCGCGAGGGGTGGGGGGAGTAAGGGGAGGGGGTAAAGTGTTTTCGAAACTTAGTTTTTGCGATATGTTACTCGTTCGCGGGGAAACTACTGAACCGATTGGCCTGAAATTTGGCATAGATGTTCGTCGGGGATCCAGCCCCAACATCCATTAAAAAGTTTTTAAGTTCTTTCCGGTTTTCTTCGTATTCTAAAACTTAGACAAAAAGCTTAACCCGGCAACGACGGGTATGTAAGCTAGTTTCTAATATTTATACCCGTATGGTGAAACCAAAGGGTACTTTGCCTTACCGTTTGTAACGCCAAGATCCTGTCATCACACAAAAAAATGAATCACACCAGTGTGCTTAGAATGATGAAAAAAGTTGAATTTAACATGTCCGTCCGTCCGTCTGTCCGTCCGTCCGACCGTCCGTCCGTCTGTGGCGCGGATTGCCGGCGCACGGATCGAGCTAGAGACTTGAAATTTTGCGCAGATCCGTTTTTTTGTAAAATGCGAGGCTAAGTTCGTTCATGGGCAAAAACGGATCATTAGGGGGGGTACCCCCGATACGAACGAAAATGGTTTTTGCGAATATCTCAAAAACTGTGCATCCTATTAAAAAAGTGCAAGAACAAAACTTATTTAGAATATGATTCTACATAAAACTCCCATACATCAAAATCCGATTGGAATAACTTTTAACTTTTAAAAAAAAGTTTGACTTGAAAGTGGAATTTTGAACGGCCTTTATTCACGAATACATGACCCTAGAACCTTAAAAATTGAAATCCGAGTTCATTTTCATGAGTCATAAGCGTGGGTAAGTTAAATCAAAAATTTTCGTCTCATTTCTCGCCTGCAACAGATGAGCATTTTACGGCGGGCTACTGTTTCCTAAGAGGCGGCTTTTCAATTACATTTGATCTGTTTGGAAATTAAAATTACAGTTCCATTAGCGGTAAAGTCACAATCAGAATAAAGCTGAGAAAACGCTCGCATCTCGTTTTTGATTCTAGAAGGCGCAACTTATTGGTTAAATAAGAGCTTTGAGTCAAAAATGGAGATAAATCCAATAAATGTTGTTAATATGTTATTGGAGGATTTTAATAATTCACCCATCCAAAAAAATACACCAATAACAAATAGGGAAAGGAAGGTGAAGGACATACTCCTTTTTTCTACCAACAACAACACGTAAAACGACTCTTGTCGAAAACGACACGACACTCGCAATCGGGGTGATTGTTTCCCCGCATCTTGCAATTGCTGCACCAAATTTTGTAACTTGCGTAGCAATTTCACCTTTTCTTTTGTGAAACCAAGAAAACGTAGCAGCAGCAAATTGACACTGCTCGCCGTCATTTGTTCAAATACTGAACAAAGCTTCGTCCACATTTCATAGAATCTTGAACAGTTTAAAATGTGAATCATCGCTTGACTTGAAACTGTAAATGCGATGATCTTTAACTGCGAACATTTTTGTGGCTTTATTGAAGCCTCCCTTTTTTCGCCAGCTTCTTCGATCGGTTATTTCTCCGTTTCCGGTGCAATGCCGAAAAGCTCGCCTGCATTAAACCTAATTTGAACTTGGAATTTCCAGATGTCCCATTGCTCAGCAGTTTGGAGCTTGTCGATTTTTACCATTTCCGTTTCCAAGGGGTTAATTCAGGCTACTGCAACACTACTGCAACAATGTATTCTTGCTACTGCAACACTCACACGAGAACCAAGAGAAGGGTCTTAAAAAAGATTTTTTTAAATAACAAATTTCCACGTTCTACTCTCTTTAGAGTTGCGCAAAGAAATAAAAACGACCGATTGTATCCACTGATAAAAGGCAAGTGAAGTTTATTCAAAAGAACTGCTTATTACGAGCACAAATTAGATTTACATTTTTCTGTTACAAAGTGTATTCAATTCTCTATCAAAATGGGTACTTATTCAAATACATTTCTGATAAAAATAATAAACGTTATTATAGTAATATTTTTAACTACTATGCAATAGAATTGTTCGTTTTAGGGTGTAAATAATATTTTTTTATGATGTTCTGTGCTGTGCAGTTGACAGTTTTCTTTGACAATTTGCCACTGAACTATATAACCTAAAATATTTTGATAATCTTCTTTGCATATTTTAATTGAGTCTGAAGATAATCGAAAATCATCAGGTTCACTTAAAATGTGCTAAGAAGAACGACAAGTTTGATTGAAATGTAAGGTTGCCAACGCTGTTAACACCATTTGCATTTATAAAAATTTAGCTCGCATCTCTTAGTACTTGCGAGCGAGAAACACTATCGAGGATGTATACCAAAATTTCAAAGTCCTTTTGAGCTCCAGAAATAAACAAACAATTTTAGGGAAATTATTTCTGACATTCAACTTCTGTACAATTTTCAATCGAACATTTTTATACCGAATGTTTCATGTTTTCATTTTTAGGAAATATCAAGGTGGTGTAAGGATAATAATATTGATATCGTGATAGTGGGACCTGAAGATCCATTAGCAAGTGGTATTGGTGATGAATTGCAAACATCGGGAATACGTTGCTTCGGTCCGTCTAAAAATGGAGCGCTGATTGAATCTGATAAAAATTGGGCGAAAAATTTTATGATAAAGCACAATATTCCAACAGCCTCTTTCAAGTCGTTCAATAATGCTGAAAGTGCTAAAGCTTACATAAAAAGGTATTAACTTAAAAAGTAATATTCAATATACTTATGTATATTTTTCTAGTACTAATAATGCTTTAGTAGTAAAAGCAAGTGGACTTGCTGCGGGAAAGGGTGTTGTCGTTGCATCTGATATTAATGAAGCATGTTTGGCTGTAAAAGAAATATTGGAAGATAGGAAATTTGGGTCAGCTGGGGATGTTGTCGTAATTGAAGAAAAATTAAAAGGTGTAGAAATATCAGTTTTAGCATTTGTTGATTCGCAAACCGTGCGTGTCATGCTACCAGCACAAGACCATAAGAGGTTAAAAAACAACGACGAAGGTCCAAACACTGGTGGAATGGGAGCATATTGCCCATGCCCATTGATTTCAAACGACGAAATAAAATACATTGAATCTGATGTTTTACAAAAGGCCATAGATGGACTAAGATTGGACGGAATTATGTACTGTGGAGTTTTATATGCTGGCATTATGTTAACGGAGAATGGGCCAAGGGTTCTTGAATTTAATTGTCGATTTGGAGATCCTGAGACGCAAGTTATATTACCATTACTCGAAACAGATTTGTATGAAATTGTTGATGCTTGCTGCGATAATAAATTAAAAGATATAGATATTAAGTGGAAGCACGATTTAAAGGCGGTTGGAGTTGTGATGGCAAGTGCCGGATATCCGGAGACTTCAACGAAAGGCAGCGTGATTGAAGGTAACAGTATTTTTTTTATAAATTACAATTCCTAATATTTTTTGTATTAGGTATCCCTGAATTTACTGAAAACGAATTGGTGTTCCATAGCGCTATAGCGCGCAACGATAATGGAAATCTAGTTACAAATGGAGGAAGAGTCTTGATTGCAGTAGCTTTATCGAATAATTTGAAATGCTCAGCACAGCAGTCAACCAGCATGTGTAAAACTATAAAGTTTTCAGGGCCTGGTGCACAATATCGTACAGATATCGCGGCAAAAGCCTTTAAATTGTAAACAAACGGGTTCATATTAATATGTGTATTGAACTATAGTACAATAATATTTATACCCGTATGGTGAAACCAAAGGGTATATTAACTTTGCCTTACCGTTTGTAAAGTCAAGAGCCCGTCATCACAAACAAAAATGAATTACACCAGTGTGTTTAGAATGATAAAAATAATTAATTTTTGGATGTCCGTCCGTCTGTCCGTCCGTCCGACCGTCCGTCCGTCTGTGGCGCGGATTGCCGGCGCACGGATCGAGCTAGAGACTTGAAATTTTGCGCAGATCCGTTTTTTTGTAAAATGCGAGGCTAAGTTCATTCATGGGCAAAAACGGATCATTAGGGGGGGTACCCCCGATACGAACGAAAATGATTTTTGCGAATATCTCAAAAACGGTGCATCTTATCAAAAAAGTGCAAGAACAAAACTTATTTAGGATATGATTCTACATAAAACTCCCATACATCAAAATCCGATTGGAATAAATTTTAAAAAATCTTAGTGCAAAGTTTGATTTCAAAGTGGAATTTTGGTACAACTGTTCGAATTTTGATACGAATATCACCATACGGGTTTTCAATAATTGACAGATTGGCAATTATAGCTTTTGTTATGTTTTTATTTATATTTACTTTAAGTTTAAGCCAGACCCTGTCATATAAAAATAGTGGGGTAGATATTGATGCTGGAGATGACCTGGTACAACGAATTAAACCACTAGCGAGGGGTACTATTAGGGCAGGTGTGCTTGGAGGTATTGGTGGATTCGGAGGTCTGTTCAGCTTAAAAGAGGTTTGCTGTTTTAGTTTAAATGGAAGTTAATACTCATTTACAGCTTTCTTTAGATGCAGTATAGAACCCCGGTTCTGTGTACGGTTACGAAAGGCATTAGGTCTAAACTAAAAATGTATCTTGACTGTAAAATGTTTGACGCAATTGGATATGATTTGGTCGCTATGTGTACTAATCATTTGTTAGAATCTGGAGCTGAGCCAATAGCATTTCTAGATTATATAGCATGCGGAAAGCTTCAAGTCTCCGCTGCAACACAAATGATTAAAGGAATTTCTGAGGGTTGTCGTGAAATAAATTGTGCTTTGTTGGGTAAAAATTAAAAATCTAAATTATTTTTTAAAAAAATAAAATTTTTCAAAGGTGGTGAAACAGCTGAGATGCCATCATTATATTCCCCTGGAAAATATGATCTAGCCGGGTACTGTGTAGGCGTTGTTGAAAGCGATAATCTGCTTCCTAAATATGACAAATATGAAGAAGGCGACTTAATTATTGGGTTGCCCTCAAACGGCCTTCATTGCGATCAATTTGATTACGTGTTTGAGGTAGTTCAGACAATGGGTATTGATTTAAACGAAAACTGGAAATTTGGAGATACCACCAAATCATTTAGTATATTTCGAAATTGTATGATTATTAAGATATTGAGAAATTTTGTATATTTCAGGTGACGAATTGTTGACACCATCAAAAATTTACTGTAAACAGATTTTACCACTAATACTTAAGGGACAAGTAAAAGCTATATCCCACGTAGTTGGAGGTTTTAAACCAAGCTTACAAAAAATCATCCCATGCAATTATCAAGCACAAGTTCTTGCCGACAGATTCCAAGTACCCCCCATTATTGGGTGGCTAGCAATGGCTGGGAACCTTTCTAATGAATGTATTTTTGAAAATTTTAATTGCGGCATTGGAATGGTCTTCATAGTTTCAAAATGTAATTTAAACTGGCGAACAATTCCCGAAGCAGTGCACATAGGCGACATTGTAAAAAGAACGTGTAACAATTCAATTGTAATAAATAATTTAAAGAGTGCTTTAAAAAATCTGTGTTCCAGTTTTAAGACCTTGGACGCGAAAGAGAAACACAACGAAAGAAAAATTCAGAAACTCCTCCGTAATGACAACGATTATGCTTTATTAGACGAGTTTAAAATCAAAGAGCTGGGGGAAAATAAAATATTAACTACACAAAGTGGGAAACAAGTTATACAAGTACCTAAAACTTTTTCAGATCCAATACTTGTAATAGGTACAGATGGTGTTGGTACCAAACTTAAAATCGCACAAGAGCTTCAAAATAATTCAACAATTGGCATTGATTTAGTTGCAATGTGTGTAAATGATATCTTATGCAATGGTGCACAACCATTCACTTTTTCAAACTATTTGACTGGAGGCGTAATGAGTGATCATACTATTCAAGATACAATGTACGGTATTGAAGTAGGCTGTAATCAGGCCAGTGCTTTGTTAATGGGTAACATTATATATTTTCACGATTAAACAGAACTAAGGCTAACGTATTTTAATATTGATAGGCTGTGAGATGGACGTATTACCTCTGTTGTATAAAAGAGATGTATACGATTTAGCTGGATTTTCATTGGGAATAACAGAACGTGTGGCCATTCTGCCAAAAATCTCTGAAATTCATCCCGGTGACATTGTTTTCGGACTTCCATCATCTGGGTTACATAGCAATGGCTATAGTTTAGTTCACAAAATAATGGAATTCACTGGCACACATTTAGACGAAAGGACGCCATTCAGTAACAAAACATTTGGTATAAGATTTTTTCCGATAATTTTTACAACTAAGTTTTATCATATCTTTCACAAAACCCACTTCCGTAAAGTGAACATTGAACACTTAAAAGCTTTTTCTGGTAGTTTCTTTTAAGTACTGTGTGACATCAGGAATCGTGACTATATTAGACAGAGCCTGTTGCTATAATCGAGTCAGTTGCGATAACTGAGTCACAACATTATCTGTCCGGAAAAGAGGAAAAAAAAACAGATATAACAGACAGATAAAAGGAAAGAGTGGTCCAACTGAATTTTAATGTATAGATTAGTTATGTAAAATCATGTCCTAAACACATTTTATGTTTCTAAATTTTTCAATACGTTTTCAAGAAAATTGTTAAAAACTATAAGAAACGGAATAGGGAAGGAATGGTTCAATTTTGCCCATTTTTTTACACAGACAGATACGAAGGCAAGTTAATAAAAGCTTTTAAAAAGTAAGTGAACAGTGTTGTATGACGGAAGAAAAGCTTTAATTCATTACATTTTTAAGAACCAAACAAATAAAATATGATTATTTAAACACTCAGAGATTTATAGTTTAAATGGTGACAGCAAAAATAGGGTAATAACTCTACCATTTGTATCGCATAGAACTAGGCCTTATACAAAAAAAAATTCACGACCGAAATTGGATCACTTATACCCTCTGCCCCATACAACCGTAATCGCTTTTCGCAATTTTCTCGAAAATTGTATGTCATATAGAAAAATTTGTTAACATAGAAGTAGTCAATAGTCAATTGGACCAGGGTGAAACAATTTAAGTTTGAATTATTGGATGATTATGGTCGGATTCAAAATTTTCCTTTTGAAAGTTCATAATTTCGCCATATGCGATATTTTACGTTGCCTGCAGTGTGTTCCGAAACGGCGCAGTAAAATTTACCGTGGACCTATCAAAATGCAAACAGCTGATTGTCAAAATTGAAAATAATTTAAGTAAAATCATGTCCTAAACACGTTTTACCTTTCTAAATTTTTCAATAAGATTTTTTTAAAACTTGTTCCAATCGGATTTTGATGTATGGGAGTTTTATGTAGAATCATATTCTAAATAACTTTTGTTCTTGCACTTTTTTGATAGGATGCACAGTTTTTGAGATATTCGCGAAAAACATTTTCGTTCCTATGGGGGGTAACCCCCTAATGGTCCATTTTTGCCCATTAACGAACTTAGCCTCGCATTTTACGAAAAACGGATCTGCGCAAAATTTCAAGTCTCTAGCTCGATCCATGCGCCCGCAATCCGCGCCACAGACGGACGGACGGACATGCGAAAATTAATTTTATCATTCTAAACACACTGGTGTAATTCATTTTCGCGTGTGATGACGGGATCTTGTCGTTACAAACGGTAAGGCAAAGTTAATATACCCTTTGGTTTCACCATAGGGGTATAAAAATGAATTACACCAGTGTGTTTAGAATGATAAAAAAAATTGAATTTTGCATGTCCGTCCGTCCGTCCGTCTGTGGCGCGGATTGCGGGCGCACGGTTTGAGCTAGAGACTTGAAATTTTGCGCAGATTGGTTTTTCGTAAAATGCAAGGCTAAGTTAGTTAATGGGCAAAAATACGAACGAAAACGTTTTTTGCAAATATCTCAAAAACGGTGCATTTTATCAAAAAAGTGCAACAAAAGTTATTTAGGATATGATTCTACATAAAACTCCCATACATCAAAATCCGATTGGAATAAATTTTAAAAAATCTTTTTGGAAAGTTTGACTCAAAGTGGAATTTTACAACTGTTCGAATTTTGATACGAATATCACCATACGGATTTTCAATAATTGGCAATTATTGCTTTTGTTATGTTTCTTCTCTAGAATGCCTTCCCCCTTTCCTAAAAACCATAATCTTAGAATTGTCCAAGTTTATCACCAGATTCCATAACTCACAATAGGTCTTTAAAGAGTTTATAGCCCTTTGCAAATCATAAGGTGACTCTGCCAAAATGACTATATCATCGGCATACATAAGCAGCTTTATATTAAGCTCACCAACTTTGATTCCGCCACACATGCAGTCTGATAAGTCATTAATAAACAGAGCGAAAAGGAGGAGGCTAAGTAGACACCCTTGGTTTACACCCATGTCAGTTGGAAACCATGACGATAAGCTTTCGCCATCCCAAACAGCAGATAGGGTTTCCTCGTACAAAGCTATGCTCACTGGATGCTATCAAACGACGCACTAAAATCAACGAAGAAACCATATACCTTTCGCTTTGCTGGAAATATAAAAGTCAACTGCAGTTCGCAAAGTAAAAATATTGTCGATAGTGCTGTAACCTTTTCTAAAACCTGCCTGTGACTCATGTAGTATTGTACACTCGTTCACCCAATTGTTTAAACGGCCCAAAATAAGTCCTACAAAAATTTTAGCAACCGCATTCATAAAGCTTATGCCTCTATAATTTGATACTAGACCTTTATCCCCTTTTTTAAAAATAACGGAAAAATGATTGCTCTGGCAAAACTTTGAGGAACTCTTCCATTGCAAAAACAATAATTAAAAGCTTCTAGAAGCTCCGCTTTAAATAATCTGGGCGCATTCTTGAAGAATTTGTAGGGCACACGGTCCTCACTTGGGGCCTTATTATTTCCAAAACACTGGAATACTGCTTGCAATTCTTCGAAATTAAAGTTTTTATCTAGGACGGGGTTGATAAGGAGCGGTTCTGCATATAAAAACTCACTAGCTAGAATTGGGGGATTTAAACGCGATTGGAAATGGGTAACTAAATTTTCTATACTAGCCCCACTCGACACTTGGAACTTAGAGCTCCTGAGTGGCAGTATAATCTCCCAGAAAGACTTAGTATATTTTACCCTATGTAACCTGTCAGCAATTTCTTTAATGTGGTTTTCCTTTTTTTGGGCACATAATTTGTTATAGTTTCCGGAAGATAGCAAGTATCGCTTTTTGAAATCGTCAGTTGAGAATTTTCGATACAAGCGCAAGTAACGAAAAACCTCTCTTCTAGCTAAAAAGCAGTCTTTATCGTACCACTTTTGCTTTGGCTCAAATGGTCGTTTAGAGACAATGCTAGGAGCTACGTTTTTGATGCATTCTACCAGAGCGTCTACTCTATTCGCATTTGCAGTGTCACCAGTGGATACTATATTTTCAAGCTCTACCCTATAATCTTCCTTTCTTTAAGCCTAGGCAGCAATCTGTTATGTGGATTATGATTGTCCATTTCTTCTGCAAGGACTGAAACTTTAATCGGTAAGTGTTTGGCAAAACTACTCATTTCGACTTTAAAATAATAGAGAACTTCCTGCGACTGACCTGAAATACAGCATAAATCTATTACCGAGCCGCCCTACTTCGCCACAAATGTGTATTCCCCTTCTGAATCGCTCATCGTACTCTCGTCTAAAACTTGCATATTAAAATCTTGAAACAGGTCTAATAGTTTTATTCCTTTAGAGTTATGTATTTTGTCTTTCGAATTTCTAATGCGGCTACCTTCTGTTATGGTTTGATCTTGACCAATTCTAGCATTTAAATCACCTATTAGCATAACATTTTCGGTTCCTATACTTAACACTAGATTGCCCAAGCAAGTCATTTTGACTGCTTTTTAATTTCAATCAGAAAAACAATTATGTATATAATGACACAATTTGTCAGAATTTTGTGACTTTTTGTACAACATATAAATGTGTTTATTAATAATTGTAGTTACCTCCCCCCTCCTTCATTTCCGGTATATATATATATGTGTTATATCTATATTGCCGAAAAAAAGTTTCGAACAGAAAGAAAATGTCATTACTACAAATTGTTTTGAACAAATCTGGGAAAATTAATTTGTTGCTTAATCCAGAAACATTGTACGCTAATATAGAAAAAATACTACTTGTAGGAGAAACAAAATTATGTCAATTCTGCTGCGTCTGATTGTGAGACTGCTTCACCTCTCGAACTGCTGAGCTACTGTGACCCGCTTGAAGTAAGATTTTGGTAATGCCGTCTATATCAATGCCGTGTTTATCTCGCATAAGCTCAACAGCATTGCCGTGCGCTGAGGTCAGGCCATTTACTTCACATCAGTTGAATTTATCGTTTCCAACGAACAGGTTGTCATAGTGTACCGATATTTTAATGTTCTGATCCACATCTTTTCGAAGAAACTTTTTTATCGCCAGCAATTTATTTATTTGCTTTGATCCTCGTGGACTGTGGCATATCTCGACCGACTATTATTCCAGCTTCTTGCAGAACACGGATACTTTTAAAAACTAGCGCCACAGCTTCTTTAGACGAAAACTCGACTAGTAGCATCTGATCATCTCGACCAACAGTCTTTTTAATGGTTCGCGCCCTGACTATAGAATTATACCAGTTGACTCTCAGCTGAATTTGACACAAAGCCTTAAATCTTTCGGCCAGCGGCAAATCTGGTTGGTTCCCAAAACAACTCCTCGGAATATTAAATTGGCCGCTTTGGATTTAATCTCCAGCTCATCTAGCCGTTTTTCCAGTCGCGCATTAACCATAATTTGCTGTTCTAGTTGAGTTTTCAGTGCCTTGTTTTCTTCTACCAAGATGCCAACTTCATTTACATTTTCTTTGATCGGAGCCAATGTTATCGCGACGATAACCACAATTTTTACTTATTCATTTGTTTTAAAAGAAACACCAATTGTTTTATCATTTCATTTATTAACTTAACATTTGCGTTTTATTTGGTTAATGTTCACATTCTATGTTACTTATTCTTTTATTAAATTTGCATTTATGTTTAATTTATTAGTTTTCACAATCAACTGATTCATTGTAACTGCACTTTACTGATTCTTAACCTTCACTGACTGAACTTTCTTAACTGCACTTTCTTGACTATTCTGAGCATAACTTACTGCTATTCTGAACATAACTTACTCTTATTCTGATCTGAACTTACTCTTCTTTTGAACATAACTACTGCCTTGCTATTGGCCGTCATGGCCCTTTTATTGGTGAACTCCCTTCTTTTGGAAGCACCTTGTCGATTGGCTTACAACCAATCGAAAACTTCGTTAAGTGTCCACTCGAAAGCTGATTGGCTGCAGTTGGACTTTCAACGATGCATTCCATCAGCTTGAGTGTAATACACATGTGCAGCTTGTTTATTTAGGCCGCTTCGTAAATCACGTTGCGAGGTAACGTGAGCTACTTTCGCAGTTTGTTTACGTTGGGCAATTCCAGGTGCACATTGTATTCGGTAATTTGTGTGGATCTTTGCACTTTGTGTGACCGACATATGTTGGCCAATACTTGCTACATCGAATTGTATCGAAATGTGCGTCTTTTGCATTTTGGTGGCCCACTTATGTTGGCCAATACTTGCTACATCGAATTGTATCGAAATGTGCGTCTTTCGCACTTTGGTGGCCCACTTATGTTGGCCAATATTGATTGGAATTCGATGCGCTTGTCATTTACGTACACCGGGGTTATTGATCATTACTTTTCCGGGTTGCGTAAATGTACTTTCTTGGAAACATTCATAAATCATGCGATTTATGGATGTTTCTATTTGTTCTTTGTTTCAAAGGGAATATCTCATATTTCGTTAGATTTGAAGGATATTCCCTATGAAATCGTTTATACCTAGTCGTGTGGTGGTCACTTATGACACCTTTCCCCTTAAAAAAGAAAGTTGAACAAATGAAATGAAGTTTGACTTTCTTAAACGATTTAAGTTTCGAATCAGTTCAGTGAGTTTTACATTAATGTAACATGTTCTATTTTATATTTTCTTCTCTATATTCCTAATTAATTATTTATTTATTTACTATCAGCCATACAGGGCAGTTCTCATAGACTCAATTACTTATTTGTTGTTATTTATATATATTTTAGATCTTTCTTTAGTGCTTCTTCAAATTTCAAAAAAAATTTATGAATAATCGTTTTATTTTCTATCTTTTAGTTATCTTTGTTATATCTATATATATACAGGGTGCGCCATCTGTTCCTCCGGTATGTAAACATTGAATAACTTCGCCATTTGTCAACCGATTTGCTTTCCTAGACACGTTTTGGAAACGTCAAACCAGTACAATTTTAACCATGAACCGCTTCACACCGAAAGAACGCGCCGAAATAGTGACGATGTACATTGAAAATAGTCGTTCAATTTTGGATGCAAGTTTTAATGACCGACGAGGCACATTTCACTCCCTCTGGCGGTGTTAATAAACAAAATTGCCGCATTTGGGCGACAGAAAATCCTCACGAGATTCATGAAATACCATTGCATGATCGAAAAGTGACTGTTTGGGCCGGCGTGTGCGCAAAAACCATCATTGGGCCATTTTTCTTCAATGAAGGTGAAACAGTTAATGGTAATCGATATCGGTGGATGTTGGCACATTTTGTGTGTCCGAAAATGCGTGAAAAAGGTCTGACTGACTTCTGGTTTCAGCAAGACGGGGCGCCATGCCACACAGCGGACCAAACAATACGGTTTTTGCAACAAAAATTCCCTAGACGTGTGATATCGAAAAGAGGCGATATTGACTGGCCACCAAGATCCCCTGATTTAACCCCCCCCCAGACTTCTTTTTGTGGGGTTATTTGAAGAGTAAAGTTTACGCCAGCAACCCGAAGACCATTGACGAGCTCAAGACCAATATTCGTGCCGAAATAGCTGCCATACCGACGGAGATGCTCGAAGAAGTGATGGAAAATGCCCGAAAAAGAGCACAGTTTGCGGTGGCCAATAAAGGCGGTCATTTGATCGATGTTGTTTTCAAAAAGTAGTCCACTTAAATTGTAAAGGATTGAACTAAATAAAAAAACACCATTTTTTGCAATCTATTGTTTCTTTAAAAAGTTATTCAACATTCTCATACCGGAGGAACAGATGGCGCACCCTGTATATATATTTTTTTAGTTAGTTTTAACAGCTATAATTATTTAATCTTGAATTTAATGCTTATATATGTATTTTGTTACAATATTTATTTTGTTATTTGATAATATTTTCTTACTATTTATTTCTATATTTTCGTTATATATTATAATCGTTTTATTTTCTAAACTATTGTCATATACATTTTTTTTTTTTTAATTTGTTTGTGTTGTCAAATTCCAATTAAAACAAACATTATTTATTTACTCATATACATATATTTATACCCGTATGGTGAAACCAAAGGGTATATTAACTTTGCCTTACCGTTTGTAACGCCAAGATCCCGTCATCGCACACAAAAATGAATTACACCAGTATGTTTAGAATGATAAAAAAAATTGATTTTTGCATGTCCGTCCGTCTGTCTGTCCGTCTGTCTGTCTGTCTGTCTGTCTGTCTGTCTGTCTGTCTGTCTGTGGCGCGGATTGCGGGCGCACGGATTGAGCTGCAGACTTGAAATTTTGCGCAGATCCGTTTTTCCTAAAATGCGAGGCTAAGTTCGTTAATTGGCAAAAATGAACCATTAGAACGAACGAAAACGTTTTTTGCGAATATCTCAAAAACGGAGCATCTTATCAAAAAAGTCCAACAACAAAAGTTATTTAGGATATGATTCTACATAAAACTCCCATACATCAAAGTCGATTGGAATAAATTTTAAAAAATCTTATTGGAAAGTTTGACTTCAAAGTGGAATTTTGGTATAACTGTTCGAATTTTGATACGAATATCACCATACGGGTCTCCAATGATTGCCAGATTGGCAATTATAGCTTTTGTTATGTTTTTTTTTTTATTTTTTATAATTGCTAGGTTGCTCTACACAGTGGAATAGGGCCCACCTCTTTTTTAGTTGTCACTTGTTCCGTAAACTCTATTTCATTTTTATTTTCGCTATTCTAAATCGAAAACGTTTTTTTCGAAAAATAAGGGTACATTTGTTAATCGATGAAATGCCTTAGATTGTTGTTATGAATCACCTTTTCGCGATTCTTAATCTTAACCGTAGTGTTTTCAGGTGAATTTACATGAATAACCTCATGTGGACCGGACCAAAGTGATGCGAACTTATTTGGTCGGGCGAAATTTTTGATTAGTACCTTTTCTCCAACGTTAAAAGTTGCTGGCCTGGTACCTTTATCGTAGTACAATTTAGAGGTATTTTTGCTCTTTTTTATACTTTCCCGTGCTATTTCGTGTGCGTATTGTAATCGCGCTCTTAATTCGTTTACGTAATTCTCGTAGTTATAATTTGTGGTCGGCCTAGATTTTAATTTTCCCGGAAGCTCCGCTTCATACCCGTATAGTAGTTCATACGGTGTATGGTTGGTGCTGCTATGGGGTGTTGTGTTGTACACTAACATAGCGTATGGCAACCAACTATCCCAACTTTGTTGGTCTTTATTTACGTAGTGACGGAGATACTCGGTAAGAGTTCTATGGCTACGTTCTAAAGCTCCGTTGGTCTGAGGGTGATAAGGAGCCGTTTGTACTTTACGAGCATTGAGAAGTTTACAAGTCTCTGTAAAGATTTCGCTGAGAAAATTTGCTCCCTGATCCGTCAGAATAGTTTCTGGGATACCATGCCGACATACTATATTTGTAACAAAAGTCTCTGCTACCGTTCTGGCTTCCATATTTGCTACAGGCATTGCTTCGGAAAATTTTGTTAGGTCATCTTGAAATGTGAGAATGTACTTGTTTCCCGTGTAACTTTGGGGTAAGGGACCAACTAGGTCCAGAAATACTTTTTCAAAAGGGCGTTTTGCCGTACTCGTGATCTTCATTGGTATTTGGTGTTGTCGTACAACCTTGTTCATTTGGCACGATGCGCATTTGTTTATGTAATTTTTTACGTCCCGAGCCATCGTTGCCCAGTAGTAAACACGCTTTAATCTTTTAATGGTTCGGTTTACACCTTGGTGACCACCTATTGGCGAGTCATGGTATTCTTTTATTACCTGCTCTATTTCCACCTGAGTTTCCAATGTTATAACCCGGTTTAGGAATAATCGAACGATTTTGATATCATTTGCCGTTATAGTTTGTTTAATGATTTCCAGGGAACGGTCTAAACTTTCCTTGTCTTTTGTTGGTAAGGAAATGGGTAGTTCCTGCATTTCTTCCTTAACGACTATTTCCTTGAATGTGTTTATAGTTTTTTCAAAAAGTTCCTCATCTCCTCGGGTTCGTAAAGGCATTACTACTGTTGCCACTATACATTTCCCATTTTTTATTTTGGTCTCATTAATCTCCCCTATTTTTGGTACCGTGGTTCCCACGCCTTTTGGTAACTCTTCTGAGCTTGTCACCATAAAGAATTTTACTCTGTGTTGCTTGTTGTCAACAAGTTTTTCATTTGTTATCAAAACTTGTGTCCTAAGGTGCTCATTGGGACCTGTCGGGTTATTTTCAGATCTTTCAACCTCGCGTTGTACTTGACCGCGAGTTTTTACCATTAGAACATCTTTGACAAGGTCTTCCCTTCTAACGCGACTAAGAGCGTCAGCGTTGGTGTTAAATTTCCCTGATTTATGAATTACTAGCTTGAAAGAACCCGGCGTTGCCCGGGTAGTAATAAATTTTTGAATATGAAAAAATCCTTTTTTTTCAAAAGTATTTTGATGTATAGAAAAATTATGCAGTAATTATATTTCAAACAATTTTCTGTTCATATTTTTTTTGGTTTGACGCACTCTTTTCAAGAAAATTGCAAATATTTTTTCCATCTGCTTGGGAGAAAGGGAATAGAGCGAATTCCCTTATTGCCAGACACTTAAGATTTTTGCATTTATGTTGTAACATATGTTGAACAACCATAAAATAGTTTCAGAGATAGCTGAGGAGGGGATTGGTCGAAAATTTACCCTGACAGATAACCTATCCAACACTAAAAATTGTATAAAAATCCGTTCTGTAGTTTAGTAGATAGCAGGAGAGGGGGCTCGCACCATGTAGAGCGGAGTAGTTTGAGTGGATGAAAATTTCTTTTATGATTGACCTGCCCAACACTGAAAACCGTTTTCAAATCCCTTCAGTGGTTCAGAAGATAATAGGCGAGGGGGTGAAAGGGGAGCCGATACCACGACCACACCTAACTATAAATCGTGGTCATGATACATAGTCTATGTTGGTGCAGTAGTTCTTGAGTTTATACGTTACTCCATCTCACAAATCAAAAAAATTTATAACTCTATCTCACAAATCAAAAAAAAAACGTTTCCGCACCCCAATAAGTTTGTTGCTGCATTCCAGATTGGGGACCTCCACACTATATGTGTATCAAACCAAACCAATCGCTGGACACAAAAATGAACTACACCAGGGTGTTTGGAATGACAAAAGATTTTAATTTTAGCATGTCCGACCGTCTGTCTGCCCATCTGTCGTCTGTCCGTCTATATATCCGTGAATATCATAACTTTCGGAAGGATTGAGCTAGAGATTTGAAATATTTTCAGTTGCGTTTCTCGTAAATGGCAATGCTAAGTTCTTGAACTGGCAAAATCGGACCATTCCCTTCTCCATATAAATGAAACTTTTTTCGCAATTTTCTCGAAAACGGTGAATCGCATTGACAAATTTATAAAGCTAAAATATTTTTTATACCCGTATGGTGAAACCAAAGGGTATATTAACTTTGCTTTACCGTTTGTAACGCCAAGATCCCGTCATCACACACAAAAATGAATCACACCAGTGTGTTTAGAATAATAAAAAAAATTGAATTTTGCATGTCCGTCCGTCTGTCTGTCTCTCTGTCTGTCTGTCCGTCCGTCCGTCCGTCTGTCTGTCTGTGGCGCGGATTGCAGGCGCACGGAAAAATGGACCATTAGGGGGGGTACCCCCCATACGAACGAAACCGATTTTTGCGAATATCTCAAAAACGGTGCATCTTATCAAAAAAGTCCAAGAACAAAAGTTTTTTAGAATATGATTCTACATAAAACTCCCATACATCAAAATCCGATTGGAATAAATTTTAAAAAATTTTATTGAAAAGTTTTACTTCAAAGAGGAATTTTCATACAATTGTTCGAATTTTGATACGAATATCACCATACGGGTCTCCAATGATTGCCAGATTGGCAATTATAGCTTTTGTTATGTTTTGAATATGATTTTACATAACTTATCTATACATCAAAATTCAGTTAGACTACCTCTTTCCCCTCCCCGATACCCATTGAATACTTTTCCTTATTTTCTCGAAAACGGTGCATCGTATCGAAAAGTTTATAACGACGAAATGTGTTTAGAATATGATTTTATACAACTTATGTATCCAGTTGGACCACTCCTACCTCCCTCTCCCATACAAATAGATTTTTTTAAATAAACGAATTGGTCGGTGACAAAATACATTATTTAAATTCGTTCTGGATGAATAAAGGAAATTTGTCTTGATGCAAGTCCAGATTCGATGTGCCGCTAACCTCACTTTTGGAAATCACTATGTTCTGGAAAAAATCACAAAATTCAACACCAATCCATTTACGTTCACCTGGTCACTGAGTAAATTCCTTGATTCACTTCGTTGTACACAAAATAAAATACTTTCGACGATTTAAAAGTGGGAAAAACAGCGATAATTTGCGCACTATATCGATAAACAACCGCTTCGCATCGATCATCAGTGAGGAAAGAGCAAATATATTTCTCAGTTGTCAAACGCGAGTCTGAGAGCGTAACGGGATCTGTTGGCGATAAAATTATTGTGAGGTACAAAATTTTCCGTTTTTCAATTCCAAATACAATATTTTCTCTTTCCATACCAAAATCCCATACAAAATGCAAATTTCAATTTTTCCGATATTCCCGTTTTTCCCCAAAATTTTTCTCGACTTTTCCAACAAAACGAAAAAAGATTCGAGATTTTTGATTTGGAATTACTGAAAGTGCAAATCAGAAAACCGCTCCCCTGAAAGTATGCAATTTCGGTTTTCCAAGATTTTCCAACTTTTCCGGTAGAAATTTCCAATTTTCGGCTCCGTTGTGTTTTTATATGTTGCAATACGAATCCAACAAAAAAAACCCCATGCAAATCGGATTATATTCAGCCGAGTTATGGATAGTCAAACGGACCACGATTCATTTTTATATATAAAGATTGTATATTCATACTCTTCCAATTTTATTCTCCAGCGCATTAGCCGGGATGAAGGATCCTTGATACTCATTAACCATACTAGAGGTTTATGATCGGTAACTATTGAAAATTTATTACCGTATACATAGGGTCTGAATTGCTCCACTCCATAGATTATGGCTAACAATTCTTTTTCTATAGTGGAGTGATGGCACTCCGCGGTATTCAGTGAACGACTGGCGAAGCTAATGGGTCGATCTTTTCCAATTGGACCTTGGGAAAGCACTGCCCCCAATGCGAAATTACTGGCATCGGTTGTGATGAGGAAAGGTTCCTCAAAGTTTGGGTATGCTAATACAGGTTCGGATATTAACTTTTCTTTTAATGTTTGGAATGACTCGTCGCAAAACGCGTCCCATTTGAACGGTACGTCTTTCTTTAGAAGTTTTGTGAGAGGCTTTGCTATTTTAGCGAAATTTCCTATAAATCTTCGGTAATATCCCACGAATCCCAAAAAGCTTTTTATATCCTTTTGAGTTTTCGGTACCGGAAAACTTTTAACGGCCTCTAACTTTGCCGGGTCTGGGTGTACTCCGACTTCATCGACTACGTGACCCAGGTAGGCTATTTGTTTTCCCATGAAATGGCATTTGTCTGGTTGTAACTTGAGGTTATTTTGGCGTAGTCGCTCAAATACCGTCCTCAACTTCTCATTATGCTCGTGTAGAGAGTAACCGTATACTACGATATCGTCTAAGTAGACGAAACATTCTATACCCTGCAATCCTGCCAAGACTGTATTCATCAGGCGTTGAAATGTTGCCGGGGCCCGTTTTAACCCAAGTGGCATTCGGTTATAATGGTAGTGACCGTACGGAGTGCTAAATGCCGGTTTTTCTCGATCACTTGGGTTCACTTGTATCTGGTGATACCCACTTGCCAAATCTAATGTAGTAAAAACTTTTGCTCTACCCAATTGATCTAAAATTTCCGTTATGTTGGGTAGGGGGAAAGCATCTCCCTCGGTAATATTATTTAACTTCCTATAGTCCACAACTACCCGCCATTTTTTATTTCCTTGGCTATCTGGTTTCTTAGGTACCAGTAGTAGTGGTGAATTCCAGGGACTCTGACTTTCTTCAATTAGCCCGTCGGCGAGCATCTGCTCTAGCTGTCGGTTGATTTCCGCCTTTTGCGATTGGGGTAACCTGTATGGTTTTGTATGTATTGGGGGTTGCCCAGATTTGGTCGGAATGTCATGTAATCTTGCATGGGTGTAAGTGAGTTGATCACCTTCTAGAAAAAATAAGTCATTGTACTCTTCACATAACTCTACGATTGAATCATGCTCTTCACTATTGCAGTGCTCTAACTTCAGTGCTTCACTGAGTTTGCGTAGACGCCCGTTTATTTGGTCATAGTTCGACTCTCCCCCCAGGTGGTTAAAATCCTCCAGGCTCTCAAAATTCAGTCTTACATCCCCCTCGTCCATGGTCACTTCGTGATCATTCGGGTTCAACATTGCCACTGTCACGGTGTAAACGGGAATGACTCCCTTACCTTGTGACGCAATACCTGCTTGTGATCGTGCCTGAACTATTGTGTCGCCCACGAAAACTCCCGGAATAATTTCCTGTTTCGTGCATAAGGCTTCACCTTTTATTGAGGTTGTAATCTGAGTATCCACCTTGGATCTGGCTGGAAGAATAACACAGGCCAACACACATTTTGGTGCCGGCGATTTTTTAACTGTTCTTGGGTAATTTTTGGGTGGAGAATCCGAAATAGCCATCAGATTTTGTCTATCAGATCTAGTTTTTAAAATAGGAATTATTTACTGTTTTTTTACCTCTATATATATTTTACGTTATAACTATGAGTATTGCCAGTAAAAAAAACACATATATTAAATATTTATTATAAAAAGTAGATTAACATACATTCATACTGATATTAGTCACTATCACCTACAAATTTTCGTTTATGCGACTGTCTAGCATGGAGTTTACTGGGGCAGTCTCGCTGAAGGCTCCAACAGTAGTCGGCCATCATGTGGCTATCCCATCGTCCTTGATATCGATCTTCCATAGGTTTAATATCCTGATGGAATCTTTCTCCCTGTTCTTCACTACAGTCACCTAAATTTTCTGGAAACCGATCTAGGTGGTTGTGGAGGTAGTGAACTTTTATACTCATGTTACAACCGAGAATATGAAAATTTGAAAGCATAGTTTCCACTAATTCTATGTAATGCTTTGTGATTTCCAAGAAAATTTTGAACTACTTGAACAAATGAACCCCAAGCGTTAGATTCAGTCTCATTCATTGATGTGGTGAACTGTGGATCTTTAATAAGTTGCCTTATTTGAGGACCATCAAATACACCAGCTTTTAGTTTTTCCGTGCTAATCCCAGGAAACTTACGTGACAAGTACCCAAAACAATTTCCACCTCGATCTAACGCTTTCACAAACTGCTTCATAAGCCCTAACTTGATATGCAAGGGTGGTAGTAAGATTTTTTCTCTCGTAACCAAAGGTTCATTCACTACGTTTTGTTTTCCTTGAACCATAATATCTCTTAAAGGCCAATTTGTCTTAACCCAGTGCTGATCTTTAGCTCTGCTGTCCCAAAGACATACAAAACAAGGGTATTTTGTATATCCACTTTGCTGTCCAAGGAGAAAGTTCACCATTTTCAAATCAACACAAATTGCCCACTGATGTTCTTCGTATTTAATTTGTTTCAAAACTTGTGCTATTGTTTTATACTCCTCTTTCATGGTAGTAGAATGTCCAATAGGAATTGAGGCATATTTGTTACCGTTATGTAAAAGTACACATTTTAAACTACGTTTTGAACTGTCAATGAAAAGACGCCACTCGTCTGAAGTATAATATGGCAAACCCATTTTTTCTAAGACTCCTTTTATATCGTTACAGAATACCAGCTTATTTTCCTGAGTGAAAAAAGGCAGCAGATCCTTTTCTCTCTTACGATAAAATGTAACATTAGTGCCTGGATAAAGAAGGTTCTTTTCTTTTAATCTGGATGCCAGTAATTCAGCACACTCCTTTGAGAGGTATAGGTCTCTCATGAGATCGTTCAGTTCTTGTTGATTAAAACACTGAGGAGTTGTTAAATCTGCTTCAAATTCACTGTCGTTTTCTACTTCATCAGACGTTGATGTTTCCGTATTATCTTCCGGGATTTCAGGGAGAGTGCTGAAGGTTGGAACGGGTATTTCATTAGAGTGCGGTACAGGTCTAATTTTATTAGTTCGTTAGTTTGTGGTGCACACTCGTCTCTTAATGCGGTTGCCTGCATCAAACTAATTTCGGCGCCTGTATCCACCAAACATATTAACTCTGTTTGTTTGGTAGAGGCGAAAGGGATCTTGGCAATGACACTGCGTTTGGTAACCATCAACGGGATGGTTACTCTGAACCGCGATGGACATCGGCTTCTACTCGGAATTGGTTCCAGCGGGGCTGGCTTCCGGTGATTCCACCCCGCTCGCTGGAGTTTTCCGAGTCGTCATCTGCGTTTAGCATATTGACGTGCGGATTTCTTCCTTGGTTAGGAGCTCTATTGAAATTATTACTTGGGTTATTATTCATAAAACCCTGTCGTTGGTTTTGGTTATTTTGATAATCTTGTCGCGGATTTTGGTTATTTTGATAACCCTGTAGCTGGTTATTACTCGGGAATCCCTGTCGTTGACTTGGATTATTGTTTCCCTGGTACCGTGGAATTGGTCCTCGATTTTGTTCGTAGCCTTGGGTCTGTTGAGACTGATTGTAGGGTTGTCGATTGAAGTTTCGACTTGGGCCCCCCATGTTACCTTGAAAGGGTGGCTGCCTTAGTTGCTGGTCCCTCATGCGAGTCCTGCAATCACGAGTAACGTGATTTGGACGACTGCAGTAACCACAGAAAACGCTGTTTATTTCCCGCTTTATTGCCGGTGGGTGTATACCAGGCTTGAAACTTGGGAGTTGATTTTTTCGATAACACTGATCAACGCCATGTCCGTTTTTTCCACAAAACTCACATGACGGATGGCTTGCTATTTGTCTCTAGTGGACGAATTCTGATGGCTTCCTCTATGACGTAATTCGTCAACTCTTTGAGGGTGGCCTTACGAGCTGTTTTTGCCAGAATGCGGAGTCCATCGTTTCGGATTCCGTCTTCGAACGCTCGGATCGCTAGTTTCTCGTTTTCTAGCTTCCTCTCTGCGTTGAGGGCGTCCCCTATACGTGTGGCACTGTTTAGTAGTGCTAAAAGGTTTCGCGACCTACTCACGAAATCCTTGATTTCTTCCTTTGGACCTTGTCGAAGCTTACATATCTCCGACTGGATGTCCGCGGCCTCACGTCGATCCAGGAATTGTTCTTCCAATTCTTTCTTCAATTCTTCCCAAGAGGCAAATTCCTCAAATTTTACAAGATCGTAGGCTGGCCCAGACAGCTTAGTCTTAATAATGTTAAGTATTAAGTGCTGATCTGCGGGTGTTTTTGCCGTGGAGGCAACCATGCTACAGCATGTCAGAAATCTGTGCAGCTCCTCTGATTTCCCGTTGAAATCAGGGATCATGCTGCGTGCATCGGCTATTGATATTCGTAACTCGTTAGTCTCCGGCATTATTGCGTACTCGGTTCCCGAACGTAGGGGAATGATTGCGGATAAAAGAAAAAATAACCAAGGAAAATAAAACTTTACGAGATTATGGAAAACAACGTATTCTTATTTTACTTTGACTTACTAAAAAAAAAATTTTGCCTGTTACGTATTGTTTATTTTAATTTTTTATTTGACAAGACAACAAAAAAAAAATTTGGATACTTCCAGAAAATTTGGCTGATAGTTTTATTATCTATTGTTATTATAAAAGGGGACCTTTTTTTTATTATACACTTTCTATTAAGTTGAAGTGTCACGTACGACGTGACTATGTGGCTATGTGTCTTTCTCTGGAATCTTTGGAACCTTATATCTCCGAAACTATGCAACCTAGGAAGATGAAATTTTGTCACCTTGCGTAGTTCCGGTGACAGTTCAATATTTTTACTACTCCATCCTTGTAAGGATAATGGAAGGTCCTGTAAGGATAACGCAAATATCCTTTTTCCCATTTTTCCCGGGAAAAACTGGCACCAGGGGGTTTTCGGGGTCGCTGATCACGAATTCGGTGTTAGATTTTCAAAATTCAAAACGGAAGGTCCTGTAAGGATAACGCAAATATCCTTTTTCCCATTTTTCCCGGGAAAAACTGGCACCAGGGGGTTTTCGGGGTCGCTGATCACGAATTCGGTGTTAGATTTTCAAAATTCAACACGGAAGGTCCTGTAAGGATAACGCAAATATCCTTTTTCCCATTTTTCCCCGGAAAAACTGGCACCAGGGGGTTTTCGGGGTCGCTGATCACGAATTCGGTGTTAGATTTTCAAGATTCAAAACGGAAGGTCCTGTAAGGATAACGCAAATATCCTTTTTCCCATTTTTTCCGGGAAAAACTGGCATCAGGGGGTTTTCGGGGTCGCTGATCACGAATTCGGTGTTAGATTTTCAAAATTCAAAACGGAAGGTCCTGTAAGGATAACGCAAATATCCTTTTTCCCATTTTTCCCGGGAAAAACTGGCATCAGGGGGTTTTCGGGGTCGCTGATCACGAATTCGGTGTTAGATTTTCAAAATTCAAAACGGAAGGTCCTGTAAGGATGACGCACATATCCTTTTCCCATTTTTTCCGGGGAAAAATTGCATTAGGGGGTTTTTGGGGTCGCTGAATCCGATTCTGACATTTAAAATTCTGTAAGGATAACGGAATGTCCTGCAAAGATAACGTGAGTTTCCTTTTGCTCAAATTTCCCGCGAAAGATCTTTTCTGGAGGTTTTTGGTAGGCTAATTCAAGACTAAAAAGTATAAAATAAAAAAAACACTTTAAAAAACAAGTTTTATAACCTTATACACTTTCAAAATGCACTAAAAAGTAAAAAACAAGTTCAAAGTTTCACAAAAAATGTTTTTATAAATTGCGTGTTGTTGTGAAAGTATAAAGTGTGCTGCGTTGCACAGTATGAAACCGCTATTACAGATTCAAGAGCAAATGCAACGTCACACACTTTATACTTTCACAACAACACGCAATTTATAAAAACATTTTTTGTGAAACTTTGAACTTGTTTTTTACTTTTTAGTGCATTTTGAAAGTGTATAAGGTTATAAAACTTGTTTTTTAAAGTGTTTTTTTTTTAATTACAACATCTCTATAATGATTAATTTCTCCCTTTGGATAATGATTTCTTTCCTTTGTTCTAAAACTTTTGTTTATGGAAAATTTGCATATGGAAAAAATACATACATTCCTTTTTTTTTCTATATGTAAAAATTTTACTTATACTGTAGGGACTTATATTCTAGACTTACGCAAGATTTCCCTCCATCTTTTCTGATGTGGTTGTTGTCGCTGTTGTTGTTGTCGCCGCCGCTGTTGCTGTTGTTGTTGTTGTTGTTGTTGTTGTTGTTGTTGCCGTTGTTGCTGCTGTCGCCGTTGTTGCTGTTTCTTCTTCTAGCCAGTAGCTAAAGTTGAGTGCTCCTGCCTTCTTGTAGGCTTCCAATTCCTTTTCTATGGAGACCGAGATTTTCCAATCTTGGGTGACGTCCTCGTCTACTGTAATGATGTTGCAGCTCATTTCTTTATCGACGCTCTATTTATACTGCCTCGGCAGTTTCCGTTGCTCTTCGTCGTTCTATTTATACTGCCTCGGCAGTTTATTTTGAAGCATTTTAAGTTATTTAGTTAGAATCTACACATTTATATTATTAAGCGACGTACTTTATTTATAACAAATTATTTCGTCGTCAGCATCCATTCTTTAGCACGTAACCAGATCTGTCAATTCTCCTTTATTGTGCATTGGTTTTCACTTTATATAAAAAAAATTTCTCACTTTTCCGTTGGTAGGGGATTTGCGTTATTTTGTCACGCAGGATCCCACCGCTGCCACCAAATTTGTTATCGCGACGATAACCACAATTTTTACTTATTCATTTGTTTTAAAAGAAACACCAATTGTTTTATCATTTCATTTATTAACTTAACATTTGCGTTTTATTTGGTTAATGTTCACATTCTATGTTACTTATTCATTTATTAAATTTGCATTTATGTTTAATTTATTAGTTTTCACAATCAACTGATTCATTGTAACTGCACTTTACTGATTCTTAACCTTCACTGACTGAACTTTCTTAATTGCACTTTCTTGACTATTCTGAGCATAACTTACTGCTATTCTGAAGATAACTTACTCTTATTCTGATCTGAACTTACTCTTCTTTTGAACATAACTACTGCCTTGCTATTGGCCGTCATGGCCCTTTTATTGGTGAACTCCCTTCTTTTGGAAGCACCTTGTCGATTGGCTTACAACCGATCGAAAACTTCGTTAAGTGTCCACTCGAAAGCTGATTGGCTGCAGTTGGACTTTCAACGATGCATTCCATCAGCTTGAGTGTAATACACATGTGCAGCTTGTTTATATAGGCCGCTTCGTAAATCACGTTGCGAGGTAACGTGAGCTACCTTCGCAGTTTGTTTACGTTGGGCAATTCCAGGTGCACATTGTATTCGGTAATTTGTGTGGATCTTTGCACTTTGTGTGACCGACATATGTTGGCCAATACTTGCTACATCGAATTGTATCGAAATGTGCGTCTTTTGCACTTTGGTGGCCCACTTATGTTGGCCAATACTTGCTACATCGAATTGTATCGAAATGTGCGTCTTTCGCACTTTGGTGGCCCACTTATGTTGGCCAATATTGATTGGAATTCGATGCGCTTGTCATTTACGTACACCGGGGTCATTGATCATTTGTTTTCCGGGTTGCGTAAATGTACTTTCTTGGAAACATTCATAAATCATGCGATTTATGGATGTTTCTATTTGTTCTTTGTTTCAAAGGGAATATCTCATATTTCGTTAGATTTGAAGGATATTCCCTATGAAATCGTTTATACCTAGTCGTGTGGGTGGTCACTTATGACACCAACTTTTCGTCAAGAACATCAGATATCAGGTGTTTCCACTGCTCAATGTCGAGCCCACCTGTATTTTTCGAACCCATTTTCGCAAGTACCTGCTTTTTGCCGGAGTCTGGATTTCAGGAGAATAATTGCAGTTCCTTTGACGTTTTGGCAGTTGTGGCGTCTTATCAGAATCTCCCATCGACGAAAAATCAAAAGCAAGCTTCCCGACCAAGATATTGCAATTAAATATAATTAATACTTGCGGCTCTAAGCGGAATTTGCTATTTTGATCCTAGTTTCAGTGTTGAAAAACTTAAATTAATATAAATAAATCTCGTCTCCAGAATTTTTCCCGCCTCCTTCAATCAGTGTTGCCAGAAGTTTCCGTATATGTAATTATTTAATATAATAAGTTTTAAAATTTTATGTTTTTTATTAGGTGAAGAACTTTTGACTCCAACTAAAATTTATGTTGAACCAGTTTTACCCTTAATCAAACAGGGTTATATAAAAGCAGTAGCTCATATAACAGGAGGTGGTTTAATGGAAAATATACCACGAGTTTTAATGGACAGCTTGGGAGTTGTAATTGACGCAAAATGTTTTAATATACCACCAATATTTGCATGGCTAGCTGAAAATGGAAATGTTTTAAACTTTGAAATGCAACGCACATACAATTGTGGAATCGGTTTAATTCTAATTGTTGATCCAAAATATAAGAATATCGTATATCAAAATTTACATTTTCAATATAAAGCGAATAAGATTGGTACAATTGTACGAAGGCAATCTATCAATGATCTACAGGTGACTATCCAAAATTTTGACGAATGTATGAAGATTGTTAAATATGCATTGAAAAGGCCAAAAAAACGAGTTGCAGTCCTCATATCTGGTTCTGGAACGAATTTTCAAGCCCTTCTCGATGCAACAAAGGATTCGACAATGGGAATGGCTTCAGAAATTGTATTGGTTATATCTAACAAACCTGGAGCTTATGGTATCCATCGAGCTGAAGCCGCTAATGTTCCATGTTTAGTGGTCTCACATATAAATTTTCAATCTAGAGAGCTATTTGATAATGAATTGACAAAACACTTAGAACAATATAAGATTGACATAGTTTGCTTAGCTGGATATATGAGAATTTTATCCGCAAGTTTTGTTAGGAGGTGGAAAGGGCGACTAATAAACATACATCCATCTTTATTACCCAAACATCCTGGATTGCATGTTCAACGGAGAGCTATTGAGGCAGGGGATCTAGAGTCAGGCTGTACAGTTCATTTCGTGGATGAGGTACTTTTGCCATAAGTGTATTATTATTGTACTTATTTGTATTTCCTAGGGCGTTGATACCGGTGCGATTATTGTACAAGAATCAGTTCCTATATTGAAAACTGATGACACTGACGCATTAACAAATCGAATTCAAATAGCTGAACATTATGCTTACCCTGTAGCATTGAGATTAATAGCTACAGAAGCGATAACGCTAGGTCCGTCAGGAAAAATCGTATTTAATTATTAAGAAGAAATTTCTCTATTTCATATTTTTAACGCTATTTTAATAAACAATTTACATTGAAATATGTATTTACTCTAGGATTGCAATCAGTGTTGTGCGAAACGACGTACAGAACAGTTTTTCACATAAATAGGTAAAATGCTAGTAAAATGTAAATAACTGGTAAAAACGTTAAAAAAAACTAGACTTTTTAATACATTTAATAGACCTTAATACTAGAAATAAGTTCTCAAAATTTTAGCCCTCATGGGGCCATATGGCCGAGTAAACTGAAATATTAGTTTTTAAGAAAATATTCTTTTCTCGGGAACGATGTGTTACAGATATACCTTAGGGCTATTAGTAAAAAAAAAAACATGAAGTATATTGCCGATTGAAAAACGTAAGAAAAACTACAATTGCCACGGGCCAATCGTCAAATACTCTATATGATCATAAACAAAATGTTTATATAACTGTATTATGATGTATAGTTAAGTAATGTAGAACTATAATCTAAATACATTTTATCTTTACAAATTTTTCGATACAATGCACAGTTTTCGAGAAAACAAGAAAAAAGTATTCCATTTGTATATGAGATAGCAGACCCTTCGTTGCCACTTAAAGTTTTTTTTTATAAGTTTTAGAATGCCAAAAAACCATAAATAAAATTAACATTTGTTTTAGCTTTGCCTTTATCAGTCGTGAAAGTTTTTTCTGTTAAACCTGAATTAGGTCCACGAATTCACGACTGATAAATGCAAAGCTAAAACAAAACAAATGTTCATTTCATTTGAATCACAGTCGAAAACCATTCGCATTGTCAATGGAAAATGCACAACCATAAATAACTTAAAAACCTTTGGGAAAAAACGTTATCCTCACAGGACCTTCTGTTTCGAATTTTGAAATTCCAACACCGGATTCGTGATCAGCGACCCCGGAAACCCCCTAATGCCAGTTTTTCAGGGAAAAATGGGAAAAATAATATTTGCGTTATCCTTACAGGAGCTTCCGTTTCGAATTTTGAAAATCTAACATAGCTAAAAACCTGCTTCTGGCAACGCTGATCATTTTGCAAAAAACCGCGTAAAAATGGGTCCAGTGGTTTTTGAGTTTTGTAATCTCAGACAAACCAACAAACATCCATTTTTAGAAGCTTTTATTTAGCTTGCCTTCGTGTCTGTTTGTCTGTCTGTCTGTCAGGTCAAATCTTGCAACCCAATTTTGACCCACTTCCACTTGTCCGATTGACTTGAAATTTTGCACACTTATATAAGTCCGATGACAATACAATATTTTTACTACTTCGTCCTTGTAAGGATAACGGAAGGTCCTGTAAGGATAACGTGATTATCCTTTTCTCCAAATTTTCCGGAAAAAAATTCTGGGGGTTTTTGAGGTCGCTGAATCCGAATCTGTCATTAAAAAGTCTGTAAGGATAACGGAAGGTCCTGTAAGGATAACGTGATTATCCTTTTCTCCAAATTTTCCGGAAAAAAATCTATTCTGGGGGTTTTTGAGGTCGTTAAATCCGAATCTGCCATTAAAAAGTCAGTAAGGATAACGGAAGGTCCTGTAAGGATAACGTGATTATCCCTGTCTCCAAATTTTCCGGAAAAAAATCTATTCTGGGGGTTTTTGGGGGTCGCTGAATACGATTCTCAAGTTAAAAAGCCTGTAAGAACATCTCAAATGTAAGGATATACAGTGGCTCAATAAATTGAGCGTACACCTTAGATATTCTGGAACAACTACCATAAAAATCGTAACCTGCACATAAATAGATGGGGAAAAAATTGTGTATTTACCTATAATTATTTTGTTATCAAAATATTGAGTCTTGAGTTTGTAAACATAACCCTTCATCACAAAAAAAAAGTTTTTGTAAAATGCTTCCTTCTGAGAGACAATTAATTGAGCGTACACCCTATTGAAATTGACTAATATCGAACGGTAAAATCATTTTTATATTTTTCCTTTATACGAGGAGCTCTAACGGGACTTTTATATGTTCAAAACAATTTAATTTGGTAGTTCTGTTGCCATTTCATAGTGAAGAACTCAAAATGTCTGAGAAGCGAGTGCAAGTGGATATTAGTACAAGAAAATTAATAATTAAATTAATTTGTGAAGGAAAAAGTTTACGCGAAGTGGGAAAAACTGTTGGCAGAACACATAGTACAATTCAGAAAATTGTTAATAAGTGGAAATACGAAGGAACTTTAAAGAATAAGGCCGGTCGAGGACGAAAAAAAATTTTATCAACTGCAGATGAAAAATTTATTGTTAGGCAAATTCGTTGCAATCCTAAAAAAACTGTACGTGAGTTAACGTCAGAAGTGAGGGGAATGATTAATCAACCAATATGTGCCGAAACAATCAGAAAAACTTTAAGATCTGCTGGTTATAATGGACGAATTGCGAGAAAAAAACCATTCATATCCAAAGTCAACAAAACAAAACGGCTTGAATTTGCCAAAAAATATGTTAATATGCCGTTAGAGTTCTGGAAAAAAGTTATTTTCAGTGATGAGAGTAAATTTAATCTTTTTGGTTCGGATGGAAAACAAATTGTTTGGAGATTGCCGAATAAAGAGCTTGAAATGAAAAACACATGTTCAACAATAAAGCATGGTGGTGGCTCTGTGATGGTTTGGGGGTGTTTCGCAAGCGGAGGAGTTGGTAACTTAGAATTCATCGACACCAGGATGGATAAATATCTGTACCTAAATATTTTGGACAAAAATTTAAAATCTTCAGCGCTTAATTTGCAAATGGGGGACGAATATTATTTTCAGCAAGATAACGATCCCAAGCATACGGCGCATATTGTAAGAAATTGGTTGGAACAGGAAATCCCAAATTTGTTGAAAACTCCTCCACAGTCACCAGATATCAACCCCATAGAGAATTTGTGGTGGGAATTGGACAGGAACATCCGAAAAAATCCCGTTACATCGAAATCAGCGTTCAAAAATCTCGTGTTACTGGAATGGAACAAAATACCAGTTAAAATTACTCAACATCTGGTGGAATCAATGCCAAGACGTCTGAGAGCTGTTATTAAAGCCAATGGAGGCCCAACAAAATATTAATTTATAATTTTTCATTTAAATTTTCTTGGTTTCATAAAAGTGTACCCTCAATTTATTGTATTTTGAATAAGAAGAATTTGTTAATTTTTTTTAATAGTTACACTTAAGATACACATTTGCTTAAAAATAAAATATTATTAATAAAAAACATAATAACTAAAGACACACATTTTTTTCCGGCTGATTTATGCAATGGATAGGATTAAAAACATGATTTTTCCAACAATTTTAAGGTGTACGCTCAATTTATTGAGCCACTGTATATTCGAAGACTAAAAAGAATAAAATAAAAAAAATAAAAAAAAAGCTTTTATTAAAAAAGAATGCACTAAAAAGAAAAAAATAATTTTCTGGACGCTGTGTATCACAAATATAAAAGCTTTTCAAAAGCGAGATAAAGCATAAAACAATAAAATAAAAATTTATCTCGCTTTTAAAAAGCTTTTATATTTGTGATACACAGCGTCCAGAAAATTATTTTTTTCTTTTTAGTGCATTCTTTTTTAATAAAAGCTTTTTTTTAAAAAATTTTTTTTATTTTTTTTATATATAAATAGATGGGGAAGCAGTGGTCCGATTGGATTTTGATTTATGGATGAGTTATGTAAAATTTTATGCTAAACATATTTTACCTTAATAAATTTTTCAACATGGCTCACCGTTTTAGAGAAAATTTCAAAAAACTGTTTCGTTTGTATGGGTGAGGAGGGAAGGAATGGTCCAATTTTGCCCGTTCAAGAAGTTAGCCATTTTACAAGGAACGCAACTATACAAATAGCTGAACCCTTTCGAAAGTTATGGTGTTCATGGACGGACATAAGGAAATCAAAATCTTTTTAGAATAGGATTTTACATAACCCATCCATACATCAAAATACAATTGGACCACTGATTCCCTCCTTTCCCATACAAATGGAAAACTTTTTCCTGTTTTCTCAAGACTGTGCATCGTATCGATAAATTTATAAAGATGAATTTTACATAACTCATCCGTACATCAAAATCCAATTGGACCACTGTGCATCGTATCGAAAAATGTATGAAGATCAAATGTGTTTAGAATATTATTTTCCATAACAGTTTCATCCATCAAATTACAATCGGACCATTCCTTTCCCCCTCTGCTATACAAATGGATTTTTTTAAATAGGGTGGATGGCTATAATATTGACCTATTAAAATTCGGGATATATTATTGACCTAATTGGAAATTATGCCCTGAAACAAAACTCTTCTGCCGTACAAAGGATGTCAGTACATGAAATTCAAAATTAATCTTTTTTCTTCATTTCAATAGTTTTTGGTGTTTTTAATTATAAGTTTTAGCGGGTTAAAAAAGTCATTTCAGTGAACACAGTCAGTGAGTACAGACGTGCAGACGATACATGGAAAATTCTTGTGCAAGTAAGTAAGAAAGTGGTGTTTTCAATTTTCACAATTTAGTCGTATTTTCGTGAAATTCTTGTTTATATAGCTGGTATTTCTGAACAAATGAATTATTTCTTTAATTATTTTCATAAATTTGAAGTGATTTCTTATAATAATAATAATAAAATGTTAAATTTATTCTCGGTCATAAATAGGGCCGCTTACAAATCGCGACGTACGCTTTATTGACCCATAGGTCAATAATACGTACATTTTTATGTCAATAAAGAGTTATTGAACATTAATAAATTTTCATTCTTTAAATAAATAATTAAAGATTAACCAAGTTTTTTTTACCAAGTATCTTAATTAATATAAAGCATTAAACTCAAAAAAATGTATTCCGAATATAATATTTGCGCAATTAAAATATAACCGAGCTATTAAAATTTAGATCAATATAAAGAACACTCGGTCAATAATAGATGCTTTCCATATACCTTTTACAGAATGGCACCCGTCAAACGGCTACAATATTCTAAGGAGAACCTTGAAAAAGCCCTAGAAGCAGTTAAGAAAGGAGGCATGTCCCTTTACAAGGCCAGTAAATATTACGGAATCCCTAAAACAACTTTAATATACAAGCACCGAGGCCAGTTTCCAATAGATTCCTGTATAGGACATCCAACAGTTCTTACATTGAAGGAAGAGAATCTTATTAGTGAATGGATTGCTAAAGTTGGTTGTTTAGGATTTCCAGTGACAAAGGATCAGCTTCTAGATAGTGTGAAAATGTTCCTTAAGGGAACAAGTCGAGCCAAAGCATTTGCTAACGCAAGACCCGGCAGGAGATCGTATGAGGGATTTCTAAAAAGGCATCCAGAAACTTCTAAGCGCGTCGCAGAAAGTTTGACCAAAGGGCGTGCGCTTGTGACTGAAGATTTGATTCGAGAGTGGTTTAAAAAGGTTAAAAGTTACATTGAATCTCAGGATATCACTGCCGTTTTTAGCGACCCAAAAAGAAACTTCAATTGTGATGAGACTGCTTTCTTTCTAAGCCCAAAAGAAACTTCGGTATTGGCCAAGAAAGGCGATAAAATTCTTTACAATTTAACGGGTAACAGCGAGAAGGAATGTTTGACAACCTTAATAATGGCTAATGCTGATGGTGACCTACCTCCTCCAATGGTCGTGTTTCCGTATAAACGGCTTCAATTTCAATTAATAAGGAAAATGCCGAAAGACTGGGGATCAGGACGATCTGATTCTGGTTGGATGACAGCTGAGGTATTTTTTGAGTGCATCGCTAACGTCTTCTATCCGTGGCTTCTAAAAAACGAAATCGTTTTACCAGTTCTCTTATATGTTGACGGACATACATCACATATAAGCCTCCCTTTGAGCGAATTCTGTAACGAGAAAGGAATTGTCATCATCGCATTGTATCCTAATTCCACTCACATCCTGCAGCCGATGGATGTTGCTGTATTTAAACCGCTGAAGACCGCTTGGAAAAAAGCCGTTCATCAGTGGAGAATTGAAAACAACGGAGATAAATTAAAACGAGAAGATTTTGCAAACCTCTTAGATTCAATTCTGGATGTAACTGTCACTCGAAGCACGTTATCAAATGGATTTAGAGCGTGTGGTCTATTTCCTTTTACGGCAGACATTAATTATGAAAAAATTCTACCGAAGGCTACATGTTTTTTTGAGCCGAAAGTCAGCTCCACTCCCAAATCAAGTAATTTAGAAATTAGTAGAACACACTATAAAAATTGCATCAAGACAATGGAGGTATTGCTTCCAAAGGATAAAATTATAAATTTCCAAAAAAATCGATTTTCGGAGTGGAAGGGTCCTAAAGAGGACGAGAGTTTATTCTTATTCTGGCGGGAGGTCGCGGAGAAAATATCGACAGATCGGGGAAAAAACGAATACCTTTTGACATCAATAATTGAAAAAGATGCTGATCCAGCAACAATTGAAAAAGATACTGATCCAAAAATAGGAGAAGACACAATTATAAACAATTTTCCGAATTCGGACTCAAATATCCAAGTTTTTGAACTAGACCACTTGGATAATTTCTGGGACAATGATGGTTGTAGCAAGGTATTAACTTTGGTGCCTGAAACTTCCAAACAAACCACTCCAAACAAAATCGCAACTTCAGAGGATGAAGGCAATGTAGAGGAAGATAGCAAATTTCAATTAAAAGATATTTCCAATGTCCCTACACCATTCAAGAAGTCATTCTTTTGGCCGGAGCCTAGTACCAGTTTACAAGGCATAAGAAAAGTTAAAACACGTCTTCCAACCGTTATTGTTTCCTCTGAAGAATTTATAAAATACCAAACTCAAAAGGAAAATGAGAAAACCCAAAAAAGGGAGAAAATAGAAGAAAGAAAACTTAAGAAGATGACGAAAAGTGCCGGAGAAAATCCAAAACCGAAGAAAAAGAAACTAGTTGATAAAAAGGAATTAAGCGCTCCTTGTAACTTAAAAATTAACAATTATGTCGCCGTTGAATATGAAGGAGAAATTTTTCCTGGCATAATTCTAGACTTGAATGAAAGAGAGGCATACATCAAAGTTATGTCAATGAGCGGCAGTAACTGGAAATGGCCTACACCAAACGATGAGCTCTGGTATCCTTTCTGTGATGAAATCCGGGTTATTGCTGAGCCAGAGCTGTTAAATTCCAGAGGGATCTATGCGGTTCCAATTGGGGAGACCATAAATGTAATCTGAATGGGACCCATCTATATAACTGGCTACAGGAAGAGGCTCTACTGGATTTTGAAGTCATCAGCCCCAACACGCCAACTTTTCCGAGATCAGGGGCTATCTTGGATTTTTTTTATGGTATCACCTAGGCTTATTAAGGTGGGTTTAGAAACACGAGCATTTTCATTTTTACTGGCAAAGTGAGTGAAATGCCAGATTTCTTATGACTTTTTCACCAAGTGGGAAAGGGACGGGAAACCACTCAGTAAAAATTTTACTGGAAATTTTGCTTGCATGTAGTGGTTTTACTATCCATAATTTTCGTCGACGATAGGAAAGTTATGGCAGTAAACAACAACAAACACATTGGACTTCCCCGCCCTGCCAGCAAAATGTTACCCCTGAATTATGGGGAATTATGGCAGCCAGCAAAAGTAAGGTTAAGTTCGATGTTTATTTGAAAGCTACGCATTTTAAATGGAAACGGGAGGTAATAATAATTATGTTATTAATTATAACATCACACAAAATGATTTTGTTAGGTGAAATTGAAGTGCTAACAAACGTATTGCTGTGAGAAGGTGATGTGCAGTGACAGTTCGCCATAAAGTGGAAGGGAAAGTACGTGTGAGACACTGATGTGATCGACTTTTTGCACACGTAAATTTTAATTTCGCTATCCCGCTCACTTTGCCAGTAAAAATGAAAATGCTCGTGTTTCTAAACCCACCTTTACCCGCACGTTACATTACCGAAACTTTGAATGTACAACTCTGATTTCAAACTCAGACCACTTTTACGTATTGCTATCCATCATGATTCATGAATTCGATCCCTTTCTAGTAGACCCTCAAACCTATATATCGTATGATAAAACAAACTGGGAAAATTTCAGAAACACGTTAAATTGTAAACTGAATGCAATTAACCTCCCCAATGACAGAAATCTGACGAACCTTGAAATTGACAATAGGATCCAAGATCTATCCGATGCTATTGTTAATTGTGTAAACGAACACACGGAAGCGATTACCCTACGCAAAAATCAATATAAAGATTTATCAGAAACCTTGAAACATATGATTAAAATAAGAAAAGTTTGGCTAAATTTACTAAAACGAATATTTCACAGGTACTATAACAGAACTAATCCAGAGTATACCGAATTTTCAGCCTAAATTCGTTGTTTAACTAAATGCATTAAAGACACCCTGGCAAAGGAAATGAATAACAAATTCCGAGCTAGACTTAAGGCCATACGCCCTGGCCCGAATGCGTTCAAAGAAATCGATCAAATTACCGGAAAGAAAGCTCTGAAAAGAAATCTCGTAAATGACCCCATAAGCTATCAGGGCCGAGAAGTAGTTAATGTGCAAGATAAGCTTGAAGCATTCACCAGATGTTATGCAGAGATTTATGCTGAAATTACTCCCTCCCCTAGCTCTGCACATACACTACAAGTTTTAAACCAAGTCCGCTCATTCTTAGCCCACCATGAAGGTAATCAGATTACCAACTTTAGTCGTCAAAACAAATCAGATGCACCGAGGGATAATGACAAATTTGTCTCGGCTATGAGCCTACAAGTGATTATCAAAAATGTTAACAATAAAAAGTCCACCGGACCCGACAAAATACCCAACTATGTAATTAGACGCTGCTCGGGCGAACTATCGTACCCTTTATATGTCCTAATTAACAACTGTATTAACAATGGCTACTTTCCAACTCAATGGAAAACAGCAAAATTAATCCCCATTCCAAAATGTACAAGTGCCAACACACTGGAAGATTTTAGACCGATCTCACTTCTCTCGAATCTGGGCAAAATCCTGGAAAGAGTAATGATCGAAAAACTAGAGGTTGTATGCCTAGAACACAACATTATTCCAAATCAACAATTCGGATTCGGACACTGAGCATGCTCTCCTATATTTCCAAGACCACATACTACAAAATCTTAGAAGCCGAAAATGCACCGTTGCTTGCGCAATAGATTTAAAAAAAGCTTTCGACTTAGTATGGGTAAAGGGCCTTTTATTCAAGCTAATCTCCTTGGAAATCCCAGATTTCTTGATTACTATAATCAGCAGCTTTCTCAGGGATAGAACCCTGAAAGTCTACATAGGGTCCTCTCAAAGTGACACCATACCAGTTTTTGCCGGCGTCCCCTAAGGTTCCATAATAGGTCCCATGTTATTTGATATATTCATGTACGATTTTCCAGCTTGCAGCGACCTGTTTCCAAACTCGAAATCAATACATTATGCAGATGACACAATACTGTTCTCCACCCACGAAAGACCTACACAAGCGATAATAGAACTTAAACAGCACCTGACACATGCGATCTCTTTCTTCGGGGAATGGGGTGTACAAGTCAACCCTGGAAAATGTGAATTAATATGTTTCCGAAATGCTAGTGGCAAAGGCCATCGAAAAGCGGTAAGAGAAAGCAAACATCTAAATATTACATTATCTGGAACACAGATCCCATTAAAAAATTCTATACGTTACCTCGGAGTAAACTTGCATCACAGACTTAAACAAAATGATCATGCTAGATATGCACTTAACAAGGCTAAAGCATCGGCAGCTCTACTTAGACCACTATTAAACTCGAAATCGGTAGAAAAGCCAACCAAAATCTTGATATATAAAACCCTCATTCGGCCAATACTAGCATATGGGTTCTCTGTATGGGTAGGTATAACACCTAATGTTGCAGAAGAACTGCAAAAATTTGAGAGGAAAATTCTTCGCCATTGTACATTAAAATATCGTCGACATAACGGAAAATGGTTTCCAAATCGAACATTATACGAAGAAAGTAATATTGTCCCATTGATGCAGTATCTTCATGACCAATCCGCTAAACGTCTAAAAAAATTAGAACATCACCCTAACCCGTTGGTAAAACAAGTTTTTGATGGTAACATTAATTTTGCTATAACGGATAGATACTATTTCTCACCTATCAGCATAATTAACCCTAACTCTGCAGACCACTTTCATCGTTGTGAAGAGGACCCTTATGGTCTAAAATTCTATAGAAAAACAGACGCGCATACGTATAGAGGTTAAGTTGCTTTTTTTTCCAAGACTGATGATAATTTTGATCTCTTTATCTTTTCTCTGCAAATTTGTTTCTTTTTTTATTGTTTTTGTTATCTAGTTTTAAGATTGTTGTCAGTAAGATAACAGCGAAGTTAAATAGTGTTATTGAGCAAACACTAGGGAAATATCGATGTATGTACTCCAAATAAGACCTCAATCTGTATATAGTTGTATATTTACTAACTACATTATATTGAGTTTATTTTTCTAGCTTGACAAATTAAAAGTCAGCTACTTAATAGTGTTTTTTTTAAGAATAACTTTGTAAATAAGATTGTACATATGAGTCTCAATAAATTTAATTTGAATTTAAATTTAAAATCTATGCGGTTCCGGAAATTTCTCAATTGAAAAACAATCGAGTATATAGTTTTATTTTTCACTAATGATTTTTTTTATTTACTTAAAGTACCTGAATTTATTTTAATGAATTTTAGCCAAAGTGCAATCCTAATTTTCTTCTTTTTAATTGCTTAGATTATTAATTAAATTACTGTAACATTTTTATTGAATAAAAGTTTTTTTTTTTTTTTCTTTTGATTTTTTCAATGCTCCCCAACTTTTTTCCAAACACAAATCTGCAGGTCAATATTGGGAACACTTTTGGTCAACATTAGGTTTTTGGGAAAAAAAATTGGTCCATATAAAGTACATTTTTGAGTCAAATTTAATTAACTACAATCTTGTTAATATTCAACGCATCCACTAGTTTTTTTTTACATCAAATTACCTTAAAAAGAATGCTTTCTTAGGAAAATCAAAAAGTTTTGAAATCGATCAAAAATTCGAATGCAACGAGCTAATTTTCTGACAAAAATATTCGTAAGCGGACAAAACGGTCAATATTATAGCCATCCACCCTAAACATTTTGTTTGTCAAAATTTCCGGGTGGCTCTTTTTCCGGGTGGTTCATGGGCGCTGGACTCACAATTTTTGTTTGTTTGAATACATATGTTTTTTAGCGATATTTCACATTGGCGATCAACTGCTGCAGCTTCCTGATTTCGACAACTGTTGCACATGTAATCCAATGGCGCATGGCACCGATTGTAATGGTTTTTGTTTCAGTGAAAAGGTGTAAGTGTCTCTGGAATTAAAATAATATTCACCCTCATTCTGAATGGCGAATTACACAACAAAAGTCATGTCACGCGAATTTTGGTATTTTTATTGGCGACAATCGGCACATAGCGGCAGGTTGGCGTGACACGTGACGTTCTGTCACCGCCAAATTCGAAGTGATAGTACTCGTGCCGCCCATTGAAACACGGATAACAAGAAAACGCAAGTTAAATATTTGGAAATTTTTACTGCATTAAAATCCTAATAAACTAATAGGTATGTAACAAATATTTCCTTTGATAAATTTCAATGTGAAGATTACAGTGTGAAGATTGGGTTATTTTCATCTACTATTTGCAGTAACCACTTAAATGAATGTTTTGACACTCGAAAGAATGTTTGAAAACTGAAATGAAATTGCATTATGTAGTTGAAAAAAATATCACGTCACAACTTACGCTTGATCTGGTAAATCCTTAGGATTTGAGTCATCTCTCAGGATTCTTCTTTTTAATCGTAAATTGACGAGTATTTCTTCATCCTCAGATTATGTTTCGTATAAGTCCGGACACAACATTACAGTTTTGTGGAAAGCAAATAACAACATCTGATTGATTCGATTAAGTGTCAAACTAAAATAGTCTTTAAAACTTCAGCATTCGGAATATATTTGCGTTGTTCGATTGTGCTGCCGCGGCGAATATTGTAAGCTCAATATTCAGTGAGACAGGTATTTAGGTATGGAATTAAATTGTCTATTATCGCGACTATGAGAATAGCAAACTCGGCGTGACGTGACAATCAACACGTCGAATGAAGTGACGCGCCATTCAGAATGAGGGTGATTGTTGGATGCTATAGATAGGCTTAAAAACATCGGAGTAAAACCATATGCTATAATTTCGGATCAAGGAAGTAATTTCATTTTTTGACGTGGATACGTCTTGAATTTTGGTTATGGGGGTATAAATTAGAAAATCGGCTTGCTGCCATAACAAATTTGCAATCGATGATACTCGATAGTTTGTGGTGACATCCGAACAGAAACTGTGTTATAAGATCCGGCCTACATTAAAGCATTGTTTAGGGTATTTTGTTATGTTAAACCATAGTATACAGTAACCAAACTCGAAAATAACCCAATTTAATATGTAAGAGTAAAGAGGACATACCATATTCATAGGCAGAAAACACGAGAGCAAACAGCACAGCCATATGTGCGTGTAACCAAAAATTTGTAAATAAAAGCGACACAGCTGATCGGTATCTTTTGCATTTCGCAATGTGTTTTGCGTGAAATTTAGTCGGTATAAAGATTAAATGCTAAATAAAATATCAGCGGAATACACGAAATAGTATGGAAAAATACTAAATTATAAACTTTCTGTTTAAATCACTCACTTCATTTCACAGGAAATTATAAAAAATGAACACCGGCAAACGACGAATATCTTGCTGTGTCCTAATTGGGATAGTTTTTCACTTTTCCTTTTTCCCCGAGACAAAGAAAGGTGAAATATTTATTTAAAATCTTATTTAAAATCTTTTTATTATCACAACAATGCAAAATGAGAAAAATAATGAAACCGAAATCCACCCGACTCGTTTACCATCAAATCAGAGCACCTGAAAGAAACTATTTCAAACAGCATTGCCAAATCTGATTTTTCTACTGTTGATTTTATATTCAAGAGGAGGGAAATTTAAAAATTGAAATGTGTTTTTACCACCATTTCTTATAAAGGTACAAACATTCTTCATTTTAGGTTGAAAATTTGAATGGAAAATTTAAATTGTCAGGATATAGTAGAAAAGCAATTGATATCAAATTTTCGGTCCGTCAAAATCATTTTACAAACGACGTGATGCTAATTTCAAAGCAATAATGACGATTGACAAAAAATGCAGTACCAGTTTGGACTGAATTTCTAATTTTCTATATTCAAACGAACATAATTTGCAACTTATTTTAGTATTGTATTTAATTTCTAAGGCAAAAACTACATTTCGCAACTGACTAATCTGGTAACGTCGTTGCGGCTCTCATCTTTGACAGTTTATTTCTTTCTCTCTTTCACTTTTATTAGATTCCTTTGTGGTCATATTGCTTGTTCATTCTTTGTACCCCAAAAATTTAAGATTTTTCTAACCAATTAGAATGCCTAGATTTGGGTATTTCTGGGTTATTCGTTTTCGGTTACACAGGTTATTTTCACATTTAATGTATGAAGTTTGTTTACTGTATACTGTGGTTAAACTATGTTCAATTATCTTTTTAAGAATCAAAATCTAAATTTTCACTGCCGCTGTAATGCTGTATTTGCTGCTTGTATTACAGATTTCACATTCATACTCTTTTTATGTTTTCTTTACAGATTTCACATTCATACTCTTTTTAACCGACTTCCAAAAAGGAAAAGGTTCTCAATTCCACCTGAATATTTTTTTTTTTTTAATGTATGTTCACGCCTAACTTTTTACTGGGTGGACCGATTTTGGTCATCCCAAAGAGAAAGTTGTAGAGAAAGTTCCTGGTTGGGCCCTGGTTCATTCATGGGGAAAAATGGACCATTAGTACCCCCCATACAAACGAAAACGTTTTTTCCGAATTTCTCAAAAACGGTGCATCTTATCAAAAAAGTCCAAGAACAAAAATTATTTAGGATATGATTCTACATAAAACTCCCATACATCAAAATCCGATTGGAATAAATTTTAAAAAATCTTATTGGAAAGTTCGACTTCAAAGTGTAATTTTGGTACAAATGCTCAAATTAAGATACCAATATCACCATACAGGTTTTCAATAATTGCCAGATTGGCAATTATAGCTTTTGTTATGTTTATACCCGTATGGTGAAACCAAAGGGTATATTAACTTTGCCTTACCGTTTGTAACGCCAAGATCCCTTCATCACACACAAAAATGAATTACACCAGTGTGATAAAAAAAAAATGATAAAAAAAAAATTGAATTTTCCATGTCCGTCCATCTGTCTGTCCGTCCGTCTGTCCGTCCGTCCGTCTGTCTGTCTGTGGCGCGGATTGCGGGCGCATGGATTGAGCTAGAGACTTGAAATTTTGCGCAGATCCGTTTTTCGTAAAATGCGAGGCTAAGTTCGTTAACCCTAATACTGTCCTTAAGAAAAATAACATATGATGTCTTCGTGGGTCAAGAATGACCCTCTACATAGAATACTACACCCGTCACAATTATCAGTGCTCTTCAATGGATTAAAATATGAACAAATAGATTATTGTTATCGGTATTCAAAAGAAATTTGTTCACTGCGCCTACATCATACAAACATTTTTCATGTAGTTGAGAAGACACTTTTAATTAAAATCGAATTTGGGTCAGAAATGACCCGAGGACAGTATGAGGGTTAATGGGCAAAAATGGGGGGGTACCCCCCATAGGAACGAAATCGTTTTTTCCGAATTTCTCAAAAACGGTGAATCTTATCAAAAAAGTCTAAGAACAAAAGTTATTTAGAATATGATTCTACATAAAACTCCCATACATCAAAATCCGATTGGAACAAGTTTTAAAAAAAATCTTATTGGAAAATTTGAATTCAAATGAAATTTTGATACGCCGTTCAATTAAATCACCATACGGGTTTTCAATAATTGCCAGATTGGCAATTATAGCTTTCAATAATTGCCAGATTGGCAATTATAGGAAGGTTCTTTTATATATTTCCCCCGTGTTAACCTACCCCTTCAAACCCCTCCCTGCTTGGGATATCGAGTAAAATTCTTTGTATTGTGTTCAGTACAATATCTGGAAGATTCTTTTATATATTTCTCATCTGCGGACTTATCCCCTCAAACCCTTTGTAATTTTACCTATATTAAAAATTGAAACTAAAAACGTTCGAAATAAAAAAAAATTTTCTAAAAAAAATAAAACCGACTTTAAAAAAAAAACTGAAAAGAGAAAAAAGCACTAAAAAGAAAAAAATAATTTCAAACTATGTCTATTAATAGCGTATTTAAAATTCGGCTTTTTTGGAGTGGCGTTAAATTTGCAACTAAAATAAATTACATACTTTCTAACCCTTAAGGCTAATCGTTTACATACTTTCTAACCCTTAAGGCTAACTAAGAACTAAGATCGACTCCAAAAATTTTGTTGTCAAACAGATTAACTATAGACACGGCTCTTAGAAGCAGCAAAACTAAGTTATTTTATGTCCCAAATTGGATTCCCTATTTTTAAGCAATCGCTATAAAAAAGCCCACTGTCTCATATGTTACTATTTTTTGTAGAAATCTATCCTATTTTTTGTCTCCACGTACAAACTGATTTTGTGCGAAACTTGACAATAGAAATTTTACAACGATTTTATTTAGTGTAAATTTAACGCCACTCCAAAAAAGCCGAATTTTAAATACGCTATTAATAGACATAGTTTGAAATTATTTTTTTCTTTTTAGTGCTTTTTTCTCTTTTCAGTTTTTTTTTTGTATAAATCTATCCTATTTTTTGTCTTCATGTACAAACTGATTTTGTGCGAAACTTGACAATAGAAATTTTACAACGATTTTATTTAGTGTAAATTTAACGCCACTTCCAAAAAGCCAAATTTTAAATACGCTATTAATGGACATAGTTTGAAATTATTTTTTTCTTTTTAGTGCTTTTTTCTCTTTTCAGTTTTTTTTTATTATTGAATATTTGGAAGAGGCACAGGAAAGAGAACACGACGAAGTATGTTGAGGTTGAGTGAAAGCTTTTACTCTGGATTGTTTCTCTTCTCTATATGGGTTGTTCTGGCATAGAAAAATATACTTTTCTATGGTTCTGGTTCTGGAAATTCATTTTACTTGATTGTTTCTCTTGATTGCCCAGTGTTTCCTTTAATTTCTGTATACGAGTTGTGTGAGCAGGCGGATTGTGTTTAAGATTTTAGTTGCTGTAAATTGAAATTGCTTTGTTGTTTTTATCGTCTAATTTTATTTTAATTTGATTTTTATTTGTTTTTCAGCTATGGGCGTTTTCATGAATGCAAGTTCTGCAAATAACACAAAAGATTTTGATAATAATAAACCCAGTTATATGTTATTCGTTTAGTTAGTTTACTTTCGCAAATTACTGAACAACTAAGTATTACGGGGAGATGGAAGAAAATGTTTCGTGCAATTTGCCCAACTTCCGAGTATATTTATGAAAACATAACAAAAGCTATAATTGCCAATCTGGCAATTATTGAAAACCCGTATGGTGATCAAAAAATTCCACTTTGAAGTCAAATTTTCCAATAAGATTTTTTAAAATTTATTCCAATCGGATTTTGATGTATGGGAGGTTTATGTAGAATCATATCCTAAATATTTTGTTCTTGGACTTTTTTGATAAGATGCACCGTTTTTGAGATATTCGCAAAAATCGTTTTCGATCGTATGGGGGGCAAATCTAATATACCCTTTGGTTTCACCATAGTTATACCCTATAACATTTTAGAATTAAACAATTGTTCGTTGTGTTGCAAGTGAAATTTAATTTTTAGGTACAAGATGCCGAAATTAACCAAACGGAAAGGCACATCCCGCAATGGGCACCTTTTCACTAAAATTTCTTACTTAAATATCTATTGGCGATAGTTGTAGGCGGATCCACGTTGCTTTTTTATTCAAAAGCTTAGGTATGACAGAAGAAAGCACAACTTTTTCTGCGCATGGGGAAAAATTATGTTATATATTTGATCCACCGCATCTTTTGAAATCCGTCAGAAACAATTTCATGAAATACGATTTGGTCTATGACGACAATAAAGTGGCTTCATTGCGTGTGATCAGATCCTTCTATGAATATGATTCTGCAAACAAATTTCGAATCGCTCCTGAACTAAGTCCTGCACATATTACTTCGGACGCGTTCCAAAAAATACGTGTTAACCCTTCTATTATGTTCGGGTCATTTCATGACCCAAAACAACTTTAAACCAAAATTTTCGTTATTAAAAATTCCATGAGTTCAAATTTCTTTTGAACAGTGGGACGAATTGTAACGTATTTTATGATAATTCAATTACTTGTGTTATACCTTTCACAGGTAGACGGCAATAGGTTTTGTATACACACGACACGTTCGGGTCATGGCGTGACCCATAGTGTGTTTGTATGGCAAATAATATGCAATGCCACACCCTTCTTGTGTTCACCGGCTTCACGAGGTCCAAGCTATATATACTCCGACTTCGCAAACCACATGTGAATTATAATCGAAGAAAAAAAATCATATTCGCCGAATCCTATTTGCATAGGAATGGGTTCGCCAATACTTAGGCTTCGTTCCAATTTTTTTGTGGGACTGAGTCCTACATAATATTGGAGTCACTTCTAAAAACAATGGGAACGATTCCATTCTATAATATAGTAATGATTCCACCCCAGTATAGGAATGTCTCCATTAAAAACTAGGAACGGGTGCTACTTTTGTTGGAATGTGTCCATTCTTCTCTCAGCCCTATTTACATACCTAGTAATGATTCCACGAAAACTAGGACTAGTTCCAATATTTATGGAAGTCTTTGCTACAAAGTGGTGCAATGACTCCTATAATCGCTTTCCCATATTTTATAGGAACGATAACTATGCGGATTTTTTCCGTGAAAAGCCCATTCTTTTTTGATGGCAAACCGATCGCTGGTCAGTCGCCGTGTTGATTTATTTGTTGTTGACGCATATGTATTATGGACTGAAATTCATCCCACCTGGAACAATAATAAACTTTTTAAACGCCGCCAGTTCTTGCAAGAGTTAGGCGAAAGTCTTGTTCGCCCATATATTATTGTACGGACCGATATGTCAAGAGCTGAAGATCATTAGAAATTTGCGTGCCGAAGAGGCATCATCCATAGCGGCTTCTCCACCAACTAAGAAAAGGAAGGCGAACGTCACAGGATTTTTGTATTTACTGTGATTCTGTCCTGCGGGTAAAAAATCAGCTGAAAATTTAAAATTTTCCTAGATTTTTTTACTCCGAGCCGACGAGTTTGAAATTTGAGGCTATAGATGTATTAGTGATGGGATTTCTTTATTCCCGGCAAGGAAAAAAAAACTTTTGGTCCTTGCAACGTTTATAACAAAGCAGTTTGTCCAGACCATCGTCACACGACCACCATCAGAAACCTTATTGCGAAGATTATGTACCTATATAAATTGTAATTTTAGGATTATTTTGTATGCATTATATGATAAATACACGTGGGTCATTTTATGACCCGAACATGTTATGTGTGTGTGTTATTTGAACATAATAGAAGGGTTAAACTAGTTAGCCAGATTTTCAGCGAAACGCTTTCAAGTGCTAAATACACATATTCAGTCATAGGAAATAAGGACCAAATTGTGATTGATACTGCAGAATTTTTAGAAAAAATTAACACATTATTTGATTTATTCAATTCGGGTAAACTGAAGAAACCTTTTTGTGGAAGTCAAATACAAACGCAGTTTTTAATTAAAATCCAAGATTCTTTTAAAAAAATTAAAGTAAGTACTTGCAATGAAAATAAAGAAACCGGAATAAATCAATGTTTTGAAGGATGGATTACGTCAATTAAGTTTATTATTTCTATGGCAGGAGTTAAAAGAAGTTTCTTTTGATTTCACTTTAACAAGACGATTGAATGAGGATAACCTGGAGAATTTTTTTGGAACCATAAGAATTCAAGGTGAAGATTATAAAAACCAAACGCCAATCCAATTCATAAGAGCCTCTAAGAAATCTTTCGATGCAAAGTATTTAGAATGTATCTCCACTGGAAACTGTCAACCACAAAACTCATTTAATTTAAGTGATGATACCAGTTTTAACTTGGTAGTAAACCATGGTACTTACAAGTCTGTCAGTCACATCTGTCACAGTCTGTCACAGTCTGTCACAGTCTGTCACAGTCTGTCACAGTCTGTCACAGTCTGTCACAGTCTGTCACAGTCTGTCACAGTCTGTCACAGTCTGTCACAGTCTGTCACAGTCTGTCACAGTCTGTCACAGTCTGTCACAGTCTGTCACAGTCTGTCACAGTCTGTCACAGTCTGTCACAGTCTGTCACAGTCTGTCACAGTCTGTCACAGTCTGTCACAGTCTGTCACAGTCTGTCACATTCGGTCTGTCAGTCTGTCAGTCTGTCAGTCTATCAGTCTGTCAGTCTGTCAGTCTGTCAGTCTGTCAGTCTGTCAGTCTGTCAATCTGTCAATCTGTCAGTCTGTCAATCTGTCAATCTGTCAGTCTGTCAGTCTGTCAGTCTGTCAGTCTGTCAGTCTGTCAGTCTGTCAGTCTGTCAGTCTGTCAGTCTGTCAGTCTGTCAGTCTGTCAGTCTGTCAGTCTGTCAGTCTGTCAGTCTGTCAGTCTGTCAGTCTGTCAGTCTGTCAGTCTGTCAGTCTGTCAGTCTGTCAGTCTGTCAGTCTGTCAGTCTGTCAGTCTGTCAGTCTGTCAGTCTGTCAGTCTGTCAGTCTGTCAGTCTGTCAGTCTGTCAGTCTGTCAGTCTGTCAGTCTGTCAGTCTGTCAGTCTGTCAGTCTGTCAGTCTGTCAGTCTGTCAGTCTGTCAGTCTGTCAGTCTGTCAGTCTGTCAGTCTGTCAGTCTGTCAGTCTGTCAGTCTGTCAGTCTGTCAGTCTGTCAGTCTGTCAGTCTGTCAGTCTGTCAGTCTGTCAGTCTGTCAGTCTGTCAGTCTGTCAGTCTGTCAGTCTGTCAGTCTGTCAGTCTGTCAGTCTGTCAGTCTGTCAGTCTGTCAGTCTGTCAGTCTGTCAGTCTGTCAGTCTGTCAGTCTGTCAGTCTGTCAGTCTGTCAGTCTGTCAGTCTGTCAGTCTGTCAGTCTGTCAGTCTGTCAGTCTGTCAGTCTGTCAGTCTGTCAGTCTGTCAGTCTGTCAGTCTGTCAGTCTGTCAGTCTGTCAGTCTGTCAGTCTGTCAGTCTGTCAGTCTGTCAGTCTGTCAGTCTGTCAGTCTGTCAGTCTGTCAGTCTGTCAGTCTGTCAGTCTGTCAGTCTGTCAGTCTGTCAGTCTGTCAGTCTGTCAGTCTGTCAGTCTGTCAGTCTGTCAGTCTGTCAGTCTGTCAGTCTGTCAGTCTGTCAGTCTGTCAGTCTGTCAGTCTGTCAGTCTGTCAGTCTGTCAGTCTGTCAGTCTGTCAGTCTGTCAGTCTGTCAGTCTGTCAGTCTGTCAGTCTGTCAGTCTGTCAGTCTGTCAGTCTGTCAGTCTGTCAGTCTGTCAGTCTGTCAGTCTGTCAGTCTGTCAGTCTGTCAGTCTGTCAGTCTGTCAGTCTGTCAGTCTGTCAGTCTGTCAGTCTGTCAGTCTGTCAGTCTGTCAGTCTGTCAGTCTGTCAGTCTGTCAGTCTGTCAGTCTGTCAGTCTGTCAGTCTGTCAGTCTGTCAGTCTGTCAGTCTGTCAGTCTGTCAGTCTGTCAGTCTGTCAGTCTGTCAGTCTGTCAGTCTGTCAGTCTGTCAGTCTGTCAGTCTGTCAGTCTGTCAGTCTGTCAGTCTGTCAGTCTGTCAGTCTGTCAGTCTGTCAGTCTGTCAGTCTGTCAGTCTGTCAGTCTGTCAGTCTGTCAGTCTGTCAGTCTGTCAGTCTGTCAGTCTGTCAGTCTGTCAGTCTGTCAGTCTGTCAGTCTGTCAGTCTGTCAGTCTGTCAGTCTGTCAGTCTGTCAGTCTGTCAGTCTGTCAGTCTGTCAGTCTGTCAGTCTGTCAGTCTGTCAGTCTGTCAGTCTGTCAGTCTGTCAGTCTGTCAGTCTGTCAGTCTGTCAGTCTGTCAGTCTGTCAGTCTGTCAGTCTGTCAGTCTGTCAGTCTGTCAGTCTGTCAGTCTGTCAGTCTGTCAGTCTGTCAGTCTGTCAGTCTGTCAGTCTGTCAGTCTGTCAGTCTGTCAGTCTGTCAGTCTGTCAGTCTGTCAGTCTGTCAGTCTGTCAGTCTGTCAGTCTGTCAGTCTGTCAGTCTGTCAGTCTGTCAGTCTGTCAGTCTGTCAGTCTGTCAGTCTGTCAGTCTGTCAGTCTGTCAGTCTGTCAGTCTGTCAGTCTGTCAGTCTGTCAGTCTGTCAGTCTGTCAGTCTGTCAGTCTGTCAGTCTGTCAGTCTGTCAGTCTGTCAGTCTGTCAGTCTGTCAGTCTGTCAGTCTGTCAGTCTGTCAGTCTGTCAGTCTGTCAGTCTGTCAGTCTGTCAGTCTGTCAGTCTGTCAGTCTGTCAGTCTGTCAGTCTGTCAGTCTGTCAGTCTGTCAGTCTGTCAGTCTGTCAGTCTGTCAGTCTGTCAGTCTGTCAGTCTGTCAGTCTGTCAGTCTGTCAGTCTGTCAGTCTGTCAGTCTGTCAGTCTGTCAGTCTGTCAGTCTGTCAGTCTGTCAGTCTGTCAGTCTGTCAGTCTGTCAGTCTGTCAGTCTGTCAGTCTGTCAGTCTGTCAGTCTGTCAGTCTGTCAGTCTGTCAGTCTGTCAGTCTGTCAGTCTGTCAGTCTGTCAGTCTGTCAGTCTGTCAGTCTGTCAGTCTGTCAGTCTGTCAGTCTGTCAGTCTGTCAGTCTGTCAGTCTGTCAGTCTGTCAGTCTGTCAGTCTGTCAGTCTGTCAGTCTGTCAGTCTGTCAGTCTGTCAGTCTGTCAGTCTGTCAGTCTGTCAGTCTGTCAGTCTGTCAGTCTGTCAGTCTGTCAGTCTGTCAGTCTGTCAGTCTGTCAGTCTGTCAGTCTGTCAGTCTGTCAGTCTGTCAGTCTGTCAGTCTGTCAGTCTGTCAGTCTGTCAGTCTGTCAGTCTGTCAGTCTGTCAGTCTGTCAGTCTGTCAGTCTGTCAGTCTGTCAGTCTGTCAGTCTGTCAGTCTGTCAGTCTGTCAGTCTGTCAGTCTGTCAGTCTGTCAGTCTGTCAGTCTGTCAGTCTGTCAGTCTGTCAGTCTGTCAGTCTGTCAGTCTGTCAGTCTGTCAGTCTGTCAGTCTGTCAGTCTGTCAGTCTGTCAGTCTGTCAGTCTGTCAGTCTGTCAGTCTGTCAGTCTGTCAGTCTGTCAGTCTGTCAGTCTGTCAGTCTGTCAGTCTGTCAGTCTGTCAGTCTGTCAGTCTGTCAGTCTGTCAGTCTGTCAGTCTGTCAGTCTGTCAGTCTGTCAGTCTGTCAGTCTGTCAGTCTGTCAGTCTGTCAGTCTGTCAGTCTGTCAGTCTGTCAGTCTGTCAGTCTGTCAGTCTGTCAGTCTGTCAGTCTGTCAGTCTGTCAGTCTGTCAGTCTGTCAGTCTGTCAGTCTGTCAGTCTGTCAGTCTGTCAGTCTGTCAGTCTGTCAGTCTGTCAGTCTGTCAGTCTGTCAGTCTGTCAGTCTGTCAGTCTGTCAGTCTGTCAGTCTGTCAGTCTGTCAGTCTGTCAGTCTGTCAGTCTGTCAGTCTGTCAGTCTGTCAGTCTGTCAGTCTGTCAGTCTGTCAGTCTGTCAGTCTGTCAGTCTGTCAGTCTGTCAGTCTGTCAGTCTGTCAGTCTGTCAGTCTGTCAGTCTGTCAGTCTGTCAGTCTGTCAGTCTGTCAGTCTGTCAGTCTGTCAGTCTGTCAGTCTGTCAGTCTGTCAGTCTGTCAGTCTGTCAGTCTGTCAGTCTGTCAGTCTGTCAGTCTGTCAGTCTGTCAGTCTGTCAGTCTGTCAGTCTGTCAGTCTGTCAATCTGTCAGTCTGTCAGTCTGTCAGTCTGTCAGTCTGTCAGTCTGTCAGTCTGTCAGTCTGTCAGTCTGTCAGTCTGTCAGTCTGTCAGTCTGTCAGTCTGTCAGTCTGTCAGTCTGTCAGTCTGTCAGTCTGTCAGTCTGTCAGTCTGTCAGGCTGTCAGGCTGTCAGGCTGTCAGGCTGTCAGGCTGTCAGGCTGTCAGGCTGTCAGGCTGTCAGTCCGTCAGTCCGTCAGTCCGTCAGTCCGTCAGTCCGTCAGTCCGTCAGTCTGTCAGTCTGTCAGTCTGTCAGTCTGTCAGTCTGTCAGTCTGTCAGTCTGTCAGGCTGTCAGGCTGTCAGGCTGTCAGTCCGTCAGTCCGTCAGTCCGTCAGTCCGTCAGTCCGTCAGTCCGTCAGTCCGTCAGTCCGTCAGTCTGTCAGTCTGTCAGTCTGTCAGTCTGTCAGTCTGTCAGTCTGTCAGTCTGTCAGTCTGTCAGTCTGTCAGTCTGTCAGTCTGTCAGTCTGTCAGTCTGTCAGTCTGTCAGTCTGTCAGTCTGTCAGTCTGTCAGTCTGTCAGTCTGTCAGTCTGTCAGTCTGTCAGTCTGTCAGTCTGTCAGTCTGTCAGTCTGTCAGTCTGTCAGTCTGTCAGTCTGTCAGTCTGTCAGTCTGTCAGTCTGTCAGTCTGTCAGTCTGTCAGTCTGTCAGTCTGTCAGTCTGTCAGTCTGTCAGTCTGTCAGTCTGTCAGTCTGTCAGTCTGTCAGTCTGTCAGTCTGTCAGTCTGTCAGTCTGTCAGTCTGTCAGTCTGTCAGTCTGTCAGTCTGTCAGTCTGTCAGTCTGTCAGTCTGTCAGTCTGTCAGTCTGTCAGTCTGTCAGTCAGTCAGTCTGTCAGTCTGTCAGTCTGTCAGTCTGTCAGTCTGTCAGTCTGTCAGTCTATCAGTCTGTCAGTCTGTCAGTCTGTCAGTCTGTCAGTCTGTCAGTCCGTCAGTCCGTCAGTCCGTCAGTCCGTCAGTCCGTCAGTCCGTCAGTCCGTCAGTCCGTCAGTCCGTCAGTCCGTCAGTCCGTCAGTCCGTCAGTCCGTCAGTCTGTCAGTCTGTCAGTCTGTCAGTCTGTCAGTCTGTCAGTCTGTCAGTCTGTCAGTCTGTCAGTCTGTCAGTCTGTCAGTCTGTCAGTCTGTCAGTCTGTCAGTCTGTCAGTCTGTCAGTCTGTCAGTCTGTCAGTCTGTCAGTCTGTCAGTCTGTCAGTCTGTCAGTCTGTCAGTCTGTCAGTCTGTCAGTCTGTCAGTCTGTCAGTCTGTCAGTCTGTCAGTCTGTCAGTCTGTCAGTCTGTCAGTCTGTCAGTCTGTCAGTCTGTCAGTCTGTCAGTCTGTCAGTCTGTCAGTCTGTCAGTCTGTCAGTCTGTCAGTCTGTCAGTCTGTCAGTCTGTCAGTCTGTCAGTCTGTCAGTCTGTCAGTCTGTCAGTCTGTCAGTCTGTCAGTCTGTCAGTCTGTCAGTCTGTCAGTCTGTCAGTCTGTCAGTCTGTCAGTCTGTCAGTCTGTCAGTCTGTCAGTCTGTCAGTCTGTCAGTCTGTCAGTCTGTCAGTCTGTCAGTCTGTCAGTCTGTCAGTCTGTCAGTCTGTCAGTCTGTCAGTCTGTCAGTCTGTCAGTCTGTCAGTCTGTCAGTCTGTCAGTCTGTCAGTCTGTCAGTCTGTCAGTCTGTCAGTCTGTCAGTCTGTCAGTCTGTCAGTCTGTCAGTCTGTCAGTCTGTCAGTCTGTCAGTCTGTCAGTCTGTCAGTCTGTCAGTCTGTCAGTCTGTCAGTCTGTCAGTCTGTCAGTCTGTCAGTCTGTCAGTCTGTCAGTCTGTCAGTCTGTCAGTCTGTCAGTCTGTCAGTCTGTCAGTCTGTCAGTCTGTCAGTCTGTCAGTCTGTCAGTCTGTCAGTCTGTCAGTCTGTCAGTCTGTCAGTCTGTCAGTCTGTCAGTCTGTCAGTCTGTCAGTCTGTCAGTCTGTCAGTCTGTCAGTCTGTCAGTCTGTCAGTCTGTCAGTCTGTCAGTCTGTCAGTCTGTCAGTCTGTCAGTCTGTCAGTCTGTCAGTCTGTCAGTCTGTCAGTCTGTCAGTCTGTCAGTCTGTCAGTCTGTCAGTCTGTCAGTCTGTCAGTCTGTCAGTCTGTCAGTCTGTCAGTCTGTCAGTCTGTCAGTCTGTCAGTCTGTCAGTCTGTCAGTCTGTCAGTCTGTCAGTCTGTCAGTCTGTCAGTCTGTCAGTCTGTCAGTCTGTCAGTCTGTCAGTCTGTCAGTCTGTCAGTCTGTCAGTCTGTCAGTCTGTCAGTCTGTCAGTCTGTCAGTCTGTCAGTCTGTCAGTCTGTCAGTCTGTCAGTCTGTCAGTCTGTCAGTCTGTCAGTCTGTCAGTCTGTCAGTCTGTCAGTCTGTCAGTCTGTCAGTCTGTCAGTCTGTCAGTCTGTCAGTCTGTCAGTCTGTCAGTCTGTCAGTCTGTCAGTCTGTCAGTCTGTCAGTCTGTCAGTCTGTCAGTCTGTCAGTCTGTCAGTCTGTCAGTCTGTCAGTCTGTCAGTCTGTCAGTCTGTCAGTCTGTCAGTCTGTCAGTCTGTCAGTCTGTCAGTCTGTCAGTCTGTCAGTCTGTCAGTCTGTCAGTCTGTCAGTCTGTCAGTCTGTCAGTCTGTCAGTCTGTCAGTCTGTCAGTCTGTCAGTCTGTCAGTCTGTCAGTCTGTCAGTCTGTCAGTCTGTCAGTCTGTCAGTCTGTCAGTCTGTCAGTCTGTCAGTCTGTCAGTCTGTCAGTCTGTCAGTCTGTCAGTCTGTCAGTCTGTCAGTCTGTCAGTCTGTCAGTCTGTCAGTCTGTCAGTCTGTCAGTCTGTCAGTCTGTCAGTCTGTCAGTCTGTCAGTCTGTCAGTCTGTCAGTCTGTCAGTCTGTCAGTCTGTCAGTCTGTCAGTCTGTCAGTCTGTCAGTCTGTCAGTCTGTCAGTCTGTCAGTCTGTCAGTCTGTCAGTCTGTCAGTCTGTCAGTCTGTCAGTCTGTCAGTCTGTCAGTCTGTCAGTCTGTCAGTCTGTCAGTCTGTCAGTCTGTCAGTCTGTCAGTCTGTCAGTCTGTCAGTCTGTCAGTCTGTCAGTCTGTCAGTCTGTCAGTCTGTCAGTCTGTCAGTCTGTCAGTCTGTCAGTCTGTCAGTCTGTCAGTCTGTCAGTCTGTCAGTCTGTCAGTCTGTCAGTCTGTCAGTCTGTCAGTCTGTCAGTCTGTCAGTCTGTCAGTCTGTCAGTCTGTCAGTCTGTCAGTCTGTCAGTCTGTCAGTCTGTCAGTCTGTCAGTCTGTCAGTCTGTCAGTCTGTCAGTCTGTCAGTCTGTCAGTCTGTCAGTCTGTCAGTCTGTCAGTCTGTCAGTCTGTCAGTCTGTCAGTCTGTCAGTCTGTCAGTCTGTCAGTCTGTCAGTCTGTCAGTCTGTCAGTCTGTCAGTCTGTCAGTCTGTCAGTCTGTCAGTCTGTCAGTCTGTCAGTCTGTCAGTCTGTCAGTCTGTCAGTCTGTCAGTCTGTCAGTCTGTCAGTCTGTCAGTCTGTCAGTCTGTCAGTCTGTCAGTCTGTCAGTCTGTCAGTCTGTCAGTCTGTCATGTTAGGGCTTTCTTAACCGGACACCGGAAATTATGATCGAGGAAAAAGAAGACTCCTCGTACTTAATCTGAAGGAAACGAAAGAACTGCACACGATATAAAGGAGCTAGTCAGCGGTGGGGAGTGGGATCTTGTTCCTTCGTTTTCTCTCTCGGCCCTAAGCAAAATGTTCGTGTGCGGGGATGTGAAGAGTCACTAAACACTATATCACTCAAAAGTTAAGCTGATTTACGCGGAAGCCAGGTCACCGGCTAATAAGACACAAGATGTTGGTGTGTCCTTTGCCCTCCCAACCTATAAATTTTGTAATACCGAAAATTAATCACAAAATTCCCGATAGTTTTTTCTGGGGTGGCGCGGAGTTGTCTAGCCTATTTTAATTAAATGCCATTATTTAATTCTCAAACATGGATTTATTTAAAGAAAACGGAAATCCTTAGTACTAGGAATAAAAAAATTTGTCATAATAGGATTTGTAGCAAAATTAAGATAATTCATGACAATTCAACTAAATTTAAGATTAATATCATATTATTACTATTTAAGTTACGAATAGAATATACTAGTTTTATGAATTCAAGATTAGAATATAATCGCTAAGATAATTATAGTTTCAACACTTAACCGTAAAAAAAAAGATATATAAAAAAAATCAAAATTGATTCGAAAATACCTGGGAAACAGTTGAGGCGTTCCGCGACAGATCTGGCGCTTCGGCTTCCGCTGCAGTTGCCTGTAAATTTGCTGCACAAACCACAAAATAAAATATTTTGAAACTTATTTTAGCGACTATTTTCACAAATTCTGGCAGTGAACTTAAATCGCGATCAATTAATACAATCTAACACTAATTTATAGAATTTAAAACGGCTGCATGAGGATAAACATCTTAGAGACGTCTTAGTTGGAGCTCCTAGTTTTTCAGTGGGCTTCCGGCCCCAATCACAACGAAGTCGCACCGCGAATCTTCTCAAATTTCGACGCTGATTCAGAAGCCACGTGGTCGTGGTTTCCCTTTGGTGGGAAAAGTATGATGCGGAAGCTTAACGTCAGCTCTCAGTTTTCCTTGGTTGGAAAGGTATTATGATGATGCTTAACGTCAGCTTTCGGTTTTCCTTGGGAAAACGCGATATTCACAAAAAAACTTCCCTCCCTAAAAGTAAGGAGCAAGTCTTAGTTTCCACAAAAAAAAAGAAGTCCGACGGTCGGTAAAAAACAAAAGAAAATTACCTTCAGAAAAGGGAGGGGTCAAGCTTCTGAAGACTGCTCGCAATTCCAAGATTGAAGAACAATGTGTCTTCGTTTCTTTGGGTCCGCTTTTCCAAAATGGAAATTCTTTTCAATTATAATACTCTCTCTACGCGTTTAGGCTTTTTTAAAAAAAACTATTAAGCCGATGTTTTAAATACGAACTTCGATTTTTAAGCTTGATTCGCTTTTCTTAAACTTTTCTTTTCTTTTTATTTTGTTTATCAAATTGATAAAATATTTGCGGCAATCGCTTTACGAAGAACTTGTTGAGAGCGGATCCAAAAGCAGAAAGAACGTTTGTTCGGGCAAAACGTTGGGCAAAAACTTGATTTTCGATTTTTTTTTGGAACCGGTCATACCGTTGAACTATTGAAATTCCTTCACAATTTGGAATTTAGAATGCTATTCTAGGGATCAGAGTAAATTCTAAAGATGGGATAGGGGAGATGACCTATAAAGATCCGTGCGAAAAATAATTTTGAAATTTACAGTCAGCTCCAAAATTATCGGCCGCAACAGGGCAGGTGGTGCGAGCAGGTGTAAGTCAATCGCAACAGCTGGAAACGGCCATTACGGATGCAGGTCTTTGGCGTGGAAAATTCCAACAGACTTGCCTTTCAAATCCTCCATTTCGTAGAGACTATTTCCGATTTTACGCCTGACTCGGCCTTTCACAAACACTGGCGCAAATTTGGCATTGTATTTGTCTGCTTTCTTGCTTAATGTAAAATTTCTCCTAAAGATTTCTTGTCCAGCTTGGTAATTTATTTCTCTTTTTCTGGTGTTATAAATTTTCTGACCCTTTTCATAAGCTTTTCCCAAATTTTGTTTTACTTGTAACCTAATCAGCTCCATTTTATCAGGTCGTTCTAAGACAAAATCTTGTTCTTCCATAGTTCTTAATGTCCTGTGCAATTTATACAAGGAACCATGGCTCATCATAGCTTGTCCGTAAAGAGCTTGATAAGGTGAGAATCCTAATGCTTGATGCACTGAACTACGAATAGCGAATGCAATTTGTGAAAGATTTTCATCCCAACGGCTATGGTCGGAATCGATATAGGCGCGGATACCATTTAAAACTGTCCTATTTACTCGCTCTGAGGAATTCGCTTGAGGTGAGTATAGAGCCGTATACGTATGGTGAACTCCATATTCTCCTAGCAATTGGTTGAAAAGCGAAGATTTGAATTGGACGCCATTGTCGGTTAAAACGCTCTCTGGAATACCAAAGACGTGAAAAATTTCTTTTTCCAAAAATTCGACAATCGGTTTAGCCGTGAACTTTTTCACCGGTTTGAGGAAAGGAAACTTGGAAAAATGATCCAAAATAATTAAGATTCCGATGTTACCTGACTTTGACCTGGGATAAGGCCCTAGTAGATCTAGATATAATTTTTGGAAAGGTCGGGTAACGTCAGACATCTTTCCCATAGGGGGTCTTAGGATTTGATTGGGGTGTTTCGTCTGTTTACAAACGTCGCATAAAGAAATGAAGGACCTTACATCTTTTAACATGGCGGGCCAATAAAAATGAGTTCGTAACCTTTCCACAGTCTTCCGAATTCCACCATGGGAAGTCATCGGGGGGCAATGCGCGGACTCAATCAGGTCCATGGTTAGTTCTTCCGGAACCCATAATTTCCACGCACCATTATCTATGTCTAAGTTTCCTGTGGCATGAGACGTTCGTTTATAAATATATCCGTCGATTATTGTGAGATCTGGCAGGTTGCCGGCATTCTTATCAATGGTCTCCTTCAGCTGACTATATTTAGGACTTTGAAAGTGAACCGAGGACAAATCGAGGGATAGTGGTATAGCTGATAAAGCTTCGAGCTCATTAGAGAAGGTTCTAGATAACGCGTCGGGAACTGTATTTAAACTTCCTTTTCGATGTTGTATGTCGAACGAAAAAGCTTGTAGTTTTAAGCTCCACCTCGCGAGTCTGCCGTTTAGATCTGTCTGAGCCATAAGCCACTTCAGACTTGCGTGGTCTGTTATGACCGTGAACTTATGACCTTCGACGTAACCTCGGAATTTTTTTATGGCCAAAACTGCGGCAAGGCACTCTTGCTCGGTGACCGAGTAGTTTCTCTGAGCCTTATTAAATTTTTGCGACATAAAAACTACAGGGCGTTCGATTCCTTCATCGTCTGTCTGTAGCAACACTGCGCCCATTCCTGAATGACTAGCGTCACACTGTATAATAAACGCCTTTCGATAATCGGGGTTTATCAGTACTGGCGAGGACGACAAGTGTTTCTTAATAACCTCGAAAGATTCTTGCGCTTCGGCAGTCCATGAGAAAGATTTGCATTTCTTGAGTAAATTAGAAATAGGGGCGGTGAGGCTTGAAAAGTTGGCGATAAAACGACGATGCCAGCCTGCTAAGCCCAGAAAACGGCGGACTTCTTCAACAATAGCCGAAGTTTTATCAGGATCAACTCGTATGCATCCTTCTCCAATCACGTATCCGACATATTTCACTTTTTTAAGGCAAAATTGACTCTTTTCCATGTTAAGTGTCAGGTTCGCTTTACGGAGAAGTTCAGCGACTTGTTCTAAAACGTTCACATGACTATCAAAGTCTTCAGAGATAATCAGGAGGTCGTCTAAATAAACGAATACCTGGCTTCTCAAATCAGGCGGGATCAAACGGTCCATTAGTCTACAAAGGGTTTGAGGTGAATTGCATAAACCGTATGGCATTACCTTGTAATGGTACAACGGTCTGCCGGGGACTGTAAATGCCGTTTTTTCGCGAGACGTACGATCCAAGGGAATTTGCCAAAATGCCTCTTTCAAGTCTAATTTCGAGATAACTTGAGCTTTAGGCAATCGACTTAGTATGGTATCTATCAGAGGCATCGGATACGCGTCTTTTTTTGTCAACTTATTTAATTTCCGCGAATCCAGACACAATCTTACTCGGTTCGGTTTCCTTATTAGGACGACAGGACTACTCCACGAACTGCAGCTCTCTTCAATGATGTCAAGCGATATCATGCGGTCAAGTTCTTCGTATATGAGCTTTTCTACTGCCGGCGAAACAGCGAAGTGACGTTGTTTGACGGGTTTTGCGTCACCGACATCAATTGAGTGCTCGCAGAGAGTGGTTCTGCCTAAGCCTTGTACAGAGAAGGAGGGAAACATTGATTTAACTCTTTCCAACTTTTGTTTCTGAAACTCGCTCAGAGGGATTAGATCAGAATCTTGGATTTGGGGCTCATCAAGACTCAGCTCGGCTACAGGATTGGGTAATAAATCGAAGGCATACCAAAAATCTATCCCCAAATACAACTTCTGCTTCAAGGAGGGGACTAAGTAAAGTTTAATAGTTTTTGTCACAGCTCGGAAGGTAATGTTAACGGTTAGGTATCCAAGGACTTGTTGGGTAGCACCATCCGCGGTTCGGATGTTGGTGAAGCTCTTAGAGCAATGATTATGTTTCATTAAAGCTAGGGCAAGGTCATGTCCTGCGCAACTAACTGACGCGCCGCTATCTAGCAGTCCAAGGATAGGAGTTGAATCTACCAGGACTTCCGCATAGGGGCGAATGTCGGCGTTGTTCAGTCTTACGATTGACGAAATCTCGCGGCTAAATGACTTGAGCCGGGTGACGTGTTTTCTCCATCTCAATGTAGACCTTTTTGGTTTTCTGACAAGACTGAGTTTTGATGAGCCGTCGGGTGCTTGAGAAGGAAGGGGATTTTTGAAGATACGAGCTCTGACTAAATTATACTGGAAGAGACGTTCGTGAAAAGGTTTTAACGGTCGAAGTTGGGGTTGGATTGACGATTTCAGGGGGTTTTGTAAAATGGTAGGACTTGGTTGGTTATTTGGGACATCTTCGTTTAATTTGAGCGGAAGCTCTTGGGGTTTCCGCTCAGGCTGTCGTTTTTTGGATTACACTTGAGGCATTGGGGCTTGTAAGTGTTTTTAAGACCACAACCATAACAGAATGTTGAAGGGGGTTTTTCGCAGTTTTTCCAGATGTGGTTTCCCCCGCAATTCCAGCAAGAAAGGGATTTGGGATTTGCTTGGATAGCGGCGACGTCAACATCTGTGATCTGAGGGTTCTGTTCCTCCGATACAGGAGTGTCGGTTTCTAATTCTGATACATGTCTACTGGGACCAGTTGAAAAATTACGATTTCGTTGCAAATCATGTCTATAGGTCGGAGGCTTGCCTCGAGTTTCTTCTAGAAAGTACTCCTTTTTAAGGCAAAGTTCTCGAAGGTAGTCAATACTGTACACTGATAGATACAAGAGGTCAACTTTCATATCAGGTCTCAAATTTTTCTGGAGAATCTTTAAAAGCTCTCTTTCACTAATTCTAGTCCGCAAGCGATCACTTAAGGAGGTTATGGCATCATAGAATTGGTCGAAAGTTTCATTTTCTCGCTGTTTGCGGCCTTTCATCAAATCTATGATGTCATCGTCCTTACGATGATCTCGGAATTTTATGAGCAAAGCACTTCTCAGACTTGGCCATGTAATTTCTCGATTTTGGTCAAGTTTGTGGAAATGCCAGAACCAGCGCAAAGCATTCCCTGATAACAACATGTTCATGTTATCAGTAAGTTTGGTAAGGTCGTTATTTAAAGTTTGTCTGGTCAAGGATTCTGCTCGGTAGATAAACTCCTCTATCGACATGGAAGAAATATCTCCATTGAAGCTGAGATTCCACGACTTAATGATGCCACAAATTTTATGTACATCTAAATAGGAATTAGGACGTCTAGGTGAAGTCAACACATCTTGTAGACTGTGCGACGGGTGAATATTGCCTGGATTCGACGTAGACGGAGGCGGTACAGAAGGATCGAAGGCTGGGAGACGATTTCGAGTGGGGGAGGCCGTGGACGCTCGAGAGTGGGGCGACAAGGTGACATCCCTTGGACCATCGTTCTGTGGACGAGGAATTTCACATGTCGTCATCGTACGAGCAGCCGCATTCGCGGAACTTCGATTCGCGTTTAAAAGTTGAATCACCTCTGACCGAATATTTCGTACCGCCTCTACTTGCATCTGACGGAACATCCTCAGCAATTCTGTCATAGGTGGGTTTGTTTCAATTCTGTCAGCGGGCATTTCATTTCGATCAATTGGGGTTTCGTTTAAACCCGTCGAAAACGCGGCGGAGGTAGCTCCGTTTTGTGGAGGAGATACCGATTGGGAGGGGTTGGCCGGCAAAGACAATGCCGGGTCAGGATTGATTAAAAGCTTGGCTACCATGCTTCGAGTCTGTATTCGGTTTTCACGCTCCTTGGTCGTGTGGGTGAATTTCAACGCCCCTACCTTGCATAACGAGCGACAATCAGGACAGGAGTTTGCCTCTTTTAGCCAAAAACTAATACATTTGTTGTGAAATAAATGTTGGCAAGGAGTTGCAACGATATCTTCCGGTGGAAGAAGCAAGTCCGAGCAAATGGAGCAACTGAATTCAATTTGCTTTTGCAAATCCTCACTACTATGATAAACGGCCATTGGAACAAAAAAAAAAAGAATAAAATTCTTGTCCAAAAAAAAAATTTCAAAATATTTACAACAGTCCAAAAAAAAATGTCCTTTTGTTCACAACTATTTTAAGAATTAAACACAATATACACGATTCTTTCTATCCAGAAAATGGCTAAACTCTACGCCACTCCAGATTGTTTATGACCAGTGAGCTTAGCTACTGTGTAATCAGCGATTGAAAAGATTTAAAAAAAATACAAAAGGTTGTGGAAACGAAATATATTCAAATCGAGAGTGAAAATATTTGTGGTCATAAAAACGATTAACACCATTCCATGGAATCCGGCCAAATATCAGCACTAACCGATTGAATAGATGAGCAGTTATGGTATCAGATCAATTATCCAAAATTCCAATAAATGAAAGCGAAGACTTCTGCTACGGTCTACACCCAGCTTACATCCAGGAGAGAAATCCAATAGAGGCAGTCTAAACTAACACATACCGAAACATCAGCAAATGACTAATAGAACTTTACGTTATACTGATGCTATAAACTAGTAATTTGAATCGTAGTCTAAAAGATCCCAAAAAAAATCATTATAGGTAATGTGGATGGATTTTATTTAACTAGACAGTTCATTCAGATGGATTTATTCTGTCTCAAAATACTTGGTGGGGTAACCGTTATTCGGGCCCCACGTTGGGCGCCAATTTTGTTAGGGCTTTCTTAACCGGACACCGGAAATTATGATCGAGGAAAAAGAAGACTCCTCGTACTTAATCTGAAGGAAACGAAAGAACTGCACACGATATAAAGGAGCTAGTCAGCGGTGGGGAGTGGGATCTTGTTCCTTCGTTTTCTCTCTCGGCCCTAAGCAAAATGTTCGTGTGCGGGGATGTGAAGAGTCACTAAACACTATATCACTCAAAAGTTAAGCTGATTTACGCGGAAGCCAGGTCACCGGCTAATAAGACACAAGATGTTGGTGTGTCCTTTGCCCTCCCAACCTATAAATTTTGTAATACCGAAAATTAATCACAAAATTCCCGATAGTTTTTTCTGGGGTGGCGCGGAGTTGTCTAGCCTATTTTAATTAAATGCCATTATTTAATTCTCAAACATGGATTTATTTAAAGAAAACGGAAATCCTTAGTACTAGGAATAAAAAAATTTGTCATAATAGGATTTGTAGCAAAATTAAGATAATTCATGACAATTCAACTAAATTTAAGATTAATATCATATTATTACTATTTAAGTTACGAATAGAATATACTAGTTTTATGAATTCAAGATTAGAATATAATCGCTAAGATAATTATAGTTTCAACACTTAACCGTAAAAAAAAAGATATATAAAAAAAATCAAAATTGATTCGAAAATACCTGGGAAACAGTTGAGGCGTTCCGCGACAGATCTGGCGCTTCGGCTTCCGCTGCAGTTGCCTGTAAATTTGCTGCACAAACCACAAAATAAAATATTTTGAAACTTATTTTAGCGACTATTTTCACAAATTCTGGCAGTGAACTTAAATCGCGATCAATTAATACAATCTAACACTAATTTATAGAATTTAAAACGGCTGCATGAGGATAAACATCTTAGAGACGTCTTAGTTGGAGCTCCTAGTTTTTCAGTGGGCTTCCGGCCCCAATCACAACGAAGTCGCACCGCGAATCTTCTCAAATTTCGACGCTGATTCAGAAGCCACGTGGTCGTGGTTTCCCTTTGGTGGGAAAAGTATGATGCGGAAGCTTAACGTCAGCTCTCAGTTTTCCTTGGTTGGAAAGGTATTATGATGATGCTTAACGTCAGCTTTCGGTTTTCCTTGGGAAAACGCGATATTCACAAAAAAACTTCCCTCCCTAAAAGTAAGGAGCAAGTCTTAGTTTCCACAAAAAAAAAGAAGTCCGACGGTCGGTAAAAAACAAAAGAAAATTACCTTCAGAAAAGGGAGGGGTCAAGCTTCTGAAGACTGCTCGCAATTCCAAGATTGAAGAACAATGTGTCTTCGTTTCTTTGGGTCCGCTTTTCCAAAATGGAAATTCTTTTCAATTATAATACTCTCTCTACGCGTTTAGGCTTTTTTAAAAAAAACTATTAAGCCGATGTTTTAAATACGAACTTCGATTTTTAAGCTTGATTCGCTTTTCTTAAACTTTTCTTTTCTTTTTATTTTGTTTATCAAATTGATAAAATATTTGCGGCAATCGCTTTACGAAGAACTTGTTGAGAGCGGATCCAAAAGCAGAAAGAACGTTTGTTCGGGCAAAACGTTGGGCAAAAACTTGATTTTCGATTTTTTTTTGGAACCGGTCATACCGTTGAACTATTGAAATTCCTTCACAATTTGGAATTTAGAATGCTATTCTAGGGATCAGAGTAAATTCTAAAGATGGGATAGGGGAGATGACCTATAAAGATCCGTGCGAAAAATAATTTTGAAATTTACAGTCAGCTCCAAAATTATCGGCCGCAACAGTCAGTCTGTCAGTCTGTCAGTCTGTCAGTCTGTCAGTCTGTCAGTCTGTCAGTCTGTCAGTCTGTCAGTCTGTCAGTCTGTCAGTCTGTCAGTCTGTCAGTCTGTCAGTCTGTCAGTCTGTCAGTCTGTCAGTCTGTCAGTCTGTCAGTCTGTCAGTCTGTCAGTCTGTCAGTCTGTCAGTCTGTCAGTCTGTCAGTCTGTCAGTCTGTCAGTCTGTCAGTCTGTCAGTCTGTCAGTCTGTCAGTCTGTCAGTCTGTCAGTCTGTCAGTCTGTCAGTCTGTCAGTCTGTCAGTCTGTCAGTCTGTCAGTCTGTCAGTCTGTCAGTCTGTCAGTCTGTCAGTCTGTCAGTCTGTCAGTCTGTCAGTCTGTCAGTCTGTCAGTCTGTCAGTCTGTCAGTCTGTCAGTCTGTCAGTCTGTCAGTCTGTCAGTCTGTCAGTCTGTCAGTCTGTCAGTCTGTCAGTCTGTCAGTCTGTCAGTCTGTCAGTCTGTCAGTCTGTCAGTCTGTCAGTCTGTCAGTCTGTCAGTCTGTCAGTCTGTCAGTCTGTCAGTCTGTCAGTCTGTCAGTCTGTCAGTCTGTCAGTCTGTCAGTCTGTCAGTCTGTCAGTCTGTCAGTCTGTCAGTCTGTCAGTCTGTCAGTCTGTCAGTCTGTCAGTCTGTCAGTCTGTCAGTCTGTCAGTCTGTCAGTCTGTCAGTCTGTCAGTCTGTCAGTCTGTCAGTCTGTCAGTCTGTCAGTCTGTCAGTCTGTCAGTCTGTCAGTCTGTCAGTCTGTCAGTCTGTCAGTCTGTCAGTCTGTCAGTCTGTCAGTCTGTCAGTCTGTCAGTCTGTCAGTCTGTCAGTCTGTCAGTCTGTCAGTCTGTCAGTCTGTCAGTCTGTCAGTCTGTCAGTCTGTCAGTCTGTCAGTCTGTCAGTCTGTCAGTCTGTCAGTCTGTCAGTCTGTCAGTCTGTCAGTCTGTCAGTCTGTCAGTCTGTCAGTCTGTCAGTCTGTCAGTCTGTCAGTCTGTCAGTCTGTCAGTCTGTCAGTCTGTCAGTCTGTCAGTCTGTCAGTCTGTCAGTCTGTCAGTCTGTCAGTCTGTCAGTCTGTCAGTCTGTCAGTCTGTCAGTCTGTCAGTCTGTCAGTCTGTCAGTCTGTCAGTCTGTCAGTCTGTCAGTCTGTCAGTCTGTCAGTCTGTCAGTCTGTCAGTCTGTCAGTCTGTCAGTCTG
>OZ035960.1:71040584-71187451 GCA_964034945.1 Chrysopilus asiliformis | reverse complement strand
GGGGGATTTCGTCATTTGGAAAGGGGAATTTCACTAAAGGTATATAGCATCACTGCTGCGAAGCTCAAAATTTATCTCTTTAGTAGAGAACGAAAGAGAAAGCATAAAAAATACACTCAAGGAAAGCATAAAAAGTGTATACATGTGAAATCTGTACTACAAGCAGCAAATACAGCATAACAGTGGTAGTGAAAATTTAGATTTTGATTTTCAAAAAAATAATTGAATATAGTTTAACATAACAAAATACCCTAAACAATGCTTTAATGTAACCCGCACACAGAGCTTTTATAAGAACAGAGGTTCAAATCATGGCGTGAAATTTGGGAATTTATCATTAGCACAAGCAGAAAAAAGCTTTCGTAATGCTTTGAAGCTAATGATAAATTCCCAAATTTCACGCCATATTTTGCTGGTCAATATGATTTGAACCTCTGTTCTTATAAAAGCTCTGTGGCCCGCATTTTATAACACAGTTTCTGTTCGGATGTCACCACAAACTATTGAGTATCAGCAGATTTTCTAATTTGTACCCCTATAACCAAAATCTAAGACGTATTCACGTCAAAAAATTATCGGGTAACAGAAATTTACTTTGCTTCGAAAAACTTCACATGTTCGAGCCTAAAGAACCACTGAAATACACCTGAGGCCGCCAAAAATAGAATGTTGTTTTACTCTCGCATCGCGTCTTTTATCGTAGCATTGTGAGCGGGTCCATAAGAAAGTTATAAAAAACTAAAATTATTTACAAAATCTAGGAAGGGGGGGGGGGGGAGGGTGTCCCTGAGCCAGGCGTAAAGGCGTAAAGGCGTAAGGTCGTCTTGAAGCGTCAAAGCAGAGCGCCATGGCAAACCACAGGTTTTACTTTTGAAGCGTCGATATGTCAAAGCTTACGCACGCGTTGACGATATAAAAGTCTATAAATGTATTTAATATTTAAGATTTTGCATTGGGATATACCGTCTGTTCTGCTTGATGTAATTAATATAATCGATTCGGAAACTTCGCTCATCAGCGATGGTCAACAGGACGAGCGTTTGATGTTCTGCCAGATTGTAAAGGATATTGAACAAATTATATCAGAGAAATTACTTAAAGAACGATTGGAAATTGATACTCTGCAGGATGTTGGAATAGTAAAAAATAAGATATTCTACACAAAATTTATTAAAATTAAAACAAAATTATAGTAAGATTTTCATAATTAATCAAAATCAACATATGCGAATAAGTTCTCTTTCAAAGTTATAAGCAGCGTCGTTTCAACTTGTTTCGAGAGGAGAGTGAAGGATATGCAAAATTGATAACCGAACTTAATCAAAATTTCATTGGTACCGGTCATGCCTATAATGTAATGAATATTATCCAATCTCTAATTGGTAAGTGCCATATTTACAGCTTATATTAATTAAGACATTCATGGAAATAAAAAAAACTTACAAATATTTAAGAGTAATAGTTACAAAACTCTTGACTCTTATCCAATTGGGTGTATCGTTTGCAATGCATACATTCAAGCGAAAAACTCAGAGAAAACTTATTCACAATAGTGGAAATTTCTGCAACAGTCCAAAGGAGCTTTTTTACTGTTAATATCTACAATTATGAAAAGAAAATAGTTTAAAGTCTGAAAACAGCAACGAAAATGTTATGTAATGATAACTTGCACAATCACTAAAGCCATTTGGTCGATATTGGACCCATGCCCTCGTTTTCACATTTTTCTTTGCATTGCTCTCCAAAAGAATATTTATGCAACTCATTTCAGTAGTCGGCTACATACGCTCATTGTTTATTGTCAAGTAAAATCGACGGCTTTTAAATCAAGTAAAATTCGTGGAATTTTGTATCCACACGTATCAACAATGTTTGAAAGTGCTTTCAATTCAGTGTTTATGTAGTGTTTCAGCGAGATGGACGAACAAATTTACTCCTACCTTTTGCGTCTCCTGATCCCTCAATAACAATAGTTGTTCGAAATACTAGAGACTCGCTTTTATGTCTCTTCTTTACCCACCCCAACCATTTAGAATTATTCATTTTTTTCAATTTTGCATGAAAATTTGTTCATGAACTATTAATTTTTTTTTACAGATGACACTGTTTTTTTATCCACTTCAAGCATTTTTTCCTTTAATTTTTCATATGGTTTATCTTTTAATGATTTATTCAAATATCACTTTTAATTTTCCACAGGCACTCATTCTCACGATAAATTTCAAAAAATTTCATTAAAAAATCTCTTGACAAATTCCGAATGTGCGACATGTTGATGGTAGTAGTACTGTCAACCGAATGGACATTGTCAAGTGACATTAATGGAATCTACTCGCGATCAATGTTTCATCAAGTAAAATTGACCAAGTTAAAATAATTTCTGACTTGATCAATGTTTCATTAATGGTCGGTTTTAGACCTGTCATATTTGCCATTCTTCAAACGGGTAGATCCATGCCCTCGTACTCGCATTTTTCTTGTTTGCTTCGTTCTTCAAAAGAACATCTATACACTAGGGATGTCAAAAAAGAACCGGTTACCCGGTGTTTTTGCTTCGGTTAACCGGTTTTTTCGGTGTTTTTTTGCACGGTTATACCCGGTGTTTTTTTAAAGCCAAAAACCGTTCAAAAAAACCGATCATTTTTTATGTACGGAAAAATAATTTTAAACCAATTTTCGTGCAACTGATTTGTTATAAACACTTCTTTTTAGGCACTCTAAACCAAATACAATATCATATTATGCCATTTATGGCCTCTTAATGGATTATATGGCACTTCACGTCTTTTGTTTGTATTATAGTGTGTTTGTTGCGTCTAAAGGTAGAAATACACGACGAGAGACTTTGGTCTCTGGTCTTCAGGGTACAAAAGGCAAAAATCTCCAAAGTGTATACATGATCACAGACATTTAAGTCTGGAGATCAAAAAATATATCTCCGGAGACGTTTACTAAAAAGTCTGTAAAAGCAAAGTCTCTGGAGTGCATACACGACGCAGGTATCTCGTCTCCAAGCATAACAACAATATCACTAATCTAAAATATAAAATAAGTAAAAACACTTTTTTTCTTTATAAAAACTGACCTTTAATCTCAAAACAACGAAACAAATTCTCGTTCCCACAAAACAATTTCCTGAAATGTCAAAATTCGTCTCCGGAGACCAAGAGATAGATATCAAAACGTTTTGAAGACCGGAGACGCATTAAAGAGACTCTCTCATTAGGAGGTACACGGCAAGAAACTTAAGTCGCCCAGAGATCTTAGAGACTTGATACTTGGAGACAAATCCCCGGTCTCCGAAGTGTATACACAGGTCTCTTTGTATGCAGAGGCGAAATTTTTGGTCTAAGAGACCAAAGTCTCTCGTCGTGTATTTCTAGCTTAAGACCTAACCTACCCAATTTGAACAAAATGGTTTTTCGGTGTTTTAATAGCCGGTTTTTTGGACCCGGTTAAACCGAAGTCTTAAAACCCGGTTTAACCGAATACCGTTTTTTTTCAAAAATTTGACGTCCCTACTATACACCTCATTTCCATAGGCCTCTGAAGATGGGCTGAAACAAGGCTCGAGTGAAATTGAAAATTTTCAAAAGATATTGATTTACCGCCAAAGGAAAAAATGCAGGAAAATATTTTACCTTTTTGCAGGAAAAGTAAAAAGTTGGATTAATTGGAGAAATAAATCGATTACAGTAAGAACTCGGTATAGTGAAACCTTAAAATAGTGAATCACTTGAAATAGTGAACACACAAATTTTTGTGATTCTGTACCAGAAATCTCCATAGACAGAATCATAAAAGCCTACAATCTTTCAATCACTTGGAGGAAACAAAATCAGGTTCTTTCTGGTGATCTACATGTGTTATGGAAAGTTAGGGAGAAAGCAGCAATGATGTATGTTCGAAAACAAGTTGTCCAATGAAACTTACTCAATATTTTCGTCCAAAAAAAAGAATCAATAAATTAAAAATTGCTTATTTCCATTTTAACTATATTACAGTGCATACATACTGGACCTTGTGTCCATACGATATAGTGAACGTCCTGATATTTTGTGGATTCACTATACCGAATTCCTACTGTAATCGCCAATTAATCGAACCAAAAATTAAACGGTACAAATTAATATATTAATCCTTCCAATCTCTAGTTGCAACGTCTTTTAGGAATAAATTTCTGAAGTTTGTGTGGTAGTGTAAATGTTTGTCCAACATGAATTTAGTGGCGAAGAATAAAATTCGCGGAATAAAGTGTTATATGTAAACGATCCCTAAGATGTGAAAGTTTATGGGTAAACTCAAAAAAATATATAAAATAAATCTTTTTGCGATATTCAAGGTCAACTATTACGTGACATTACATTGAGTTATATTTATTCAAAAACAAAACACCAATTAAAATATATCAGTTGTGATCAACACAAAACTTTCCTCTGCAATATTTCATTTTGGAAAAAATATATAAAAAATAATAGGTTTTCAAATATCTGAAGAACCAGTAAAAATACGTAAAAACAGTTCAAAGGAAAATTTTTATTTTCTTTTAATTTGGTTGTGTGCATTTTTCCTCACAAGCGTATAATAATTTTTCTCAAAAGCGCATTGTTATCAAGAAATTTTCAAAAAAATGTATTTAAGAAAATGTATGGGAGATACCCGTTATACCTAACATGACTTTTTCAAAAGGTGATAAAAAACAACGATTTTCGTAAAGCTAGAGGAGCTCAGAACAAAGAATATTCAGACCACAGAATCAATATCTTGGAGATTTTCCACTATTGAACTGTTATGATTGTAAATTTGTAGAAAAATTTTCTAAATGCTCATCAAAAATCCACTTAATTTTGTATAATCATATAAAATTTCACGATTTTGATATATATATGTTGTACCTAGTCTAGTCATAAATACTGATACACGATTAAACGCATTCATTGTGAATGAAGTATAAAACGCATCCATTTCATGTTAACCGTCATTTCACAAGTGAAATTTATGCTACAGAAAATTTTAGTTTTAATTGTTTACAGTTATGGAATTTGGCGATATCAAAATTCGAGACTGTAAAAAATCCGGCCGTTCACGCACTATGCGGACGCCGAGTGTGATCAAGGCCGTGCTGGCTCGAATCAGACAAAAACCGCTTCAAAAACAAAAAATCATATCGCGGGAGATGAAAATTTCGCAAAAATCCATGTCTTGCATTTTTCAAGAAGATTTGGGAATAAGTGCATACAACAGACACACTGGATACTTGCTAATACAAGCATTGAAGCAAAAACGTAAGAAAAAATCAAAATCTCTACTCGGCTGGTACGCGAAGAACGCTCTTCGCGTACCAGCTGAGTAGAGGTTTTCACTGATGATTCTGTCCACTGATGAGAAAATCTTCACCGTTGAAGAATCTTTCAATTATCAGAATTATCGAGTTTATTCTTGGTCATCAAAAGACGCGCCAGAACTCATCCCGAGGATCGAAGGCTGCCACCATCCCGCTTCTGTAATATTATGGTGGGGAATGAGTTATGATGGCCATACAGACCTTCATTTTTGTGAGAAAGTGATGAAAACTGTGGCGAAAGTTTATGAAAAAACTGTTGTGGAAGACGTTGTAAAACTCTTCAGCGAACAATGTTGGCCAACAACCGTGGACATTCTAACAAGATGTCAAAAACAATGTGTCAGACTTCATATCACCGGATGATTTGCCAGCTGGCATTATAGACCTCAACTCGTTGAATTACAAGCTATGGTCCGTTATATAGTGCATGGTCTGCTCTACTCGACACCTAAATATTGAGTCATTAAAGCGAGTCTTTGTCCGTGCAGTGAACAATTTTCCAATGCATGAGGTGCGTGCTGCGATCAATGATTGTCCAAAGAGTCTCAGATCATGCTGGAAGGTCATTTCGAATAATGTGTTCTACGATTTGTAGCTATTGTATGGCTCAATAAATAGAAAAAAAAGTTTTGAAAAATATCAATTTGTTTTCATTTTACATCAATTTTTCCTTGTATCAGTATTAATGACTAGACTAGGTATAAGAAAAGTCACCTCAGTTTAATATAAATCTATGAGGTTGCGTTGTTATATAATTTACTAATATCGTGTTTTTTATTAGGTTGTTTTAATTTGGACCCTAATCGTGTGCTAGACATCATTCTCGAGTCATTTGAAACTTGTCCTGAACGTCATGATATATTTATCCCATTGTTACAAGCATATATGCCAAGTGGAAATATAATTTGTGAAGTTCTTGGATATAAATTCAGACATTTTAGCGACGGGTATACACCAGAGTCGTTGTTCAAAATAACTGCATTGCTGTTAAAGTACAGCGTCATCACTTTAAATGATATATATTTCTGGGTAAGTTAATGGATTAATTATTATTTTTATATTATGTCTTTTAGTATTATATTATATTTATATTATATTTATATTATATTTATATTATATTTATATTATATTTATATTATATTTATATTATATTTATATTATATTTACATTATATTTATATTATATTTATATTATATATGTTATATTATGCCTTTTCGAGTTCACAGTAGATGAACTCATTAAAGCGTCTAGAGTTTATTTAAGTGTGGTTTTTATATAAACGGGGTTTAAAAATACATAAGCGGAATCGTGTGAGGTAGTTGATGATAATGGTTAACTGGCGATTGTACAGACCTCGATAGTTTTTTTTAGTTGTCATAATAGTTGTCATTTTATGGAAGTCCAAAAAATTCTCGAGTGGGTTTTTTGATGAACTATCAGTGTACGCTATTCTATCCCAGCGTATCAATATTGCATAAATCTTTTTTTGTTCATATGATCCAGTAATTCATATAAGTTCATATAAGTAATTCAAGATAACAAAAAAAAATTCAAATGTAAAACTTCCAGCCATTGGAGAAAAACTGTCATTTAATATAAACATATAAAAAAAATAAATATATAAAGTTCTAAAAAACTTCACACAATTTACACTATAACCCGACGAATAAAATATTAGTTTATATAAAAACTAGCAGACCCTTCGTTGGCAGCTAAAAGTTTTTTGTATAAATTTTAGAATGCCAAAAAACCATAAATAACTTAAAAAGTTTTGGGAAGAGATGTTATCGTTACAGGACCTTTCGTTTCGAATTTTGAAAATGTAATACCGGATTCGTGATCAGCGACCCCAAAAACCCCATAATGCCAATTTTTCCGGGGTAAAATGGAAAAAAGGATATTTTCGTTATCCTTGCAGGACCTTCTGCTTTGAATTTTGAAACTCCAACTCCAGATTCGTGATATTCCAAAGCCTATTTTTGCGAGAAAAATTGGAAAAATGACATTTCCGTTATCCTTACAGGACCTTCCGTTTAGCATTTGAAAAATCGATCACCGGATTCGCGATCAGCGACCTCGAAAATCCCTTAGTGTCAATTGTTTCAAGAAAAATTGGAAAAAGGACATTTGCGTTATCCTTACAGGACTTCTCGGTTAGAATTTTGAAATTCCAACACAGGATTCGTGATCAACGACCTCGAAAACCCGCTCAGGCCGATTTTTCCCAGGAAAAACTGGAAAAAGGATATTTGCGTTATCCTTACAGGACCTTCCGTTTCGAATTTTGAAAATTTAATACCGGATTCGTGATCAGCGACCCCAAAAACCCTATAATGCAAATTTTTCCTGGAAAAAATGGGAAAAAGGATATTTTCATTATCCTTGCAGGACCTTTCGTTTCAAATTTTGAAAATCTTATACCGGATTCGTGATCAGCGACCCCATAATGCCAATTTTCCCGGGGAAAAATGGGAAAAAGGATATTTGCGTTATCCTTTCAGGACCTTCCGTTTCGAATTTTGAAAATCTAATACCGGATTCGTGATCAGCGACCCCAAAAATCCTATAATGCAAATTTTTCCGGGGCAAAATTGAAAAAAGGATATTTATGTTATCCTTTCAGGACCTTCCATTTCTGCATAGCTAAAAACCTGCTCCTGGCAACACAGATCATTTTGCAAAAAACCGCGTAAAAATCGGTCCAGTGGTTCTTGAGTTTTGTAATCTCAAACCAACAAACCAACCAACAAACTTCCATTTTTTTTATATATATAGATATGAATTTTGACTTTCTTCTACGTAGTATTATCACAGAGCTTCTATAGAACAGAGGTTAAAATCACACTGAGCGACAAAAAATATGACGTGAAATATGGGACTTTATCATTAGCACAAGCAGAAAAAAGCTTTCGTAAAGCTTTCGAGCTAATGATAAAGTCCCATATTTCACGCCATATTTTTGTCGCTCAGTGTGATTTTAACCTCTGTTCTATAGAAGCTCTGTGGTATTATTACAAAAATGTCTTTCTGTCTGTCAGTCTGTCTGTTGGTCCTGGAATGGGACGTTCGTATCAACTTTTGGTGGAATCCGTTAACGAATAGGCTAAAGATTTATATTATATCATTGTACCGCATTTTTAACCCCGTTTATGTGGAAATCTATTTTATGTGAAATCAAATAGATTAAATTCTCTATTTAATATATTACAAATATTTTCTCTTATATAGTTGAGTCCGTCAGATAAATCAATTACATTAGATTGGGAAAAGGAATTGGACGATGCGAAGAATTTCATTAAAAAACTGAATATAATTTCTACAAACAAAGATAAAGATCAAGAACCAGAGCCTGAAAAAGAAGAATCGGAGGTAAATTCAAATTTAATGTTATTGGCTTAATGTGTTTTTCTATTGATTTCTCATAGGATTTGTATTCGTTGAATCAGAAGTGGTGTCTTTGTGAAGCATTGCTAAAAGTTGGAGATTGGACAAATGGTCAAGAGTTGCTAAATAAATTTCCTGATCACTCTGTTATTGTGCACGAGTCCATCGCAAAGGCTTTATCAGATTTGATTCATATTTCTATCGAACACGTTTACACAAAATGTTTCCCCACAAAATGTAACAACCAGAGAAGAAAAAAATTTGACATTACACTAATTAAACATCTTCAGGTATATTTTATTATTTTTATTTTTGAATAGCTGGTAATAATAATTATAATTAGGCACAAAATATCTTCGATCTGTGTCAATATGCCTTTCCCATGGTACGAGAATTAGGACCGTCGCTACATTATGATCCTGTTTTAATGCATAAATTAGTGCGAATAATGAAAAGTATTTTGAATGATATGAATGTCGATTCATTAAGCACACCGAACTTTGAATCTATATCTGAGTCTATATATTTGGAAATAGCAACTTTACTAGATACATCTTTATTACCAGCACTTTCCTATTTAGATTGTAATTGTTGTGTTGCGGAGGAAATATGGACTGTTCTAAAATTTTATCCTTACCAATTTAGGTAAGTCTGATTTTTTTAAACATTTAGCAAACTAATTCTTTCCAAATCAGATATAGTTTATACGCTCGATGGAAAAATGAAACATATTTGTCGCAGCCAATGTTAATACGACGTCGAGGAAATGTTCAAAAACATATAAAGTCCTTGATGAAACGAGTTAGCACAGAAAATGTTAAACCTGTAGGACGACTAATTGGTAAACTCAGCCATTCTTCTCCAGGATCTTTATTTGATTATGTATGTTTTTTTTTGGTTGAGAACAATTTCGTAATAACATAATATTCTTGCAGATTTTACTTCAAATACAAATATATGACAATCTTACGGGTCCAGTGGTAGATTCTTTAAAATATCTTACCTCGCTTTCGTATGATGTACTGGGATACTGTTTAATTGAAGCTTTGGCACTAGCCGATCGTGATAGATTTAAACATGACGGAACATCACTATCGACATGGCTCCAAAGTTTAGCGAATTTTTGTGGAGCGATTTTTAAGAAATATAACATTGAATTGAGTGGGCTATTGCAGTATGTCGCTAATCAGCTGAAGGCGCATAAAAGGTTTTATGTTTTTTTTTGTGTTATATCGATTAATAATTTTTAAAAACAGCCTAGACCTCCTAATTCTCAAAGAAGTCGTTCAAAAAATGACGATGGTAGAAGCTACTCAATGGACAAACGACCAATTGAATGCCATGGCAGGCGGAGAGCTTTTACGTGGAGAGGTAAATATTTTGTTTTTAAAAACATAAAGATTTTTTAGTATAATAAAGTACAGTAATCCCTCCAACTGCGCGGTAGATACGTTCCACAAAAAGAGCGCGCAAACCGAAACCGCGCACTGTGAACCCTACTTTGTATGAAATTTTAGGGTTAGCAACATGTTTTTTAAACGAAAATTATAAAAAAAAACCGCGCAGCTGCGAAATTTTTACCGCGCAGTTCGAAATTTTTGTATTAAAAACTGAACCGTGCAGTTACGAAACCGCGCAGTTAGAAACCGTGTTTGTTAGTCATAGTCAGTTAGTCATAGTCTGTTAGTCATAATCTGTTATACTACATTTACACGAATGACAAATTTGTCATTTTTTTCTTGTCATTATGTTAATTCCCGTGTAAATGGCATAATTTTTATAATTTTTTCTGTCAGAAAATGTCAATCTCTCATAAAAGAATGAACTTGTCCATTCTTTTATGCCAGATTGTCATTCGTGCAAACGCAATATTAGTTATGACAAAAGTTGAATACTAAAGTTGTCATAACTAATATTGCGTTTGCACGAATGACAATCTGGCATAAAAGAATGGACAAGATCATTCTTTTATGAGATATTGACATTTTCTGACAGAAAAAATTACAAAAATTATGCCATTTACAGGGGAATTAACATAATGATAAGAAAAAAATGACAAATTTGTCATTCGTGTAAATGTAGCATTAGTCATAGTCTGTTAGTCATAGTCTGTTAGTCATAGTCTGTCAGTCTGTCAGTCTGTCAGTCTGTCAGTCTGTCAGTCTGTCAGTCTGTCAGTCTGTCAGTCTGTCAGTCTGTCAGTCTGTCAGTCTGTCAGTCTGTCAGTCTGTCAGTCTGTCAGTCTGTCAGTCTGTCAGTCTGTCAGTCTGTCAGTCTGTCAGTCTGTCAGTCTGTCAGTCTGTCAGTCTGTCAGTCTGTCAGTCTGTCAGTCTGTCAGTCTGTCAGTCTGTCAGTCTGTCAGTCTGTCAGTCTGTCAGTCTGTCAGTCTGTCAGTCTGTCAGTCTGTCAGTCTGTCAGTCTGTCAGTCTGTCAGTCTGTCAGTCTGTCAGTCTGTCAGTCTGTCAGTCTGTCAGTCTGTCAGTCTGTCAGTCTGTCAGTCTGTCAGTCTGTCAGTCTGTCAGTCTGTCAGTCTGTCAGTCTGTCAGTCTGTCAGTCTGTCAGTCTGTCAGTCTGTCAGTCTGTCAGTCTGTCAGTCTGTCAGTCTGTCAGTCTGTCAGTCTGTCAGTCTGTCAGTCTGTCAGTCTGTCAGTCTGTCAGTCTGTCAGTCTGTCAGTCTGTCAGTCTGTCAGTCTGTCAGTCTGTCAGTCTGTCAGTCTGTCAGTCTGTCAGTCTGTCAGTCTGTCAGTCTGTCAGTCTGTCAGTCTGTCAGTCTGTCAGTCTGTCAGTCTGTCAGTCTGTCAGTCTGTCAGTCTGTCAGTCTGTCAGTCTGTCAGTCTGTCAGTCTGTCAGTCTGTCAGTCTGTCAGTCTGTCAGTCTGTCAGTCTGTCAGTCTGTCAGTCTGTCAGTCTGTCAGTCTGTCAGTCTGTCAGTCTGTCAGTCTGTCAGTCTGTCAGTCTGTCAGTCTGTCAGTCTGTCAGTCTGTCAGTCTGTCAGTCTGTCAGTCTGTCAGTCTGTCAGTCTGTCAGTCTGTCAGTCTGTCAGTCTGTCAGTCTGTCAGTCTGTCAGTCTGTCAGTCTGTCAGTCTGTCAGTCTGTCAGTCTGTCAGTCTGTCAGTCTGTCAGTCTGTCAGTCTGTCAGTCTGTCAGTCTGTCAGTCTGTCAGTCTGTCAGTCTGTCAGTCTGTCAGTCTGTCAGTCTGTCAGTCTGTCAGTCTGTCAGTCTGTCAGTCTGTCAGTCTGTCAGTCTGTCAGTCTGTCAGTCTGTCAGTCTGTCAGTCTGTCAGTCTGTCAGTCTGTCAGTCTGTCAGTCTGTCAGTCTGTCAGTCTGTCAGTCTGTCAGTCTGTCAGTCTGTCAGTCTGTCAGCCTGTCAGTCTGTCAGTCTGTCAGTCTGTCAGTCTGTCAGTCTGTCAGTCTGTCAGTCTGTCAGTCTGTCAGTCTGTCAGTCTGTCAGTCTGTCAGTCTGTCAGTCTGTCAGTCTGTCAGTCTGTCAGTCTGTCAGTCTGTCAGTCTGTCAGTCTGTCAGTCTGTCAGTCTGTCAGTCTGTCAGTCTGTCAGTCTGTCAGTCTGTCAGTCTGTCAGTCTGTCAGTCTGTCAGTCTGTCAGTCTGTCAGTCTGTCAGTCTGTCAGTCTGTCAGTCTGTCAGTCTGTCAGTCTGTCAGTCTGTCAGTCTGTCAGTCTGTCAGTCTGTCAGTCTGTCAGTCTGTCAGTCTGTCAGTCTGTCAGTCTGTCAGTCTGTCAGTCTGTCAGTCTGTCAGTCTGTCAGTCTGTCAGTCTGTCAGTCTGTCAGTCTGTCAGTCTGTCAGTCTGTCAGTCTGTCAGTCTGTCAGTCTGTCAGTCTGTCAGTCTGTCAGTCTGTCAGTCTGTCAGTCTGTCAGTCTGTCAGTCTGTCAGTCTGTCAGTCTGTCAGTCTGTCAGTCTGTCAGTCTGTCAGTCTGTCAGTCTGTCAGTCTGTCAGTCTGTCAGTCTGTCAGTCTGTCAGTCTGTCAGTCTGTCAGTCTGTCAGTCTGTCAGTCTGTCAGTCTGTCAGTCTGTCAGTCTGTCAGTCTGTCAGTCTGTCAGTCTGTCAGTCTGTCAGTCTGTCAGTCTGTCAGTCTGTCAGTCTGTCAGTCTGTCAGTCTGTCAGTCTGTCAGTCTGTCAGTCTGTCAGTCTGTCAGTCTGTCAGTCTGTCAGTCTGTCAGTCTGTCAGTCTGTCAGTCTGTCAGTCTGTCAGTCTGTCAGTCTGTCAGTCTGTCAGTCTGTCAGTCTGTCAGTCTGTCAGTCTGTCAGTCTGTCAGTCTGTCAGTCTGTCAGTCTGTCAGTCTGTCAGTCTGTCAGTCTGTCAGTCTGTCAGTCTGTCAGTCTGTCAGTCTGTCAGTCTGTCAGTCTGTCAGTCTGTCAGTCTGTCAGTCTGTCAGTCTGTCAGTCTGTCAGTCTGTCAGTCTGTCAGTCTGTCAGTCTGTCAGTCTGTCAGTCTGTCAGTCTGTCAGTCTGTCAGTCTGTCAGTCTGTCAGTCTGTCAGTCTGTCAGTCTGTCAGTCTGTCAGTCTGTCAGTCTGTCAGTCTGTCAGTCTGTCAGTCTGTCAGTCTGTCAGTCTGTCAGTCTGTCAGTCTGTCAGTCTGTCAGTCTGTCAGTCTGTCAGTCTGTCAGTCTGTCAGTCTGTCAGTCTGTCAGTCTGTCAGTCTGTCAGTCTGTCAGTCTGTCAGTCTGTCAGTCTGTCAGTCTGTCAGTCTGTCAGTCTGTCAGTCTGTCAGTCTGTCAGTCTGTCAGTCTGTCAGTCTGTCAGTCTGTCAGTCTGTCAGTCTGTCAGTCTGTCAGTCTGTCAGTCTGTCAGTCTGTCAGTCTGTCAGTCTGTCAGTCTGTCAGTCTGTCAGTCTGTCAGTCTGTCAGTCTGTCAGTCTGTCAGTCTGTCAGTCTGTCAGTCTGTCAGTCTGTCAGTCTGTCAGTCTGTCAGTCTGTCAGTCTGTCAGTCTGTCAGTCTGTCAGTCTGTCAGTCTGTCAGTCTGTCAGTCTGTCAGTCTGTCAGTCTGTCAGTCTGTCAGTCTGTCAGTCTGTCAGTCTGTCAGTCTGTCAGTCTGTCAGTCTGTCAGTCTGTCAGTCTGTCAGTCTGTCAGTCTGTCAGTCTGTCAGTCTGTCAGTCTGTCAGTCTGTCAGTCTGTCAGTCTGTCAGTCTGTCAGTCTGTCAGTCTGTCAGTCTGTCAGTCTGTCAGTCTGTCAGTCTGTCAGTCTGTCAGTCTGTCAGTCTGTCAGTCTGTCAGTCTGTCAGTCTGTCAGTCTGTCAGTCTGTCAGTCTGTCAGTCTGTCAGTCTGTCAGTCTGTCAGTCTGTCAGTCTGTCAGTCTGTCAGTCTGTCAGTCTGTCAGTCTGTCAGTCTGTCAGTCTGTCAGTCTGTCAGTCTGTCAGTCTGTCAGTCTGTCAGTCTGTCAGTCTGTCAGTCTGTCAGTCTGTCAGTCTGTCAGTCTGTCAGTCTGTCAGTCTGTCAGTCTGTCAGTCTGTCAGTCTGTCAGTCTGTCAGTCTGTCAGTCTGTCAGTCTGTCAGTCTGTCAGTCTGTCAGTCTGTCAGTCTGTCAGTCTGTCAGTCTGTCAGTCTGTCAGTCTGTCAGTCTGTCAGTCTGTCAGTCTGTCAGTCTGTCAGTCTGTCAGTCTGTCAGTCTGTCAGTCTGTCAGTCTGTCAGTCTGTCAGTCTGTCAGTCTGTCAGTCTGTCAGTCTGTCAGTCTGTCAGTCTGTCAGTCTGTCAGTCTGTCAGTCTGTCAGTCTGTCAGTCTGTCAGTCTGTCAGTCTGTCAGTCTGTCAGTCTGTCAGTCTGTCAGTCTGTCAGTCTGTCAGTCTGTCAGTCTGTCAGTCTGTCAGTCTGTCAGTCTGTCAGTCTGTCAGTCTGTCAGTCTGTCAGTCTGTCAGTCTGTCAGTCTGTCAGTCTGTCAGTCTGTCAGTCTGTCAGTCTGTCAGTCTGTCAGTCTGTCAGTCTGTCAGTCTGTCAGTCTGTCAGTCTGTCAGTCTGTCAGTCTGTCAGTCTGTCAGTCTGTCAGTCTGTCAGTCTGTCAGTCTGTCAGTCTGTCAGTCTGTCAGTCTGTCAGTCTGTCAGTCTGTCAGTCTGTCAGTCTGTCAGTCTGTCAGTCTGTCAGTCTGTCAGTCTGTCAGTCTGTCAGTCTGTCAGTCTGTCAGTCTGTCAGTCTGTCAGTCTGTCAGTCTGTCAGTCTGTCAGTCTGTCAGTCTGTCAGTCTGTCAGTCTGTCAGTCTGTCAGTCTGTCAGTCTGTCAGTCTGTCAGTCTGTCAGTCTGTCAGTCTGTCAGTCTGTCAGTCTGTCAGTCTGTCAGTCTGTCAGTCTGTCAGTCTGTCAGTCTGTCAGTCTGTCAGTCTGTCAGTCTGTCAGTCTGTCAGTCTGTCAGTCTGTCAGTCTGTCAGTCTGTCAGTCTGTCAGTCTGTCAGTCTGTCAGTCTGTCAGTCTGTCAGTCTGTCAGTCTGTCAGTCTGTCAGTCTGTCAGTCTGTCAGTCTGTCAGTCTGTCAGTCTGTCAGTCTGTCAGTCTGTCAGTCTGTCAGTCTGTCAGTCTGTCAGTCTGTCAGTCTGTCAGTCTGTCAGTCTGTCAGTCTGTCAGTCTGTCAGTCTGTCAGTCTGTCAGTCTGTCAGTCTGTCAGTCTGTCAGTCTGTCAGTCTGTCAGTCTGTCAGTCTGTCAGTCTGTCAGTCTGTCAGTCTGTCAGTCTGTCAGTCTGTCAGTCTGTCAGTCTGTCAGTCTGTCAGTCTGTCAGTCTGTCAGTCTGTCAGTCTGTCAGTCTGTCAGTCTGTCAGTCTGTCAGTCTGTCAGTCTGTCAGTCTGTCAGTCTGTCAGTCTGTCAGTCTGTCAGTCTGTCAGTCTGTCAGTCTGTCAGTCTGTCAGTCTGTCAGTCTGTCAGTCTGTCAGTCTGTCAGTCTGTCAGTCTGTCAGTCTGTCAGTCTGTCAGTCTGTCAGTCTGTCAGTCTGTCAGTCTGTCAGTCTGTCAGTCTGTCAGTCTGTCAGTCTGTCAGTCTGTCAGTCTGTCAGTCTGTCAGTCTGTCAGTCTGTCAGTCTGTCAGTCTGTCAGTCTGTCAGTCTGTCAGTCTGTCAGTCTGTCAGTCTGTCAGTCTGTCAGTCTGTCAGTCTGTCAGTCTGTCAGTCTGTCAGTCTGTCAGTCTGTCAGTCTGTCAGTCTGTCAGTCTGTCAGTCTGTCAGTCTGTCAGTCTGTCAGTCTGTCAGTCTGTCAGTCTGTCAGTCTGTCAGTCTGTCAGTCTGTCAGTCTGTCAGTCTGTCAGTCTGTCAGTCTGTCAGTCTGTCAGTCTGTCAGTCTGTCAGTCTGTCAGTCTGTCAGTCTGTCAGTCTGTCAGTCTGTCAGTCTGTCAGTCTGTCAGTCTGTCAGTCTGTCAGTCTGTCAGTCTGTCAGTCTGTCAGTCTGTCAGTCTGTCAGTCTGTCAGTCTGTCAGTCTGTCAGTCTGTCAGTCTGTCAGTCTGTCAGTCTGTCAGTCTGTCAGTCTGTCAGTCTGTCAGTCTGTCAGTCTGTCAGTCTGTCAGTCTGTCAGTCTGTCAGTCTGTCAGTCTGTCAGTCTGTCAGTCTGTCAGTCTGTCAGTCTGTCAGTCTGTCAGTCTGTCAGTCTGTCAGTCTGTCAGTCTGTCAGTCTGTCAGTCTGTCAGTCTGTCAGTCTGTCAGTCTGTCAGTCTGTCAGTCTGTCAGTCTGTCAGTCTGTCAGTCTGTCAGTCTGTCAGTCTGTCAGTCTGTCAGTCTGTCAGTCTGTCAGTCTGTCAGTCTGTCAGTCTGTCAGTCTGTCAGTCTGTCAGTCTGTCAGTCTGTCAGTCTGTCAGTCTGTCAGTCTGTCAGTCTGTCAGTCTGTCAGTCTGTCAGTCTGTCAGTCTGTCAGTCTGTCAGTCTGTCAGTCTGTCAGTCTGTCAGTCTGTCAGTCTGTCAGTCTGTCAGTCTGTCAGTCTGTCAGTCTGTCAGTCTGTCAGTCTGTCAGTCTGTCAGTCTGTCAGTCTGTCAGTCTGTCAGTCTGTCAGTCTGTCAGTCTGTCAGTCTGTCAGTCTGTCAGTCTGTCAGTCTGTCAGTCTGTCAGTCTGTCAGTCTGTCAGTCTGTCAGTCTGTCAGTCTGTCAGTCTGTCAGTCTGTCAGTCTGTCAGTCTGTCAGTCTGTCAGTCTGTCAGTCTGTCAGTCTGTCAGTCTGTCAGTCTGTCAGTCTGTCAGTCTGTCAGTCTGTCAGTCTGTCAGTCTGTCAGTCTGTCAGTCTGTCAGTCTGTCAGTCTGTCAGTCTGTCAGTCTGTCAGTCTGTCAGTCTGTCAGTCTGTCAGTCTGTCAGTCTGTCAGTCTGTCAGTCTGTCAGTCTGTCAGTCTGTCAGTCTGTCAGTCTGTCAGTCTGTCAGTCTGTCAGTCTGTCAGTCTGTCAGTCTGTCAGTCTGTCAGTCTGTCAGTCTGTCAGTCTGTCAGTCTGTCAGTCTGTCAGTCTGTCAGTCTGTCAGTCTGTCAGTCTGTCAGTCTGTCAGTCTGTCAGTCTGTCAGTCTGTCAGTCTGTCAGTCTGTCAGTCTGTCAGTCTGTCAGTCTGTCAGTCTGTCAGTCTGTCAGTCTGTCAGTCTGTCAGTCTGTCAGTCTGTCAGTCTGTCAGTCTGTCAGTCTGTCAGTCTGTCAGTCTGTCAGTCTGTCAGTCTGTCAGTCTGTCAGTCTGTCAGTCTGTCAGTCTGTCAGTCTGTCAGTCTGTCAGTCTGTCAGTCTGTCAGTCTGTCAGTCTGTCAGTCTGTCAGTCTGTCAGTCTGTCAGTCTGTCAGTCTGTCAGTCTGTCAGTCTGTCAGTCTGTCAGTCTGTCAGTCTGTCAGTCTGTCAGTCTGTCAGTCTGTCAGTCTGTCAGTCTGTCAGTCTGTCAGTCTGTCAGTCTGTCAGTCTGTCAGTCTGTCAGTCTGTCAGTCTGTCAGTCTGTCAGTCTGTCAGTCTGTCAGTCTGTCAGTCTGTCAGTCTGTCAGTCTGTCAGTCTGTCAGTCTGTCAGTCTGTCAGTCTGTCAGTCTGGTCATCTGTCAGTCTTCAGTCTGTCAGTCTGTCAGTCTGTCAGTCTGTCAGTCTGTCAGTCTGTCAGTCTGTCAGTCTGTCAGTCTGTCAGTCTGTCAGTCAGTCTGTCAGTCTGTCAGTCTGTCAGTCTGTCAGTCTGTCAGTCTGTCAGTCAGTCTGTCAGTCTGTCAGTCTGTCAGTCCTGTCAGTCTGTCAGTCTGTCAGTCTGTCAGTCTGTCAGTCTGTCAGTCTGTCAGTCTGTCAGTCTGTCAGTCTGTCCAGTCTGTCAGTCTCTGTCAGTCTGTCAGTCCTGTCAGTCTGTCAGTCTGTCGTCAGTCCTGTCTGTCAGTTCAGTCTGTCAGTCTGTCAGTCTGTCAGTCCTGTCAGTCTGTCAGTCTGTCAGTCTGTCAGTCTGTCAGTCTGTCAGTCTGTCAGTCTGTCAGTCTGTCAGTCTGTCAGTCTGTCAGTCTGTCAGTCTGTCAGTCTGTCAGTCTGTCCAGTCTGTCAGTCTGTCAGTCTGTCAGTCTGTCAGTCTGTCAGTCTGTCAGTCTGTCAGTCTGTCAGTCTGTCAGTCTGTCAGTCTGTCAGTCTGTCAGTCTGTCAGTCTGTCAGTCTGTCAGTCTGTCAGTCTGTCAGTCTGTCAGTCTGTCAGTCCTGTCAGTCTGTCAGTCTGTCAGTCTGTCAGTCTGTCAGTCTGTCAGTCTGTCAGTCTGTCAGTCTGTCAGTCTGTCAGTCTGTCAGTCTGTCAGTCTGTCAGTCTGTCAGTCTGTCAGTCTGTCAGTCTGTCAGTCTGTCAGTCTGTCAGTCTGTCAGTCTGTCAGTCCTGTCAGTCTGTCAGTCTGTCAGTCTGTCAGTCTGTCAGTCTGTCAGTCTGTCAGTCTGTCAGTCTGTCAGTCTGTCAGTCTGTCAGTCTGTCAGTCTGTCAGTCTGTCAGTCTGTCAGTCTGTCAGTCTGTCAGTCTGTCAGTCTGTCAGTCTGTCAGTCTGTCAGTCTGTCAGTCTGTCAGTCTGTCAGTCTGTCAGTCTGTCAGTCTGTCAGTCTGTCAGTCTGTCAGTCTGTCAGTCTGTCAGTCTGTCAGTCTGTCAGTCTGTCAGTCTGTCATCTTCAGTCTGTCAGTCTGTCAGTCTGTCAGTCTGTCAGTCTGTCAGTCTGTCAGTCTGTCAGTCTGTCAGTCTGTCAGTCTGTCAGTCTGTCAGTCTGTCAGTCTGTCAGTCTGTCAGTCTGTCAGTCTGTCAGTCTGTCAGTCTGTCAGTCTGTCAGTCTGTCAGTCTGTCAGTCTGTCAGTCTGTCAGTCTGTCAGTCTGTCAGTCTGTCAGTCTGTCAGTCTGTCAGTCTGTCAGTCTTCAGTCTGTCAGTCTGTCCAGTCTGTCAGTCTGTCAGTCTGTCAGTCTGTCAGTCTGTCAGTCTGTCAGTCTGTCAGTCTGTCAGTCTGTCAGTCTGTCAGTCTGTCAGTCTGTCAGTCTGTCAGTCTGTCAGTCTGTCAGTCTGTCAGTCTGTCAGTCTGTCAGTCTGTCAGTCTGTCAGTCTGTCAGTCTGTCAGTCTGTCAGTCTGTCAGTCTGTCAGTCTGTCAGTCAGTCTGTCAGTCTGTCAGGTCTGTCAGTCTGTCAGTCTGTCAGTCTGTCAGTCTGTCAGTCTGAGTTTCAGTCTGTCAGTCTGTCAGTCTGTCAGTCTGTCAGTCTGTCAGTCTGTCAGTCTGTCAGTCTGTCAGTCTGTCAGTCTGTCAGTCTGTCAGTCTGTCAGTCTGTCAGTCTGTCAGTCTGTCAGTCTGTCAGTCTGTCAGTCTGTCAGTCTGTCAGTCTGTCAGTCTGTCAGTCTGTCAGTCTGTCAGTCTGTCAGTCTGTCAGTCTGTCAGTCTGTCAGTCTGTCAGTCTGTCAGTTCTGTCAGTCTGTCAGTCTGTCAGTCTGTCAGTCTGTCAGTCTGTCAGTCTGTCAGTCTGTCAGTCTGTCAGTCTGTCAGTCTGGTCAGTCAGTCTGTCAGTCTGTCAGTCTGTCAGTCTGTCAGTCTGTCAGTCTGTCAGTCTGTCAGTCTGTCAGTCTGTCAGTCTGAGTCTGTCAGTCTGTCAGTCTGTCAGTCTGTCAGTCTGTCAGTCTGTCAGTCTGTCAGTCTGTCAGTCCTGTCAGTCTGTCAGTCTGTCAGTCTGTCAGTCTGTCAGTCTGTCAGTCTGTCAGTCTGTCAGTCTGTCAGTCTGTCAGTCTGTCAGTCTGTCAGTCTGTCAGTCTGTCAGTCTGTCAGTCTGTCAGTCTGTCAGTCTGTCAGTCTGTCAGTCTGTCAGTCTGTCAGTCTGTCAAGTCTGTCAGTCTGTCAGTCTGTCAGTCTGTCAGTCTGTCAGTCTGTCAGTCTGTCAGTCTGTCAGTCTGTCAGTCTGTCAGTCTGTCAGTCTGTCAGTCTGTCAGTCTGTCAGTCTGTCAGTCTGTCAGTCTGTCCAGTCTGTCAGTCTGTCAGTCTGTCAGTCTGTCAGTCTGTCAGTCTGTCAGTCTGTCAGTCTGTCAGTCTGTCAGTCTGTCAGTCTGTCAGTCTGTCAGTCTGTCAGTCTGTCAGTCTGTCAGTCTGTCAGTCTGTCAGTCCTGTCAGTCTGTCAGTCTGTCAGTCTGTCAGTCTGTCAGCTGTCAGTCTGTCAGTCTGTCAGTCTGTCAGTCTGTCAGTCTGTCAGTCTGTCAGTCTGTCAGTCTGTCAGTCTGTCAGTCTGTCAGTCTGTCAGTCTGTCAGTCTGTCAGTCTGTCAGTCTGTCAGTCTGTCAGTCTGTCAGTCTGTCAGTCTGTCAGTCTGTCAGTCTGTCAGTCTGTCAGTCTGTCAGTCTGTCAGTCTGTCAGTCTGTCAGTCTGTCAGTCTGTCAGTCTGTCAGTCTGTCAGTCTCAGTTCAGTCTGTCAGTCTGTCAGTCTGTCAGTCTGTCAGTCTGTCAGTCTGTCAGTCTGTCAGTCTGTCAGTCTGTCAGTCCTGTCAGTCTGTCAGTCTGTCAGTCTGTCAGTCTGTCAGTCTGTCAGTCTGTCAGTCTGTCAGTCTGTCAGTCTGTCAGTCTGTCAGTCTGTCAGTCTGTCCAGTCTGTCAGTCTGTCAGTCTGTCAGTCTGTCAGTCTGTCAGTCTGTCAGTCTGTCAGTCTGTCAGTCTGGTCAGTCTGTCAGTCTGTCAGTCTGTCAGTCTGTCAGTCTGTCAGTCTGTCAGTCTGTCAGTCTGTCAGTCTGTCAGTCTGTCCAGTCTGTCAGTCTGTCAGTCTGTCAGTCTGTCAGTCTGTCAGGTCAGTCTGTCAGTCTGTCAGTCTGTCAGTCTGTCAGTCTGTCAGTCTGTCAGTCTGTCAGTCTGTCAGTCTGTCAGTCTGTCAGTCTGTCAGTCTGTCAGTCTGTCAGTCTGTCAGTCTGTCAGTCTGTCAGTCTGTCAGTCTGTCAGTCTGTCAGTCTGTCAGTCTGTCAGTCTGTTCAGTCTGTCAGTCTGTCAGTCTGTCAGTCTGTCAGTCTGTCAGTCTGTCAGTCTGTCAGTCTGTCAGTCTGTCAGTCTGTCAGTCTGTCAGTCTGTCAGTCTGTCAGTCTGTCAGTCTGTCAGTCTGTCAGTCTGTCAGTCTGTCAGTCTGTCAGTCTGTCAGTCTGTCAGTCTGTCAGTCTGTCAGTCTGTCAGTTCTGTCAGTCTGTCAGTCTGTCAGTCTGTCAGTCTGTCAGTCTGTCAGTCTGTCAGTCTGTCAGTCTGTCAGTCTGTCAGTCTGTCAGTCTGTCAGTCTGTCAGTCTGTCAGTCTGTCAGTCTGTCAGTTCTGTCAGTCTGTCAGTCTGTCAGTCTGTCAGTCTGTCAGTCTGTCAGTCTCTAGTCGTCAGTCCTGTCAGTCTGTCAGTCTGTCAGTCTGTCAGTCTGTCAGTCTGTCAGTCTGTCAGTCTGTCAGTCTGTCAGTCTGTCAGTCTGTCAGTCTTCGTCAGTCTGTCAGTCTGTCAGTCTGTCAGTCTGTCAGTCTGTCAGTCTGTCAGTCTGTCAGTCTGTCATCTGTCAGTCTGTCAGTCCTGTCAGTCTGTCAGTCTGTCAGTCTGTCAGTCTGTCAGTCTGTCAGTCTGTCAGTCTGTCAGTCTGTCAGTCTGTCAGTCTGTCAGTCTGTCAGTCTGTCAGTCTGTCAGTCTGTCAGTCTGTCAGTCTGTCAGCTTCATCTGTCAGTCTGTCAGTCTGTCAGTCTGTCAGTCTGTCAGTCTGTCAGTCTGTCAGTCTGTCAGTCTGTCAGTCTGTCAGTCTGTCAGTCTGTCAGTCTGTCAGTCTTCAGTCTGTCAGTCTGTCAGTCTGTCAGTCTGTCAGTCTGTCAGTCTGTCCAGTCTGTTCAGTCTGTCAGTCTGTCAGTCTCGTCAGTCTGTCAGTCTCTCAGTCTGTCAGTCTGTCAGTCTGTCAGTCTGTCAGTCTGTCAGTCTGTCAGTCTGTCAGTCTGTCAGTCTGTCAGTCTGTCAGTCTGTCAGTCTGTCAGTCTGTCAGTCTGTCAGTCTGTCAGGTCTGTCAGTCTGTCAGTCTGTCAGTCTGTCAGTCTGTCAGTCTGTCAGTCTGTCAGTCTGTCAGTCTGTCAGTCTGTCAGTCCTCTCAGTCTGTCAGTCTCTCAGTCTGTCAGTCTGTCAGTCTGTCAGTCTGTCAGTCTGTCAGTCTCTCAGTCTTCTGTCAGTCTGTCAGTCTGTCAGTCTGTCAGTCTGGTCAGTCTGTCAGTCTGTCAGTCTGTCAGTCTGTCAGTCTGTCAGTCTGTCAGTCTGTCAGTCTGTCAGTCCTGTCAGTCTGTCAGTCTGTCAGTCTGTCAGTCTGTCAGTCTGTCAGTCTGTCAGTCTGTCAGTCTGTCAGTCTGTCAGTCTGTCAGTCTGTCAGTCTGTCAGTCTGTCAGTCTGTCAGTCAGTCTGTCAGTCTGTCAGTCTGTCAGTCTGTCAGTCTGTCAGTCTGTCAGTCTGTCAGTCTGTCAGTCTGGTCAGTCTGTCAGTCTGTCAGTCTGTCAGTCTGTCAGTCTGTCCAGTCTGTCAGTCTGTCAGTCTGTCAGTCTGTCAGTCTGTCAGTCTGTCAGTCTGTCAGTCTGTCAGTCTGTCAGTCTGTCAGTCTGTCAGTCTGTCAGTCTGTCAGTCTGTCAGTCTGTCAGTCTGTCAGTCTGTCAGTCTGTCAGTCTGTCAGTCCTGTCAGTCTGTCAGTCTGTCAGTCTGTCAGTCTGTCAGTCTGTCAGTCTGTCAGTCTGTCAGTCCTGTCAGTCTGTCAGTCTGTCAGTCTGTCAGTCTGTCAGTCTGTCAGTCTGTCAGTCTGTCAGTCTGTCAGTCTGTCAGTCTGTCAGTCTGTCAGTCTGTCAGTCTGTCAGTCTGTCAGTCTGTCAGTCTGTCAGTCTGTCAGTCTGTCAGTCTGTCAGTCTGTCAGTCTGTCAGTCTGTCAGTCTGTCAGTCTGTCAGTCTGTCAGTCTGTCAGTCTGTCAGTCTGTCAGTCTGTCAGTCTGTCAGTCTGTCAGTCTGTCAGTGTCTGTCAGTCTGTCAGTCTGTCAGTCTGTCAGTCTGTCCTGTCAGTCTGTCAGTCTGTCAGTCTGTCAGTCTGTCAGTCTGTCAGTCTGTCAGTCTGTCAGTCTGTCAGTCTGTCAGTCTGTCAGTCTGTCAGTCTGTCAGTCTGTCAGTCTGTCAGTCTGTCAGGTCTGTCAGTCTGTCAGTCTGTCAGTCGTCAGTCTGTCAGTCTGTCAGTCTGTCAGTCTGTCAGTCTGTCAGTCTGTCAGTCTGTCAGTCTGTCAGTCTGTCAGTCTGTCAGTCTGTCAGTCTGTCAGTCTGTCAGTCTGTCAGTCTGTCAGTCTGTCAGTCTGTCAGTCTGTCAGTCTGTCAGTCTGTCAGTCTGTCAGTCTGTCAGTCCTGTCAGTCTGTCAGTCTGTCAGTCTGTCAGTCTGTCAGTCTGTCAGTCTGTCAGTCTGTCAGTCTGTCAGTCTGTCAGTCTGTCAGTCTGTCAGTCTGTCAGTCTGTCAGTCTGTCAGTCTGTCAGTCTGTCAGTTGTCAGTCTGTCAGTCTGTCAGTCTGTCAGTCTGTCAGTCTGTCAGTCTGTCAGTCTGTCAGTCTGTCAGTCTGTCAGTCTGTCTCTGTCAGTCTGTCAGTCTGTCAGTCTGTCAGTCTGTCAGTCTGTCAGTCTGTCAGTCTGTCAGTCTGTCAGTCTGTCAGTCTGTCAGTCTGTCAGTCTGTCAGTCTGTCAGTCTGTCAGTCTGTCAGTCTGTCAGTCTGTCAGTCTGTCAGTCTGTCATCTGTCAGTCTGTCAGGTCTGTCAGTCTGTCAGTCTGTCAGTCTGTCAGTCTGTCAGTCTGTCAGTCTGTCAGTCTGTCAGTCTGTCAGTCTGTCAGTCTGTCAGTCTGTCAGTCTGTCAGTCTGTCAGTCTGTCAGTCCTGTCAGTCTGTCAGTCTGTCAGTCTGTCAGTCTGTTCAGTCTGTCAGTCTGTCAGTCTGTCAGTCTGTCAGTCTGTCAGTCTGTCAGTCTGTCAGTCTGTCAGTCTGTCAGTCTGTCAGTCTGTCAGCCTGTTGTCAGTCTGTCAGTCTGTCAGTCTGTCAGTCTGTCGTCTGTCAGTCTGTCAGTCTGTCAGTCTGTCAGTCTGTCAGTCTGTCAGTCTGTCAGTCTGTCAGTCTGTCAGTCTGTCAGTCTGTCAGTCTGTCAGTCTGTCAGTCTGTCAGTCTGTCAGTCTGTCAGTCTGTCAGTCTGTCAGTCTGTCAGTCTGTCAGTCTGTCATCTGTCAGTCTGTCAGTCTGTCCAGTCTGTCAGTCTGTCAGTCTGTCAGTCTGTCAGTCTGTCAGTCTGTCAGTCTGTCAGTCTGTCAGTCTGTCAGTCTGTCAGTCTGTCAGTCTGTCAGTCTGTCAGTCTGTCAGTCTGTCAGTCTGTCAGTCTGTCAGTCTGTCAGTCTGTCAGTCTGTCAGTCTGTCAGTCTGTCAGTCTGTCAGTCTGTCAGTCTGTCAGTCTGTCAGTCTGTCAGTCTGTCAGTCTGTCAGTCTGTTCAGTCTGTCAGTCTGTCAGTCTGTCAGTCTGCAGTCTGTCATCTGTCAGTCTGTCAGTCTGTCAGTCTGTCAGTCTGTCAGTCTGTCAGTCTGTCAGTCTGTCAGTCTGTCAGTCTGTCAGTCTGTCAGTCTGTCAGTCTGTCAGTCTGTCAGTCTGTCAGTCTGTCAGTCTGTCAGTCTGTCAGTCTTTCAGTCTGTCAGTCTGTCAGTCTGTCAGTCTTCAGTCTGTCAGTCTGTCAGTCTGTCAGTCTGTCAGTCTGTCAGTCTGTCAGTCTGTCAGTCTGTCAGTCTGTCAGTCTGTCAGTCTGTCAGTCTGTCAGTCTGTCAGTCTGTCAGTCTGTCAGTCTGTCAGTCTGTCAGTCTGTCAGTCTGTCAGTCTGTCAGTCTGTCAGTCTGTCAGTCTGTCAGTCTGTCAGTCTGTCAGTCTGTCAGTCTGTCAGTCTGTCAGTCTGTCAGTCTGTCAGTCTGTCAGTCTGTCAGTCTGTCAGTCTGTCAGTCTGTCAGTCTGTCAGTCTGTCAGTCTGTCAGTCTGTCAGTCTGTCAGTCTGTCAGTCTGTCAGTCTGTCAGTCTGTCAGTCTGTCAGTCTGTCAGTCTGTCCAGTCTGTCAGTCTGTCAGTCTGTCAGTCTGTCAGTCTGTCAGTCTGTCAGTCTGTCAGTCTGTCAGTCTGTCAGTCTGTCAGTCTGTCAGTCTGTCAGTCTGTCAGTCTGTCAGTCTGTCAGTCTGTCAGTCTGTCAGTCTGTCAGTCTGTCAGTCTGTCAGTCTGTCAGTCTGTCAGTCTGTCAGTCTTGTCAGTCTGTCAGTCTGTCAGTCTGTCAGTCTGTCAGTCTGTCAGTCCTGTCAGTCTGTCAGTCTGTCAGTCTGTCAGTCTGTCAGTCTGTCAGTCTGTCAGTCTGTCAGTCTGTCAGTCTGTCAGTCTGTCAGTCTGTCAGTTCAGCTGTCAGTCTGTCAGTCTGTCAGTCTGTCAGTCTGTCAGTCTGTCAGTCTGTCATCTGTCAGTCTGTCAGTCTGTCAGTCTGTCAGTCTGTCAGTCTGTCAGTCTGTCAGTCTGTCAGTCTGTCAGTCTGTCAGTCTGTCAGTCTGTCAGTCTGTCAGTCTGTCAGTCTGTCAGTCCTGTCAGTCTGTCAGTCTGTCAGTCTGTCAGTCTGTCAGTCTGTCAGTCTGTCAGTCTGTCAGTCTGTCAGTCTGTCAGTCTGTCAGTCTGTCAGTCTGTCAGTCTGTCAGTCTGTCAGTCTGTCAGTCTGTCAGTCTGTCAGTCTGTCAGTCTGTCAGTCTGTCAGTCTGTCAGTCTGTCAGTCTGTCAGTCTGTCAGTCTGTCAGTCTGTCAGTCTGTCAGTCTGTCAGTCTGTCAGTCTGTCAGTCTGTCAGTCTGTCAGTCTGTCAGTCTGTCAGTCTGTCAGTCTGTCAGTCTGTCAGTCTGTCAGTCTGTCAGTCTGTCAGTCTGTCAGTCTGTCAGTCTGTCAGTCTGTCAGTCTGTCAGTCTGTCAGTCTGTCAGTCCTGTCAGTCTGTCAGTCTGTCAGTCTGTCAGTCTGTCAGTCTGTCAGTCTGTCAGTCTGTCAGTCTGTCAGTCTGTCAGTCTGTCAGTCTGTCAGTCTGTCAGTCTGTCAGTCTGTCAGTCTGTCAGTCTGTCAGTCTGTCAGTCTGTCAGTCTGTCAGTCTGTCAGTCCTGTCAGTCTGTCAGTCTGTCGTCTGTCAGTCTGTCAGTCTGTCAGTATGTCAGTCTGTCCAGTCTGTCAGTCTGTCAGTCTGTCAGTCTGTCAGTCTGTCAGTCTGTCAGTCTGTCAGTCTGTCAGTCTGTCAGTCTGTCAGTCTGTCAGTCTGTCAGTCTGTCAGTCTGTCAGTCTGTCAGTCTGTCAGTCTGTCAGTCTGTCAGTCTGTCAGTCTGTCAGTCTGTCAGTCTGTCAGTCTGTCAGTCTGTCAGTCTGTCAGTCTGTCAGTCTGTCAGTCTGTCAGTCTGTCAGTCTGTTCAGTCTGTCAGTCTGTCAGTCTGTCAGTCTGTCAGTCTGTCAGTCTGTCAGTCTGTCAGTCTGTCAGTCTGTCAGTCTGTCAGTCTGTCAGTCTGTCAGTCTGTCAGTCTGTCAGTCTGTCAGTCTGTCAGTCTGTCAGTCTGTCAGTCTGTCAGTCTGTCAGTCTGTCAGTCTGTCAGTCTGTCAGTCTGTCAGTCTGTCAGTCTGTCAGTCTGTCAGTCTGTCAGTCTGTCAGTCTGTCAGTCTGTCCAGTCTGTCAGTCTGTCAGTCTGTCAGTCTGTCAGTCTGTCAGTCTGTCAGTCTGTCAGTCTGTCAGTCTGTCAGTCTGTCAGTCTGTCAGTCCTGTCAGTCTGTCAGTCTGTCAGTCTGTCAGTCTGTCAGTCTGTCAGTCTGTCAGTCTGTCAGTCTGTCAGTCTGTCAGTCTGTCAGTCTGTCAGTCTGTCAGTCTGTCAGTCTGTCATCTGTCAGTCTGTCAGTCTGTCAGTCTGTCGTCTGTCAGTCTGTCAGTCTGTCAGTCTGTCAGTCTGTCAGTCTCTCAGTCTGTCAGTCTCTCAGTCTGTCAGTCTGTCAGTCTGTCAGTCTGTCAGTCTCTCAGTCTGTCAGTCTGTCAGTCTGTCAGTCTGTCAGTCTGTCAGTCTCTCAGTCTGTCAGTCTGTCAGTCTGTCAGTCTGTCAGTCTGTCAGTCTGTCAGTCTGTCAGTCTGTCAGTCTGTCAGTCTGTCAGTCTGTCAGTCTGTCAGTCTGTCAGTCTGTCAGTCTGTCAGTCTGTCAGTCTGTCAGTCTGGTCAGTCTGTCCAGTCTGTCAGTCTGTCAGTCCTGTCAGTCTGTCAGTCTGTCAGTCTGTCAGTCTGTCAGTCTGTCAGTCTGTCAGTCTGTCAGTCTGTCAGTCTGTCAGTCTGTCAGTCTGTCAGTCTGTCAGTCTGTCAGTCTGTCAGTCTGTCAGTCTGTCAGTCTGTCAGTCCTGTCAGTCTGTCAGTCTGTCAGTCTGTCAGTCTGTCAGTCTGTCAGTCAGTCAGTCTGTCAGTCTGTCAGTCTGTCCAGTCTGTCAGTCTGTCAGTCTGTCAGTCTGTCAGTCTGTCAGTCTGTCAGTCTGTCAGTCTGTCAGTCTGTCCAGTCTGTCAGTCTGTCAGTCTGTCAGTCTGTCAGTCTGTCAGTAGTCTGTCAGTCTGTCAGTCTGTCAGTCTGTCAGTCTGTCAGTCTGTCAGTCTGTCAGTCTGTCAGTCTGTCAGTCTGTCAGTTCTGTCAGTCTGTCAGTCTGTCAGTCTGTCAGTCTGTCAGTCTGTCAGTCTGTCAGTCTGTCAGTCTGTCAGTCTGTCAGTCTGTCAGTCTGTCAGTCTGTCAGTCTGTCAGTCTGTCAGTCTGTCAGTCTGTCAGTCTGTCAGTCTGTCAGTCTGTCAGTCTGTCAGTCTGTCAGTCTGTCAGTCTGTCAGTCTGTCAGTCTGTCAGTCTGTCAGTCTGTCAGTCTGTCAGTCTGTCAGTCTGTCAGTCTGTCAGTCTGTCAGTCTGTCAGTCTGTCAGTCTGTCAGTCTGTCAGTCTGTCAGTCTGTCAGTCTGTCAGTCTGTCAGTCTGTCAGTCTGTCAGTCTGTCAGTCTGTCAGTCTGTCAGTCTGTCAGTCTGTCAGTCTGTCAGTCTGTCAGTCTGTCAGTCTGTCAGTCTGTCAGTCTGTCAGTCTGTCAGTCTGTCAGTCTGTCAGTCTGTCAGTCTGTCAGTCTGTCAGTCTGTCAGTCTGTCAGTCTGTCAGTCTGTCAGTCTGTCAGTCTGTCAGTCTGTCAGTCTGTCAGTCTGTCAGTCTGTCAGTCTGTCAGTCTGTCAGTCTGTCAGTCTGTCAGTCTGTCAGTCTGTCAGTCTGTCAGTCTGTCAGTCTGTCAGTCTGTCAGTCTGTCAGTCTGTCAGTCTGTCAGTCTGTCAGTCTGTCAGTCTGTCAGTCTGTCAGTCTGTCAGTCTGTCAGTCTGTCAGTCTGTCAGTCTGTCAGTCTGTCAGTCTGTCAGTCTGTCAGTCTGTCAGTCTGTCAGTCTGTCAGTCTGTCAGTCTGTCAGTCTGTCAGTCTGTCAGTCTGTCAGTCTGTCAGTCTGTCAGTCTGTCAGTCTGTCAGTCTGTCAGTCTGTCAGTCTGTCAGTCTGTCAGTCTGTCAGTCTGTCAGTCTGTCAGTCTGTCAGTCTGTCAGTCTGTCAGTCTGTCAGTCTGTCAGTCTGTCAGTCTGTCAGTCTGTCAGTCTGTCAGTCTGTCAGTCTGTCAGTCTGTCAGTCTGTCAGTCTGTCAGTCTGTCAGTCTGTCAGTCTGTCAGTCTGTCAGTCTGTCAGTCTGTCAGTCTGTCAGTCTGTCAGTCTGTCAGTCTGTCAGTCTGTCAGTCTGTCAGTCTGTCAGTCTGTCAGTCTGTCAGTCTGTCAGTCTGTCAGTCTGTCAGTCTGTCAGTCTGTCAGTCTGTCAGTCTGTCAGTCTGTCAGTCTGTCAGTCTGTCAGTCTGTCAGTCTGTCAGTCTGTCAGTCTGTCAGTCTGTCAGTCTGTCAGTCTGTCAGTCTGTCAGTCTGTCAGTCTGTCAGTCTGTCAGTCTGTCAGTCTGTCAGTCTGTCAGTCTGTCAGTCTGTCAGTCTGTCAGTCTGTCAGTCTGTCAGTCTGTCAGTCTGTCAGTCTGTCAGTCTGTCAGTCTGTCAGTCTGTCAGTCTGTCAGTCTGTCAGTCTGTCAGTCTGTCAGTCTGTCAGTCTGTCAGTCTGTCAGTCTGTCAGTCTGTCAGTCTGTCAGTCTGTCAGTCTGTCAGTCTGTCAGTCTGTCAGTCTGTCAGTCTGTCAGTCTGTCAGTCTGTCAGTCTGTCAGTCTGTCAGTCTGTCAGTCTGTCAGTCTGTCAGTCTGTCAGTCTGTCAGTCTGTCAGTCTGTCAGTCTGTCAGTCTGTCAGTCTGTCAGTCTGTCAGTCTGTCAGTCTGTCAGTCTGTCAGTCTGTCAGTCTGTCAGTCTGTCAGTCTGTCAGTCTGTCAGTCTGTCAGTCTGTCAGTCTGTCAGTCTGTCAGTCTGTCAGTCTGTCAGTCTGTCAGTCTATCAGTCTGTCAGTCTGTCAGTCTGTCAGTCTGTCAGTCTGTCAGTCTGTCAGTCTGTCAGTCTGTCAGTCTGTCAGTCTGTCAGTCTGTCAGTCTGTCAGTCTGTCAGTCTGTCAGTCTGTCTATCAGTCTTTTTTTTTTTTTTTTGTTAGGCAGGTGGAAACCTTCAAAAGGCTCCGGATTATCCGGGAATGTGGGATTTTTACCCACTAAAACCACCTTCCTGCCGGTCTCCATACCGCTGTTCCTCCCTGGAACTACCGTTAAGTATTACATCGGGGAGGCGGTTTGAGTACTTTCCTCACTCTACGTTCTAGGCTATCTGCTCTTCCTCGTTAATTCCGCGGCCTGCAACTCCCTGTGTATTCTAGCAATTATGCTTGAAATTGTGTCCCATGCATCTTTGGATTTTAACATCTCCGTCACAAGCGTGTCTGGGCTTACGCACGTTTTTGTGAACCTATCCATTTCTGTTCTCGCCGCCTCAAAGCGTTTGCATTTGAATAATACATGTTCGGGATCTTCAATTTCTCCCTCACATTCTGGACACCATGGTGAGTCGTCCTGCCCGATTCTATGCAGATAGCCACGATAGCCGCCGTGGCCCGTTAAGAATTGGGTTAAGTAGTAGTTTATCTCTCCGTGTTTTCAATTTAACCATAATTCTATATTAGGAATCAACCTGTACGTCCAGCGCGCTTTGTCCGATTTTTCCCATCTTTCTTGCCAGTATAACAGAGAGGGGTGGTTTTCTCTGTCGAGGTTTTCTGTTTCGCCTTCAACGTCCTGCCTTTTGGCGATAAATCTTCTTTTCGCATCTTCTGCTATTAAGTCTATTGGCATCATGCCAGCTATCACCCATGCCGCTTCACTAGAGACTGTTCTGTATGCGCTTATAACTCTAAGAGCGCTTAGCCTGTACACCTTATCCAGCCGGCTTTTATTAATCTTTGTTCTCAATGCTTCTGCCCAAATCGGGGAACCGTACAGGAGCACTGAGCTTACGACTCTGGACAAGAGGAGTCTCTTACTGCTTCTTGGACCTCCAAGGTTTGGTAGCATTATTGAAAGAGCTGAATGGACTTTCGCTGCCTTCTCACTCGTGTAGTCTAAATGTGCTCTGAAGTTCAATTTCTCGTCGATCATAATTCCCAAGTATTTAATGGCTTCTTTCGACGTTATGGTGTGCTTTCCGACCGTGATTTTCGCCTTTTCCTTCGCCCGTTGTCTGTTGATCAGAACTGCTTCTGTTTTGTGCTCTGCTAGCACTAACCCCAGCGACTCTAACCATTCTCCGACTATGGCAACGGCCTCATTGGCGATCCGTTCCAATTCGTCGAGGAATTTGGCGACTACCACTATCGCGATGTCGTCGGCGAATCCTACTACTTTCACTCCCTCAAACGTGCTTAGTTTTAGGATGCCATCATACATGATGTTCCAGAGTACCGGTCCCAGCACTGAGCCTTGTGGGACCCCAGCTGTTATCTTATACTCCTGTAGTCCTTCTTCAGTGGAATATTCCAAAATTCTATCCTCGAAGTAACTGTCCAGGATTTTGAGTAGATAGGTCATCTTACGTAAGGCTGTCCTAATGTGTCCCCAGTTGGCAGTATTAAACGCATTTTTTACGTCCAGCGTGATTATGGCGCAGTATTTTTTGGGGTCCCGCTTCCATGACTTGTTTTCCCACACTTCCCTTGCCGTGTCTAATACCGAATTGATAGCGTCTAAGGTTGAACGCGCTTTGCGAAAACCAAATTGATGTTGGGAAAGTCCTTCTTCACCTTCTGTGATCGGAAGTATCCTGTTTAGTATAATACGCTCCAATATTTTTCCCATAGTATCGAGTAGACATATTGGTCGGTAAGATGATGGTTCGCTGGGTCTATCAGTCTGTCTATCAGTCTGTCTATCAGTCTGTCTATCAGTCTGTCTATCAGTCTGTCTATCAGTCTGTCTATCAGTCTGTCTATCAGTCTGTCTATCAGTCTGTCTATCAGTCTGTCTATCAGTCTGTCTATCAGTCTGTCTATCAGTCTGTCTATCAGTCTGTCTATCAGTCTGTCTATCAGTCTGTCTATCAGTCTGTCTATCAGTCTGTCTATCAGTCTGTCTACCAGTCTGTCTATCAGTCTGTCTATCAGTCTGCCTATCAGTCTGTCACCTTGCTTTTTTGAAAGATTTTTAATTCAAATCGTGGGATTTGATGTGGAAATGCAAAATCGCTTTGAAAATGCCAATTATTATGTAATTTTATTCATTAAATGGGAAGAAAACAGGAAAATGAAAAATGAAAAATGAAATTTCTCCTTCTGTGGCCACCGTCAGATTTTCGCTGATTTTCGTCGTTCCCAGGCCGTTTTCTTCACAGATCTTTTACCTGTTTTACGGCAAAATACCTACAAAATAGATACACATAAAAACGAAGCATTTTCCTGCTTTCAAAATTTGGAATATTGCAAATTTAATTTATTTTTATTTTGGCGGGAATTTCTTTAGGTGTCAAGTAGTTGTAATGCTGATGCGCGAAGAAATATCTTTTGGATTGTACACAAGGTTTTAAATTCCATGCGACAAATGTGAAGCAAACCAAAACCAAATGTAATTTTAAATCACTCAAATGTAATTTTAAAGTTTCGACATATAAACGCGATAAATTCTGGTATAAGATTATTTTAACAAACAAAAGGGTTAATTTCTTCCCAGTGACCCAGATATGCGGGTGATACTAATAGAAAGCCCTTGGCAGTGACTACAAACTGTTAAAATTTAAATCTATTGATATTTCTTGTTTTCGAGAAATATCAATTTGATTTTAAAATTCTATATTTAATACCTGAAAAAAAAGTTTTTTTTACTCGATCAGTATGGAAGAAAAGCTGATCGAGAGTTTCTTCAAATGAAACAATTCAACAATATTGACTTTATATTCATTTTCCCACCGGAACAAGTGATTTAAAATAATTAAATAATAAGATTCAATACTTGCTGTGTAATTGACGTTGAAAGGTTTGAGTTATTTTTAGAATTATTTTATCAATTGTTTCATTAAGGTTCACATCTTGGGAAAAAAGTAAACTTTGATTTGACCAAGACCATAACCAAGACCATAACCAAGACTCACACCACACTCGAGAAAAGCTCAAATCGTATTTTTTTTAGAATCTGTTTTTAAAAAATCTAAGATTTCGGGAGGCTAAAACTCGGAAATTAGGAGTTTTTTAAACAGCATGGCAATGGAAATGAGTGTATTTCGGTATAAATTTTACATTCCCGTTGCCATTCTCGTGTTAGCAGGTGATTTTGTCCTACTTAAGAAACGCAGGGCAGGCATATACTGCCCTGCGTATGAAATGCAGGGCAAATAAATAATTGCCCTGCGTAAGTTTCTTATGCCGTTTTGCAAAATTTCAAAAACTATTAATTTTAGAAATAGCAGGGCAACGGGTTCCTTATTTTTTCATCAAAACCCACTGTTTTTGATTGACATGCAAGTAGCATGGCAAAACTTGCCCTGCATATGAAGTAGACGTAAAAACATATTAAAAAATTTTGACAATTTCAAATAAAAAAAAAAAATCTTAAAATGAAAAAAAAAATTCTCAGAATTTGGGCCGGACACGTCCTCCATATTTTAACAAAATAATCTTTGTTTAGCCTATTAAAATATGTATTTTTCTCAAAAAAATCGAAGTAGCAGAACATAGTTAAATATTTGATTTTAATATATCAGCACCAGTATCCTATACAGTGGCTCAATAAATTGAGCGTACACCTTAAAATTGTTGGAAAAATCATGTTTTTAATCCTATCCATTGCATAAACCAGCCGGAAAAAATGTGTGTCTTTAGTTATTATGTTTTTTATTAATAATATTTTATTTTTAAGCAAATATGTATCTTAAGTGTAACTATTAAAAAAAAAATTAACAAATTCTTCTTATTCAAAATACAATAAATTGAGGGTACACTTTTATGAAACCAAGAAAATTTAAATGAAAAATTATAAATTAATATTTTGTTGGGCCTCCATTGGCTTTAATAACAGCTCTCAGACGTCTTGGCATTGATTCCACCAGATGTTGAGTAATTTTAACTGGTATTTTGTTCCATTCCAGTAACACGAGATTTTTGAACGCTGATTTCGATGTAACGGGATTTTTTCGGATGTTCCTGTCCAATTCCCACCACAAATTCTCTATGGGGTTGATATCTGGTGACTGTGGAGGAGTTTTCAACAAATTTGGGATTTCCTGTTCCAACCAATCTCTTACAATATGCGCCGTATGCTTGGGATCGTTATCTTGCTGAAAATAATATTCGTCCCCCATTTGCAAATTAAGCGCTGAAGATTTTAAATTTTTGTCCAAAATATTTAGGTACAGATATTTATCCATCCTGGTGTCGATGAATTCTAAGTTACCAACTCCTCCGCTTGCGAAACACCCCCAAACCATCACAGAGCCACCACCATGCTTTATTGTTGAACATGTGTTTTTCATTTCAAGCTCTTTATTCGGCAATCTCCAAACAATTTGTTTTCCATCCGAACCAAAAAGATTAAATTTACTCTCATCACTGAAAATAACTTTTTTCCAGAACTCTAACGGCATATTAACATATTTTTTGGCAAATTCAAGCCGTTTTGTTTTGTTGACTTTGGATATGAATGGTTTTTTTCTCGCAATTCGTCCATTATAACCAGCAGACCTTAAAGTTTTTCTGATTGTTTCGGCACATATTGGTTGATTAATCATTCCCCTCACTTCTGACGTTAACTCACGTACAGTTTTTTTAGGATTGCAACGAATTTGCCTAACAATAAATTTTTCATCTGCAGTTGATAAAATTTTTTTTCGTCCTCGACCGGCCTTATTCTTTAAAGTTCCTTCGTATTTCCACTTATTAACAATTTCCTGAATTGTACTATGTGTTCTTCCAACAGTTTTTCCCACTTCGCGTAAACTTTTTCCTTCACAAATTAATTTAATTATTAATTTTCTTGTACTAATATCCACTTGCACTCGCTTCTCAGACATTTTGAGTTCTTCACTATGAAATGGCAACAGAACTACCAAATTCAATTGTTTTGAACATACTAAAGTCCCGTTAGAGCTCCTCGTATAAAGGAAAAATATAAAAATGATTTTACCGTTCGATATTAGTCAATTTCAATAGGGTGTACGCTCAATTAATTGTCCCTCAGAAGGAAGCATTTTACAAAAACTTTTTTTTTTGTGATGAAGGGTTATGTTTTAAAACTCAAGACTCAATATTTTGATAACAAAATAATTATAAGTAAATACACAATTTTTTCCCCATCTATTTATGTGCAGGTTACGATTTTTATGGTAGTTGTTCCAGAATATCTAAGGTGTACGCTCAATTTATTGAGCCACTGTATATATCCAAGTATTGATATATAGACAATATTATTTACAACATTATTTTTGAATTTTTCGTCCTTAAAATTGAAAGGATTTGTATTTAATAAAGTAAAATAAAGCATTTTAGACGACAAAAACACATCATTTTTTCGTGCTAATTATTTCAAAAAACCCAGTGCATGAAGTGGTTAACTGTGGGAAATCGTGAAAAGGTGGCATAATTGAGGGGGATATAAAAAAAGATTAGTTGTGCATGTAATAATAATTGTTAAAATTCGTGAATACTTGTTTTTATCGCGTTTTATCGTCTTTTTAAATAACCCCCACAAGTATGACACTTTCGATGTTTTCCTCTATTTTGTGTGATATGGAAAAAGTATTTTAACAAAAAAAAATTGTTAATTTGAGTCCATTAACTTTTCTTAGTATTGCAATTAATCTGAAAAAAAAAAAAATAACAGTTGATATTCTGTATATCAATATATGAATATATGTAGGATAATTTCGGTATTTTTTTTTGTTTTAGTTTGGCGGGCTTAGCGGTCCTATTTTAAGAAATAAAAACAAAAGTTGTGTTTTAATTTTCCAGCCTGACGTTTCGAGCCTTGTTTTGGCTCATCTTCAGAGGCGTTAAACGATCACTTGAATGCACTATGTTATAACTGTTAATATTTAGCCGTAAAAACGTTGTCGAAATGTTACATTAAAATGACCCAAAACAAGGCTCGAAACGTCAGGCTGAAAATTAAAACACAACTTCTGGTAATTTTTTTTCTAAATGAAGACCTCGGTGCAAAAAGCGGTCATCTCCACTTTTTCAAATTTTTCAGGAGAGACAAAAAATATATTAGCGTGAAATTTTTGCTCTGGGACAAAGTTAAAAAATTACAATTTAAATCAAGCATGTATTCATCATTTTAATTTGAGATCAATCCATATTTTTTTTTTGAAAAAGTTATAAACATTTTAAATTTTGGAGATAGCTGTATCTTGCACCCAAGAGGACATTAGCGGTTTTCAAAATGCATTATTGGCTACAAAATACAGTCCAAAATATGTTCAATAGCCTTTAAAAATAATCAAATAAAAAAAATATTCAATTTCACAAAACAAAACTCAGAAAAAAAAACTAAAAATTTTTTGAAAAAAAAAATCTGCATCAAATTATATGAAACAATGCCTTCAGTCGTCTCCTTTTCTTTAATAACTTTTTACACAGTCCTCCAAAGAGTCCGGAGTTTGCAGCTAAATATGCGCATTCTTTTATTCTTGCGCCAACTGCAATAACTCATTTTCGTCTAAAAGTGGAGATGACCGCTTTTGCAACGAGGTCTTCAAATGTTTTAATGAAATAACTTCAGATAATGGGCTTTCTTGAAAATTCAAAAATGCCAAAATTGTAAAATCTTTTGTAAAAACCTTAATTAACAAAAAAGCTTTTAGTAGGTTAAACAAAGATTATTTTGTGAAAAGATAAAGGACGTGTTCTACCCAAATTATGAGAAAAAAAATTTTTCTTTTTAAAATTGTCAAAATTTGTTTATACTTTTTCCACAACATTGTCGGATGCGTCACTACAACATTTATTTTTATTTTTTTTAAATCGGACAAGCGGTTCTCAAGAAAATTAACTTTTAAGATTTTGCTTCCCCCGCCTCTTCTGGCCGTTATAAGGGGTTTGCAGGGTTAAAAATTTCGTCAAACGGTACTTGCATCAATACCAACGTCTGGTAAAAATTTCAGATCCTTATCGTTTGTAACGTCAAGATCCCGTCATCACACAAAAAAATAAATTACACCAGTGTGTTTAAGCTAGCATCAGACGAGCACACAAAACCTTCACATGTGTGAGAAGTGACGTCACGAAAAAAACTTAACACACATTTCACACACATCTGACACGACACGTCCTCACACTTGAAATGTGTTGTTATCAGACAGTGTGAAATTTTTTACCACACAATCGGTTTTTTCTCCCAAAACGTATGACAGACGCTGGTCTTCACACGAAAGCTTTTCACACAATTACATACTGTGTGGCGCAGATTGAGTAGTTATCAGACGGAGTGAAAAGTCTCAAAAGGTGTGATGATGAAAGACGTGTGGCAGCAGTCGAAATTGTCTGACTACTGATTTGCTATTAGACGGTGTGATAGCTTTCTGACATTTTGTGTATTTTTCTCGGTCATTGCTTGTCAAAATTGTGCACTATTTTCAATTACATATAAAAAATATGAGGATATCATGGATATGGCGATTTTGGCAGCCTATATTTTGGAGACCAGTAACGACGACGAAAACCTTTACGACGATGGGTCGAAAGCGCAGTTGTTTGACAAAGGATTGGGTGTCGCGTCGCGAGAAAGAGGATGTCTTTTCCAAATTGATGGTCGAATTGCGCTCTGAAGAATCCGAATTTTATCGGAATTTCTTACGGATGTCGGCCGGTCAATTCGATAATTTGCTAACAATTGGTGAAGTCGCAGATAGAAACATAACAAAAGCTATAATTGAAAACCCGTTTGGTGATATGGCATTATTTGAAGTTTAATTGAACAGCGAGCAGTTGTATCAAAATTCCACTTTGAAGTCAAACTTTTCAATAAGATTTTTTAAAAATTCTCCCAATCGGATTTTGATGTATGGGAGTTTTATGTAGAATCATATCCTAAATAACTTTTGTTCTTGCACTTTTTTGATAAGATTCGCCGTTTTAAGATATTTGCTATAACACAGTATGTGTGAAATGGCACGAATTCATGCCAGTTCACACATTGGGACATTTTCACACAGGCTTCACTCAAACCGAAAAATGCCCTTACACATACCACCTCTCACACAGAGTTATCAGACGGAGGCAAAATTCGTTTCACACACGTCAAAAAAATAGTCGTAAGACAGGTTATCACACGGTGTGTAAACAAAAATTCTGTCACAATTTAAGTTATCAGACGGTGTGATAATTTTGTGACGTCAAAATTACGTCATTTCTCACACGTGTGAGGGTTTTGGTGCATCTTATCAAAAATGTGTAAGAAGAAAAGTTATTTAGGATATGATTCTACATAAAACTCCCATACATAAAAATCCGATTGGAATAAATTTAAAAAATTTTTTGAAGTGATAACTTCTTTAGGCGCGTTGGGCGATTTTTGGATGGGTAAAAACTTATGGTTTGGCGTCAGCATTTTCTTTCCACAAAACGTGACGCTTTCCACATTGGAAAACCTTTCAACTTCCAAAGCTTTAAGCTTCAACTTCCACATTGGAAAACTTTTAAAAAAAGCACCTCAACTTCCAAAGCTTTCTGTTATGGTTTTTTCGATAATGATCATGGCCCAATTATACAAGGTCTGCTGGTTATTTTTTGAGAGCCACCATTTTGCTACGTCATCGGCAAGATATTCTTTGTAATGTTGATTGTGCGTACGGAGTTGTTTAGCTAGATGTTAGCTAGATTTGAGAATTAGGGAAAATTCCCATTGAGTCTTATAAGAATTTCTTGCCGATGACGCCAGAGCCAGAAGCAACTGAGCTGTCAAACAGACCTTGTATAATTCGGCCATGGATAATGATAATGAAGACCTCGGTGCAAAAAGCGGTCATTTCCACTTTTTCAAATTTTTCAGTAGAGACAAAAAACATATTAGCGTGAAATTTTTGCTCTGGGACAAAGTTAACAATTTACAGTTTAAATCAAGCATGTATTCTTACATCATTTTAATTTGAGATAAATCCATATTTTTTTTTTGAAAAAGTTATGGACATTTTAAAGTTTTGGACATAGCTGTTTCTTGCACCCAAGAGTAAAAAAGCGGTTTTTAAAATTTATTTATGACTACAAAATATAGTCCAGACTTGTTAACTAGCCTTTATTTAGTACAAAACAAATAAAAAAATAAAAAAAATATTCAATTTAACAAAACAAAACTCCCAGAATAAAAAAAAAAAAATTTTTTTGGAAAAAAATTCCGCATCAAATTATATGAAACAATGCATCTTTTCTTTAATAACTTTTTACACAGGCCTCTAAAAAGTATGCTCTTTGCAGCCAAATGTGCGCATTCGTTTATTCTTGCATTTGGCATCAATAACTCATTTTCGCAGAAAAGTGGACATGACCGCTTTTTGCACCGAGGTCTTGAATTTTCATTTTAGAAAAACTTTACAATAGAAAAAGTTTACTTCCACAATTGCACGAAAGAAAAACTGCGCTCAAAAAAAAACTCGAGATATTAAAAAAGTCTGTTGGATTTACCAATTGCGCGTTTCAACTGCAGTTTTTTAATAAAGCTGCTTCTCTAAAAAAGATTTCTCACAGCTTGAACTGGTTGATAACAGCTGCTTTTTTTAATGATCCGGATAACAGATCCATATGGATCATTAAAAAAAACAGCTAATGTATATATGTAATTGTTGCTCGGAGTTGCGATAGATGTGAAAACCAGACTAATGTTAATGATTTTAATTTACAAATTATGAAATATTAATTTTTGATACTATAAATAATTTCAAAATTCAAAAAAATTCTGTTATTTCATAGTTTAAGGTTATCACTTCTGTCGGCAGTCCCAATTACTGCTTTTTTTTTGAAAGTTTGACTTCAAAGTGGAATTTTGGTACAACTGTTCGCCGTTCACTTAAATCACCATACGGGTTTTCAATAATTGCCAGATTGGCAATTATAGCTTTTGTTATGTTTTTTATTTATTTAATTACATTTCGTCAAAAAAAACTGACTATTTAAGCAAGAAAAAGCAATACAGTTATAAAAAAATCTATATATATAAAACAAAGTGACGTTATTTACTACGCTTATAACTCAAGAACGGCTGGATCGATTTCGATGATACGCACCAATTCGGGCTGGTCTTCGGCCAAACAAGAAGAATACCCAAGAAAATTTCGGAAAATCTCCATGGAAATGCGGGAGACTCATTTTCCACATACAGCGCCATCTATGATACACGACATGTACTAAAAACGAATATGGTTTTGTGTGGTGGTACCGATAGTGCTATTTCAATAAACCAAAACACCACCACTACCTACATTACCACCACTACCACTTTAGGACTACTTTTTTAGGACTTTTTTTATGACAATTTTTTTTTGTGACAATTTTTCCTTAGCGACAACTTTTTATCATTTAAATTACATTTCGATTTTTCCATTATTATCAACATTGAAAAAAATTATGAAAAACAAAATTCAATCTCCACATACAACGTTATGTGTAGAAAACGAACATAATTTCGTATGCTGGTTCCGGTAATGCCAGTAGATGGCGTTGTGTCCAGCAACTTTTGACAGCTGATTCATTTGCACAACCTTTCCGTCGCAAATTATTGAACTGTGCAGACGTGTGCCGCGATTTATCAGCATTTTTTTAAATTTCCTGCAAACTTTTATCACTTTTTGACAGTGATTGCAATTCAATCTGATTTAATTCATTCTTTTGAAACAATTTTTTGTGAAAATTACCAACGAAAAGTAATTTCACAGAGGTGAGTTCAGTTTGATGAAGTGCACATTGTGAATGGTTATGTTCATTGTGATTGCGTGCGCATTGACTGGAGTGCAGGAACAAACTTATTGGCGTGCGAAAGCGTTTTTTTTTTGATTTGTGAGATGGAGTAACGTATAAACGAAAGCCATCGTTTTCTGGTAGAGACTTACGGTGATCATTCCCCAACCATAAAAACATATGAAACGTGGTTTCGACAATTCAAAAGTGGTGATTTCAACATCCAAGACAAAAAACGTGTCTGGTGGGACCAGATTGGTGTTGTATATTATGAACTGTTGAAACCTGGAGAAACAGTTAATACTGATCGCTACCGACAACAAATGATCAATTTGAACCATGAATTGATCAAGAAACGTCCGCAATACGCTGAAAGACATGATAAGGTGATTTTGCAGCATGACAACGCGCCGTCTCACACAGCAAAATCAGTCAAAGAAGTGTTCAAATCACTTGGTTGCGAAGTATTACCGCACCCGCTGTACTCTCCAGACCTGGCTCCATCTGACTACTATCTTTTTGCATCGATGGGGCACGCGCTTGCAGAGCAGCACTTCGCCGATTTCGAAGAAGTGAAAAAATGGCTCGATGAGTGGTTTAGCTCGAAGGAGAAACAGTTCTTTCGGGATGGTATCCATAAATTGCCTGGGAGATGGGCAAAATGTGTAAAATCAAATGGACAATACTTTGAATAAATAAATTTTAACTATCCATTGTAAATAACACGTTTTCGTTAGCGAAAAAACCGGAAAAGACTTACCGACACACCTGGTATATCACGTAGCTTTAATCTACTGGCATAAGAGGGGAGAATTAAGGATTTTTCCCAAGGCAATTTATTTAGCGCAAATCGCAAAAACTTTTTTTGGACACTTTCAATTCTATCCGCATGAATAGAATAAAATGGGTCGCAAACAATAAAACGATATTCCGAAATAGGACGAACGAAACAACAGTATAACAATTTGTAATTAAAGGGTCAAAAAATTCTTTGCACCATCTTTTGACAAAACCAAGAGTTGAAATGGCTCGACTCACCATATGATTAATGTGGTCCACGAAAGTAAGGCGAAAGTCAAACAGTACACCAAGACCCTTAATTATATTAAGTCTAGATAAAATACTCCCATCAAGGGAATAGTAAAAAAATAGAACATATTTTTTTCTGTTAAAACTAAGAATAGAACACTCAGGCCCGGCTCAACCTAATATGCAGACCATGCAAGGCATGGGAGCGCCGAGCTAAAGGGCGCAAGAAAAGTAAAATTTTAGAAACTAAAATAAATAAAATTGTTAACTTTTTTATACTTTATGTTGAACTATTATAATTCGTTGAACTTGTAATTATTTTATTTGTATGAATTATTTTACATAAAACGTTTTGTGCCTATAAATTTATTTACTTATCTTCCATATGTACACTTTTTTTTAATTCAAACAAAAAGGGCGCAAAAAAAACTTGCATAGGGCGCAAAAAAAATAACTTGCATAGGGCGCATAGAACCATAGAGTGTTCTGAACACTTGCTAACATTTAAGACCCAACAATTTTTACAACACCATATATAGAAATTATGCAGGTCAATCATTAAAAGATTATGGTCATGCGTATTACACACGGTTCTATAAATTTTCATATCGTTAGCATAAATTAAAATACTACTATAGAGAATAACTAACAAGGAACCTTTTTCAGGTGTCCGCCTCCGATTCTCTTCGCATTGACATATGTTATAGTACTCAAAAAACTAAGCGACACGTATTTTTTTATATCTGCGGATATTCGGTTTTAAGGGGGGAAACCCCCCCTCGAAAATCCTGCGAAAAATCGATTTTTGGCCATAACTCGGCAACCAATAGTCCGATTTGAACGAAACCAAAACGAAAAGTTTTCTTTTTGCGAGAACAATGAAACTGCGAAAAGAAAAATTTAAAATTACAATGATAGGGTAGAGGGACCAATATTCGACCATGGTTTTTCAGCCCCCCTCCCCCTATAATTGCCGCGCTTTAAAACTGATTACATATTTTGAAAGGCCTATCAAAACTAAAGTTTACCTGTTTTTGCATTTGACCAGAAAAACTCAAATAATAGGGTAAGTGACCCTTTTTCCATCCCTTCAAACTAATTTTTTTACAATAAATTTTCATCCAATTGGGAAAGAACTTTCATGAGCAAGACGTGTCTTTTATATCGACAGACATTCGAGTTTATGGCAAAATTTTGGAGGGGAGGCTTTCTGAACCGTGTACACGTAACGTTCACTTAAAAGCAAATTCAAAAACTGCCGCAAATACAGCACTGATTTTTGTTCTCAAGTTAATGAAGTATTCTTTCGAACGGCACTACAATCCTAAATACATATTATGCTTTTGGGTTAAAGGGTGATACAAAAGAGAATTTTTTTTAAATTTTTCTACTTTTTTATATATTTTATACTTCGGCGAAAAAAAAATCTTTTTTCTTGAGTTAAACTTACACCTAAGAAACAACATAATCAAATTACAATCACTGGTATATAACCAGTTATCTTCTCCCAGATATATAAACTTATTTCGATACTCTTGGTATAAAAGTGGTAACATTTCCCAAATGCCCAATGAGTTTGAAAATTTTGTAGACTTCGCATTTAAAAAAATTTCCCAGCCACTATATGAAATTGACGGATGTTCAGAAGTTGCAGTTGTAACTTGGTTATGGTGTAAGAAGTCATTACGCTTCAAGCATTTTTTTGACGAATACCACTTTTGCTCAAAATATGAAGAATAATGAGCTTTTTTAGTTTGATCAGTATCAATTATTGTTATCAAATAAATTAATAAAAAAATAAATTGAAATGATAAATAAAAAAAAATAATACTAGAGGCCGTTGTTTTGATTTCAAGGTTCGAAGGAAAGTTTGCAGTAGACAAAAAAAAACTTCAATTGGATTTCGACAAAATTTTTATATTTTACATATATGAAAAAATTAACACATTTTAGACCATAGCTCAGCAATCACAGCATCTAAAATGATGGTTATACCAGTTTTTGAAAGCTAATCTTCTAGTTTCTTAGGAAAAAAAGAGCATCTATAAAAATGTATCGTATTGTGGATTTTTTTCGCTGAAGTATAAAATATATAAAAAAGTAGAAAATTTAAACAAAAAATCTCTTTTGTATCACCCTTTAACCCAAAAGCATAATACACTCATACCTCGCTTTACGGCCTAGATACGTTCCGGGAAAGTTGGCCGTAAAGCGAAAAGCCGTATAACGAATCAATTATTTTCATACAAACCCATACAAATTCAATAGGATCCGTTCCAATTTCTTTTAAATAACGTAGTTTTTAGTTTAAAATGCATTTTTTTTTCTTTTTTTTCATTTAAAAATACTTACATACAAAATAAAAATACATAACAAGTAATATAAGGATGAGTTCAATAACAAAAAAAATTCATATGTACATGTCCATATATGTACATAATAAAAAACATAATTTAAAATGTTTAAATCGGTTCTAATCTGATGACGAAAATGAACCGCCGTTCACTTAAATCACCATACGGGTTTTCAATAATTGCAAGATTGGCAATTATAGCTTTTGTTTTTTTTCGCAATTTTTTTTGGGCCGTATAACGAAACATTTTGGGCCGTAAATCGAAAAAGTGCCATAATTAAAGAAGGCCGTTATAGCTAAAAGCCGTATAAAGAGCGGCCGTATAGCGAGGTATGAGTGTATGTATTTAGGATTGTAGTGCCGTTCGAAAGAATACTTCATTACCTTGAGAACAAAAATCAGTGCTGTATTTGCGGCAGTTTTTGAATTTGCTTTTAAGTGAACGTTACTTGCACACGGTTCAGAAAGCCTCCCCTCCCAAATTTTGCCATAAACTCGAATGTCTGTCGATATAAAAAACACGTCTTGCTCATGAAAGTTCTTTCCCAATTGGATGAAAATTTATTGTAAAAAAATTAGTTTGAAGGGATGGAAAAAGGGTCACTTACCCTATTATTTGAGTTTTTCTGGTCAAATGCAAAAACAGGTAAACTTTAGTTTTGATAGGCCTTTCAAAATATGTAATCAGTTTTAAAGCGCGGCAATTATAGGGGGGAGGGGGACTGAAAAACCATGGTCGAATATTGGTTCCTCTACCCTATCATTGTAATTTTAAATTTTTCTTTTCGCAGTTTCATTGTTCTCGCAAAAAGAAAACTTTTCGTTTTGGTTTCGTTTAAATCGGACTATTAGTTGCCGAGTTATGGCCAAAAATCGATTTTTCGCAGGATTTTCGAGGGGGGGTTTCCCCCCTTAAAACCGAATATCCGCAGATATAAAAAAATACGTGTCGCTTAGTTTTTTGAGTACTATAACATATGTCAATGCGAAGAGAATCGGAGGCGGACACCTCAAAAAGGTTCCTTGTAAGTAGATGTCGATTATGAGTAAAATAAATAGTACAGGACCGAGATGGCTTCCTTGTGGTACTCCTGATCGGTTCAAAAATGGCTTTGAAAGATAATTACGAAATAATACATTTTGTAGGAAACCATTGAGATATGATTTAATCCACTTAATAAATAGTGCCGGGAAACCAAGAACAGAGAGTGTGAATAATAAAACATCATGTGATAATCTGTCGAAGGCTTTTGTGAAGTCAATGTAAACACAGTCCACTTGTAGCCCATTTTCAATGTTAGTTTGACAGAAAGTGGTAAATTCGATTAAATTGGTTTCGGTAGATCTTTTCTTGACAAGACCATGTTGAAAAGGATTAATGATCGATTTTACATGGAAGTTTAAAAGCGAACAAATCATAGCCTCAAAGAGTTTCGGAATACAGGACAGTTTCGCGATTGGTCTGTAATTCGAGACATCTTTTCGATTTCCTTTTTTGAAAAAAAGGAATAATATAGGATGATTTCCAAATCGAAGGGAAAATTCCAGATCGTAATAATAAATTGAATAAATGCGCTAAAGGGCGACTTAAATTAATGTCACAATCCTATAATATAATACGAGGAATGTCTGTCTGTCTGTCTGCATAAACGATCTCGAAAACCCGCCTAACGATTTTCACGAAACTTGGGGGTTAGGGATTTTCGGGGACAAGAAATCGATTTAGATAGGTCTCACCTCTGAGAAACTTCCCCCTCGATACCCCTCGCCAGGTATCTTCGAATTGGTTGGTCCTATCTTAATGAAACTTTACAGTATTACTAAGGGGGCTAAGGTCTTTTGATTTTTCCACTACAAACCTGACTTTTCCCTCCCCTCGATACCTCTCGCCTGGTGTCTTCGAATTGGGTGGTCCGATCTAAATGAAACTCTACGGTATTACTAAGGGGGCTGAAGGCTTTCGATTTTTTCACTACAAACCTGTCTTTTCCCTCCCCTCGATACCTCTCACCTGGGTCTTCGAATTGGGTGGTCCGATCTTAATGAATCTTTACAGTAGTACTAGGGGGCTAAGGGCTTTCGATTTATGCACTACAGACCTGACTTTTCCCTCCCCTCGAGACCCCTCGCCAGGTATTTTCTAAAATAAGTGAATTTTCAATCATTTTTTATGGTATTTTTTTCGATGCGCCGCAGGCGAAAGAAGTTGCGCTGCAGGTGATTTTTTTGGAAAAATGAAGGAAAACACGATGAAGGTAGAAACTTATGGAGAAACTCCGTTGCAGACAAAAATTTATTATATCTAAATCCGGGACTGTTCCGGCGAATGTAAGGATAACGTGAATATCCTTTTTCCCATTTTTTCTCAAAAAAAATTGGCATTAGGGGTTTTTTAGGGGATTAAAGGTCCTATACAGATGACGCGAATATCCTGTTTTCGAGTAAATTAATATCAAAGGGATTTTCTATATCGCTAATCATGTATCTGACAATAGAATTTGAAAATTCGAAACGGATGGTCCTGTAGTGATAACAAAAGTATCCTTTCTTTCCTTTTTTCCAGAGGAAATTAGCAGAGGGGGTTTTTGGATTGGGAATTTTCAATCTTAGGAAATTAACTATAAAGATAACGTGAATCTACTTTTTCTCAAAAAAAAAAAAAATCAGCAAAAGGAGGATTTTGAGGTCTCCGAGCATGGCTCGGTCTTCCTGGTACTTTTTTAAAACAACAGAAGGAACGCCATCAGGGCCACATGAACAGTTAATTATCTAGTGTCTTAATACTGTCAATAATATCACATTCGTCAACAAGCGTCATGCGTTGAGCCTGGATAGCGTGTATTTACATTCAATAGCCTTAACTTGTAGTCACACATCTGTAAAATAAAAATGTTTACCATTATGTTTACCATTAAAAAAATTCTTTTACTATTTGAACATTTTTGGAGTGCCAGCCTTTTCTGTTTATATATGTGTATTTCGTAGTCACTAGAAGTCCACTATAAGCGATACATATGTATCCCATCTATCAAGCCAGTTACGTCCGGAAGTCTTGTTTTTTCTTGCAAATCCTTCTTTAAGCTCTGCCGCTTAATTTCAGCGGTAGTTCTAGGAAATTTCACAAGGTGTCCCATAGTTTCCGTATTTAATTAGCTTTATTGACGCACAATTCTATACACTTTTTTTAGACTAACATAGCATAAGGTGTCTATTCCTATTCGACGCTGGTAGCTGCCACTTGCATATAAATTGAATGCGCACAAAACCCGAAAAGCAGGAGGAATAAACATTGTATTTTCTCTTCCATCCATGTGTGGTGTTAATTTTTCTATTATTTCCATAGCTGTGGAAATCTATATATCTCAATAAATCTAAAAAAAACATGAAACCAATAAGAATAATTTGAAAATATCGTGCATTACAGTTTATGTTACCTTTCTTCTAGAATTGTGAAGATGTTGGATGCGTCCTTTAATTGTCTCCGCATTATTCGTTTTTTTTTTTTTTGAAAAATACGCAATTGCTGCCATCGAATTCATCGCAACTAATGCTACATTTACACGAATGACAAATTTGTCATTTTTTTCTTGTCATTATGTTAATTCCCGTGTAAATGGCATAATTTTTGTAATTTTTTCTGTCAGACAATGTCAATCTCTCATAAAAGAATGAACTTGTCCATTCTTTTATGCCAGATTGTCATTCGTACAAACGCAATATTAGTTATGACAAAAGTTGATATTGCGTTTGCACGAATGACAATCTGGCATAAAAGAATGGACAAGTTCATTCTTTTATGAGAGATTGACATTTTCTGACAGAAAAAATTACAAAAATTATGCCATTTACACGGGAATTAACATAATGACAAGAAAAAAATGACAAATTTGTCATTCGTGTAAATGTAGCATAAATACTCTTTAAATCTGTTTTACTATTTAAACGTTCAATAAACCATTATCAATTGTTGAACTTCCAATAACTTACTTGTCAAAAAATGTCCAATTAAAAACGTCAAAATTGCTGCATGCAGGAAGAAAATACTCGCGATCAGATGGAAAAATTACTGAAACCAAGACACAATAACCCATAAGAAATTTTCCAGATCGTTATTTATCGAATTTGCCAAGAATCCCAGTGCAGATTTCGCGTAATCCTTGTGTCTGTCTGTGTATCTGTCGCGGCAAAATCTTGCAATCTAATTTTGATCCAATTCCATTCATCCGATTGACTTGTAATTTTGCACACACACGAAAGTCCGATGGCAATACAATATTTTATCTATTCTGTCTTTGTGAGGATAAGGGAAGGTCGTGTAAGGACATCGTGATTATCCTTTTACTCAAATTTGGTGGAAAAGATTTCACCTGGTGGTCGCTGAATCCGATTCTGGTATTAAAAAGGATAACGGAAGGTCTTGTAAGGATAACCTGATTATCCTTTTCCTAATATTTACTGGAAAAAAATTTCATTTGGAGAAAAATTTCATCAGAATCTCATTCTGGCGTTAAAAAATCCGTAACGATAATGGAAGGTCCTGCAAGGATAACGTGATTATCCTTTTCATCTAATTTTCTGGGAAAAAATCTCATTTTGGGGTCTATAAGAATAACAAAAATCTGTAAGGAGAACGGAAGGTCCTGTAAGGATAATGGAAGGAAGGGTTTTTACGGTCGCTGATTCCGATTCTGGCATTGAAAAATCCTTAACGATAACGGACAGTCCTGTAAGGATAACATGATTATCCTTTTCCTCAAATTTTGTGGGAAAAAATCTCAACTTTTGGGGTCGATGCATCTGATTCTCGAGTCAAAAAGTCCGTAGGAATATCTCAAAAGCAAGGATATATTCGAAGACTAAATAGTATAAACAAGCGCACTGAAACTCATGTCATTTTAGATTTTTAGTCATACTAATCAAATAGAAAATTATTAAAACGTTTTAATTTTTTTTGTAAAAGCTTTTATGCACTAACTAGGAAAAAATATTTTTTGGGCGCTGTGTGTCAGAAAAAAGTGAATATTTATCTCGTTTTTACTTCTGACACACAGCGCCCAAAAATTATTTTTCCATGTTTAGTACATTTTCTCTAAATAAAAGTTTTTTTTTTAATTTTTTTATAATTTAAAAAAAATCAATATATATTGTGCAACCGTAATCAACACTGATTTGAAATGGAGTGAAACATCTGGAGATTTGTTTCGAATAATAACACTATAATATTTAGTTAGTGCTAATTTTTTATTTATCTGTAATTATTTAATATATTATTCTGAAACAGGTCTATCGTCGTCCATAAAAATACCAAAGAGGTCTTAATGTAAAGAAGTAAATTATTTCAATGGCGCCTAATACACTGAAACCCAAAAATAGTCCCGCAGTTCCACCAATAGAAACTATAAATAGTTTAACATTACATGAATTAAAAACAGAATTCTATATCACATTCATATTATTTGGAACCTAGAAGATCAGCAAATGTGAATAGAACTTGTCGCTTAAATCGAATTAAAGGATATTTCTTTACAATGATCAAACCGCCAATGCTTCCGACCAACTCTTTAGCGGATTTCATTATCTGCATTCGTTCAATTATCACTTTTGATTCCTGACAGTTTTGTAAACAGTTGCAGCTTACTGTATTTTTTGTTTCGTGGTTATGTAATTCTAAAAACAAATCTAAAAAAATTTATATAAAGTAATTTTGTAGAATAGATTTAAGAACTTTAAAATTTAATATAAAATAAATGATTTTCATTCAAGCACCGAAAGCATACTTTAATTTCTTATGAAAATTCCAAAATTATTTTTGTGTGACTTAAACTAGAATTCATCTGGAGGCATTACCATAGCGGGGGTGCATAAAAAATCTGGTACCCATAGCATAATTTTACCTGACACTATCTGATGTGAACAGCACATGACTATTTTATACAAAATCTTCGTTCCTGCACAATTTACACTCTAATCCTACAAGTAAAATATCAGCTTATAAAAATAAAAATACGGTTTCAAAAATGTCAACTCTCTGAGAAACGTCAACTAACATTTCTTTCCTTTTGAACCGTGTTTTTAGTTTTTTTTATTTCAAACTTTTTAGAAATGTTTTAGTCTTTCAAGTTCTGCAATTACCGTCTTATCGTGGGGCTGTTCTTGGGTATATGATAGATGTAGAAAGACCTTTAGACACGGGAGCTCTTGACACGGGAAATGGCCACGTAGGCCTGGCCTTTCGCAAATATTTTGGCCTGTAATTGCCCAAGAAAGTGTTAGTGGAAGCACGACATTTTTCGAAATCCTTTAATTTCATAATATACTACTGATACTGGTTTGATGGGGCACAATCATTAGCGTCATTTAATGAGTGTCCGATAGAGGCATTATCAAACTGTATGAGAACAGCAACCGGCAGTTCTCCTAGTTCAAGTTGTTCTTGTCGCAGTCAGGGCAATTTAAATCCTTGGAACACCCCCATGCTACCCTTAATCACGCCTCGCCGAACATAAAAATTGCAGCGTAATGGAATCCTTGATCCAACTCCCAGCAAAATGGACTGCGGCAAATCACCGGATTTGTTAGGATCCGATGGAATGTATTTGGAGTCTGGGCATAAGGGAGTATTTGTTCCTAGACTATCACATAGTTTTGCGTTATGTTCATCCACCAATTTTGTTGTTGGAAAGAGTCGAATGGCGGCGGTCTTATCAAATTGTCCTATAAGAGGCACCGACTTTGCCGCTCAAGCAACATATCAAGCTACATTAGAGTTAGTTGTCCTACTCTCAAAATGTTGAGAAGTTCAACGAAAAAAAAGATTTCCATAGTTTTGACGAATCAAAAACAATAGCTTTGAACATCTCCAAAGCTTTCGACCATGTTTGGCATAAGGCTTTGCTGACAAAAATAAGAGCTATCGGTCCAAATCCTGCAATCTCCAAATGGATTGAGAGCCACCTTTCTGATCGTACAATACGGGTTGTCTTGGATGGATTCAAGTCTGATTTCTTGAAAATTAACTCTGGTGTCACTCAAGGCTCAGTTCTAGCTCCTACGCTCTTCTTAATATTTATCAATGATCTACTGTCTCTTACTGTCAATCCGCTATACTGTTTCGCAGATGACAGCTCCCTTGACGCCCCCTACAATTTCAGCTTACCTGCAGAATCGAACGACATTACAGTTCGATCGAAACGCAGTGAGCAAATCAGATCTTTGAATTCTTATTAAAATACAATTCTTGCTTGGGGCAGAATCAACCACGTGGAATTCAACGTACCCAATCAATGCTGTTGTCGATGAAATGCGAGAAATCCCCCGAAATGGTCGAACTTATGAATGAGGCTATTAATGGCCCTAAAAACATCAGAATGCTGGGCATCGAAATTAATGAGAAGCTCCAATGGAGCGACCATATTTTTAAAATAGCAAAGGAAGCATCGCAGTGCCTAGGCTTTCTGGGACGCTGCAAAAAATATTTCGCACCAATCGACGCGTACAATTCGCACATTTAAGCTGAAGCCCCAAAAACTGTCATGCAACTGCTGGACCGAATTCAAAACCGTGCGATCCGACAGATTGGAGACAAATCTTTGACAAATTGATTACCGTCTCTCGAGCATTGTCGCTCTGTTTGGGTACTCAGCATATTCTATAGATATTTATATGGGAAATGTTCCACTGAAATTTCCCATCTTATTCCTCCACGGTATATTTTCCCTAGACCCTCTCGTGCAGCTGAACGTGGACACGACTTCTTCCTTGCGAACAACCAGACTTTGGAACTATTTGGAAGTATTTACCATACGATGTGTTCCCCCCCGGACTATAACCTGCAGAAGTTCAAGGAGAATATAAATCGACAACTCCTTTCGTTCTTCCGACCATCGTGAGCTGTGCTTCAACATTAAATGGCCTTCCTTTAAGCACTGGCTAAAATTATAAAATAAAAACAAAAAAGGTGTCTGTCTCGTAGAGACGGCCAGAAGACGTGGATCCGCCTACAATGATCGCCAATAGATATTTAAGTAAGAAGTTTTAGTGAAAAGGAAATTAAGGAAACAAATTTTTATTTAAAAATAATTTTATTTATAATTGGTTTATGATAAGAGAAGTATGAAATAAATATCATACATACCATACAGTGTTCAAAACGTCCCCATTTCTAGTCTTTTGTTCTGTTCCCAAGGAGGAATTTTAATTATTGAAAAATAAAAATTCAGCATTTCAGTAAACCCCCCAAAGAACGAGAACGAAATTATGGTTTTTACGTTCTTGCTCTTAAAATCTTTACATTTGAGTTTTGTTTTTACATTCTTTGAGAACAGAACTTTAATGCTGGGAGCGAAATATCGCTCTCTTACTAATGAAATACATACTTATATATGTGTAGCCATCGCTCGAGGCTTTCATTCATTTTTATGCGAGACCCACAAACCGCTTTGAACAAGAAACGAAAATTTAAATAGAAATAATTTTCGTTCCCAAGAACGAGAGTCGGAAACCACAGCAAACGCTCTTGCCGTTAAGAGCGAAACTTTTAAGAGCGATAAGAACGAAATAACAAAATAAAATTTTGAAAACTGTCTCCATGAGATTTAATACACACAAAGAAAGCATAAAAAGAGAAAGCATAAAAAAATACACACAAAGAAAGCAAAAAAAGAGTATAAATGTGAAATCTGTACTACAAGCAGCAAACACAGCATAACAGCGGCAGTGAAAATTTAAATTTTGATTCTTGAAAAGATAATTGAAAATAGTTTACATAACAAAATACCCTAAACAATACTTTTCATAACACATGCATCGAAAATATGCCTTTCGATGCCTCCGTAGCGGGTCGAAAGTTGCGTTTTCGGCCCTAGGGGCGAAAGTGCGATTAGCAGGCCGAAACTGTGTTTTCGCGACGTAAACCGAAAATTTATGAATGAAACTGAACGAGTGAAGTTAGCTATACGAGCGCAGTGTGATTTAGTTTAGTTGCGCATTGTCGATTTCCATTTTTTGTTATGTTGATTTTTCATTTCAGTGGGGAGAAAAACACATTGTATTTTGCGTGTGATTTAGTTGAGCATTACCGATTTCCACTTTTTGTTATGTTGATTTTTTATTTCAAAGGAAAGAAATTTAAAAATTAAAATCTGTTTTGACCAACATTTCTTAGTAATAAAACGAATTTATACAATATAGTTGTTCTGTTTCTTTAAAAATGCCCCTGGACCCCGCATGGGGGGCTTCGCCCCCCAAACCCCCTTTTGCATTACTCTCCAGTACCAAAATCGCGCTTAAATGGCATCTCAAGGCATATTTTCAATGAATTTGTTATGAAAAATTGTATACGCAACTCGGAGCGGAGTCACCGATTTCACTCGTGTGATATCTGCCCTCGCTTCGCTCGTGCAGCTAACTTCACACTCTTGAAATCGTTGACTTTCGCCCCTTGTTGCGTAATATACTATTAATGTAGGCCGTATTTTATAACACAGTTTCTGTTGGGATGTCACCACACACTATCAAATTTGTTATGTTGGCAGCAAGCCGATTTTCTAATTTATACCCCCATAACCAAAATCCAAGACGTATCCACGTCAAAAAAACATATGGTTCCAGCAAGATGGAGCCACTTCGCATGAAGCCACAATGGAGAATAATTTCAATAAAATCCGGTTTTGCTTGGCCTCTTCGTTCACCAGATTTGACGACTCTGTTACGAGACCTGACTCCTCTCATTCAGAGACGAAGGGAGAGGGAGTGCTCAGATCTGTGGCTCGATCTGGACGGCACGTCGAAGTACGGCTAGCTCAGGGTTGCATGGTGGGTTGTGGGGATGTCCAGATCAAGACACGAACAAAAGGGTGACGTGCCTTAGTGCCCACGAAGGGCAAAGCGAGACCGGTTAAGATTTGGGGGACTGATCAGGTCATGGGGTCATCGGGTTGCTCCAGCAGAGCCGACTAATAGAAAAGATCAACCGCATATTTTTGTGTGATCGGCTATCAAAAGGGAAAATGGGGTTAACCAACAATAAGATAATTCTTACATACAATTATTTGCGAATCATAATTATAATATATAGGATCCAAAATTATATATACGTGGACAGTCCGATAAGTACTTAGCCAACAAAAAAAAACGAAAATTTTGGAAAAGTGACCATTTATTTCTCAACATAGTCTCCTTTTAGCTCGGTTCACTTGACCCAGCGATGCTCCAACTTCTTTAACCCGTCTGAAAAATACGTTTTCTCGAGGTCTGCAAAGTAGGCCTCCGTAGCGGCGATGACCTCCTCATTCGACTCAAATTTCTGCCCGGCGAGTGACTTTTTCAAGTTTGGAAACAAAAAGAAGTCGCACGGGGCCAAATATGGAGAATACGGTGGATGGGGCAGCAGTTCGTAGCCCAATTCGACCAATTTGGCCGTGGCGACGGCGGAGGTGTGAGCCGGTGCGTTGTCATGGTGGAAGAGCACTTTTTTCTTTGCCAAATGGGGCCGTTTTTTCTGCATTTCGGCGTCGAATCGGCCCAATAATTCGGTATGTAGAGCCCTGTGATCGCTTTGCCCTTCTCCAGGTAGTCGATGTAGATCACACCTTGTGAATCCCAGAAAACGGTGGCCATCACCTTTCCGGCAGATAGGACAGTCTTCGCCTTCTTCGGAGCACGTTCGCCGGGTAAAGTCCACTGTTCAACTGTTCCTTAGTCTCTGGTGTGTACCAGTGGATCCATGTTTCGTCGACGGTCACGAAACGACGCAGAAACTCCTTCGGATTGTGCTTAAACAGCGTCAAACACTGCTGTTTCACGGTTGCGCTTGTTGTCCGGAGTGAGCAAACGCGGCACCCATCGCGCCGACAGCTTTCTCATACCCAAAATTTCATGCAGGATATGAGAAGAGTCACCGTACACAGCATCCAGGCGCTCTTTGATTTCGCTGTGCGATTTCCCTTCCAGAAACAAGAATCGAATCACCGACCGATATAGCTCTTTTCCATTTTTCTGAAATCCGCAGACACGCCCGTTTCCATACGCGGTCAAAACAAAACTACGAGTTCGATTCGGCTGAAATTTTGACTGTAGCCGTCTATGAGAATGTACTACACAATAGTAAGTTTCTCCTGCGATAGTGGCGCCATCGGGCGGTGAGGCTAAGTACTTATCGGACTGCCCACGTATACATATGCGTTACGCTAGTTAATATTGAATATTAGACTCTACTAAAAATGATCAATAGAATCAATAATTTCTTGTACGCGAGCACCAAAAATTCAAAAAAAGATTGAATTTCTTACAAGAACAAATTTCACCTTCACACAAAAGAATATAAATAAAAGATAACTCGCTTCAAATAAATGCTTGGCCTAGGTGTTCAGTGCACGCCGAAAATGTTATGATGAAATCTTATACAATGTTAACGATAATGAAAGAAAACTTACTTTTTTGCAAAAAAAAAAATGAAGGGAAACCATGTGAGGTTATAACACTAAAAACGTAACAAAAGCTTTAATTGCAATCTGACAATTATTGAAAACCCGTATGGTGATTTAAGTGAATGGCGAACCGTTGTATCAAAATTCCACTTTGAAGTCAAACTTTCCAATAAGATTTTTTAAAATTTATTCCAATCGGATTTTGATGTATGGGAGTTTTATGTACAATCATATCCTAAATAACTTTTGTTTTTGCACTTTTTTTGATAGGATGCACCGTTTTTGAGATATTCGGTTTCACCATACGGGTATAATAATCTATATATTTAAAAGGCAAAACGATTTTGTATGGATTTCTTTTGACAGAGCTCCTGCAGTTCCTATTGAACTGATTTTGATGATTTTTTTTTAAATGAAAGCTCTATAGCTGTAGATATGTCCGTTTTACTTTTTTTCAATTTTTAATAATACTTTATTAGTGATTTGCCTTTCAAAATTATAAATATGCCGCTAACTAAGTCTTCAATGTTAACACGACATTCCGTACTGTATGATTAGTGCAGTGAGTTAGAAGTTGGACTACCATGCGCCAGGCCAGGGTTCAATTCTTATCGGTGACGAAAATTATTTTTTTTTTCTTTTCAAATTTTTTTTTGTTGATTTATTTACTTTTATTAATATTTTATTACTTAATTTATCTTTAAGTTTACATTTTTACTCCTGAATAAGTGTTAGACTAGAATGCGCCAGATGTGCGGGTTCGATTCCGAGTGGTGACAAAATGTTTTTTTTTATTTTTTTTTGACCTTAAATTACTTATTTTATTTATATTACACTTCTTTAGGCGCGTTGAGCGAATTTTGGATGGGTAAAATCTTATGAGTTCGCATCACCGACATGCTAATTTAACAGCTTAAGAATGCTGATTCACTTTCATTTGATTTTTTTATAAAGAAAAATTCGATTTTTTTTTGGAAGACAGTACAGAGCAAAATAAAATTAGCGAGGAAATTTCTGAATAGCACATAACTTTCTTACACAACAAAAAAACGATTTTTTTTTGGAAAATATCATACAGCAAAATAAAATTACAAAGAAAATTTCTGAACAGCAGGTGGCATTCTTATACAGAAAAAATTAAATATCTCTAGCCATTTTTTGGATAAGAAAATCATGTGCTGCTCAGGAATTCAAACCTTAATATGCATATTGACTTTTATTTAAAATTTACTGTTTATTAGCATATATTTTCGAAATTTCAGGTTGAAAAATATATAGGTATTATATATACACGACAAAATTACCTTACTGTTTTCACTTCTGTTGGCAGTCCCCAATGACTGCCTGTTTTTTATTACTTAATTTATCTTTAAAATTTATATTCTTACTACTGAATAAGTGTAAATTACATCGCGCCAGGTACGGGTTCAATTCTGAGCGGTGGCAAAATATTTTTATTTTTTTTTTGTTGAAATTGAGTCTTTATTGGAAAAAGTGAAAACCATCTGCTCTATATATAAAATCGTTTAACCTGACGCCCAGCCCAAACCCCTGAAGATAGAGACTTGAAACTTTCAGAATATGTCCCACCATCGATATTTTTCGAAATTTTAGCGCTAAGGGGGTGAACGGGGGGTAAAGGGGGTTTAGGTATTTTTAAACCGGTGTTAGATTTTCAAAATTCAAAACGGAAGGTCCTGTAAGGATAATGCAAATGCAAGAAATAACTTTTAGAAAATTATCTTTAGATGTGTCCATTTTACTTTTCCACCAATTTTTAATAATATTTTACTAGATGCAGACCCATCGTTGTCGGGCTGTACTTTTCCACCAATTTTTAATAATATTTTACTAGATGCAGACCCATCGTTGTCGGGCTAAAGTTTTTTTGCACAAAAAAACTTGCAGAAATAACTTTTAGAAAATAAACGTGTTCGCTTCAAGACTTTCGGTTTTGAATTTTAAAACTAATACCCAATTAGTTTTTCCAGCCTCCTCATGGGCAAGCTAACTTCAGTCATAAAATATTATTATCATGGACAATGGTGAAAATCTGATCAAAATCGTTTTCGGTTTATAATTAGTGTCTCTATTTTTGTTTTAAACAGTTTTCATATACAAAAAAAAAACACAAAAACCACAAAGAAAAAAATTTGTTTTAACTAAATGAAAAAAAAATTAATTAAAAAAACAAAACCTTGGCACCAGCAACCCTGGCTTCAAACATGGGTATTTTACCCCTTCATTAAACGCCCAGCTGCGATCCGTGTTGTTAAGATCGAGACTCATCTATATATTTAAAAGGCAAAGCGATTTTGTATGTATTTCTTTCGACACAGCTCCAGCTTAAAATCGATTTTGATTATTCTTTTTTTAAATGAAAGCTCTCTATCTGTAGATGTGTCCACTTTACTTTTTTCCCATCTATATAATACAAACTGTAAGGGGGGCAATTTTTGTAATTTTGGATTTTCTCAAAAATATTGACATACATTGATGTATTTGGTCGTATAATACTGATGCCAAAAATGACATTTTTATACCCGTATGGTGAAACCAAAGGGTATATTAACTTTGCCTTACCGTTTGTAACGCCACGACCCCGTGATCACACATAAAAATGTATTACACCAGTGTGTTTAGAATGATAAACAAAATTGATTTTTGCATGTCCGTCTGTGGCGCGGATTGCGGCGTGGATTGCGGGCATGCGAGGCTAAGTTCGTTAATGGACAAAAATTGACTATTATACGAACGAAAACGTGTTTTGCGAATATCTCAAAAACGGTGCATCTTATCTAAAAAGTCCAAGAACAAAAGTTATTTAGGATATGATTCTACATAAAACTCCCATACATCAAAATCCGATTGGAATAAATTTTAAAAAATCTTTTTGGAAAGTTTGACTTCAAAGTGGAATTTTGGTATAACTGTTCGAATTTTGATACGAATATCACCATACGGGTCTCCAATGATTGCCAGATTGGCAATTATAGCTTTTGTTATGCTTAAAATTTATGTTTGTCCGTCTGTCTGTATGTCGGTCGGTATTTCTGTCTGTTTGACTGAATGTTTGTTCCGGCATCACGCAAAAACGGCGCGGCCGATTTTGATCAAACTTTGCACACAGGTACAGTTATTGACAGAATAAAGGATATGATTCTTTTTGATGTCAATCCCCGTTTCTTCTGATATCTCTTACTCAAGGGTGTCGGATCCAGTTTAATAGCAACCCCTTTCCCTCTCTTGAAACCTCTTTATGCGCTTAAGGGTTTCGGATCCGGTTTTCACCATGAGAGAGGTCAGCCCGCAGGAAAAATTTTTGCTCATTAATATCTACCCCTCCTTTTTATGTATAGCTAACGATGGTATCTTTTTTCGGGGAAAAAACAGTATATTTCACCTAAAAATTTAAAAAAGCAGTAAATCGATTTGAAAAAACAGTATTTTTCGCAGTATAAATTTTATTCAATGAAAATTTGTGTCTTTGCTTTTAATTTCGACATTTTTATTCTTTTAAATTAACAATGGAAAGCAAAATCAAAGTAACGCGTTCTGAAGAAGGATAAATAATGACAAGACAGTAATCGATGGGGAAAGGAAGAAGCGAATCTATATGACATGTTGCCATCAATACTTCGCTGTTCGTCGTTTGAATGTATTTTCACTTGCCATGTGTTGCCACTGTTTTGTGTTGCCACTGACGATTTGCATTGCTATTAATAAATTTGAATTTCGAAACGTTAAAGAATTAAAGTTTTTTGAGTATTTAAATACAGTATTTTGGGGAAAAAGCAGTAATGCAGTATTGGAGTCTGAAAAACAATATAATACTCCGAAAAACAGTATAGATACCATCGTTATGTGTAGCCCTCACCTGCTATCTTCTGCAATTCTAAAGGGATTTGGTGCTTCAATGTATCATATGAATTAAAAAGAATAACATTTCCCACAATATTGTCTTTCCCCGTGTGGATAACTACCTTTTACCTGTTAAGGCTCGATGGTCTAAATGCGATATGTGGAGGTTATGATGACTGGTACACTGCACACAAAGAGTCTTTTCCGGTAGCTCTAGTCGGGGGGTGGGATCTTGTGATCCAGCCATCATCTCGGCCTTGCCAAAAAGTTGTGTGCACGGATATTTAACATAATAGAGATCACTGAAAGAATCCGCGAAGCTAACCCGAAATCAAACGAACAATTCTTGGACACCTCACGATGGTTTTAGGGGTGCCAGCCCTTCCCTTCCATTAGCCCTTCGATGCCGAAACACGATTTTTTTTGGGCTCTCTTTATGCGGTTAGTGCGGCGGAGGGGTCACATAAACAAAATAACTAGTCACTCATTTCGTTTTACTTCTTTTTAATTCAAAAATAATTTATTTGTTAGATTTAGGTTTAAGATTTAGATTTAGGTTTAAGATTTAGATTTAGTTATGTTTAATTTTAGTCATATTTAATCAATTCGGAAAAAAAACAATTCTCAAAAGAAAATTTTTAGATAAATTTACAAAACTGAAAATTCAAGGTGGCACGCAGCCACTTGCAACTACACAAATTTACTTTAAATTTATACATTTAATGATTTAAATATGTAATTTTGAACTAGGGAAAATTTAGATTTTTGGGCAATAGAGATCGCATAAAAAAAAATATTTAACTTAATTTCAAATTTGGTTCATAAATACCTTTTTTCCTTTTAAACACGAGACTCCTACGGCAGATCTGACGCAGCAGCTTTTCTCTGTAAATCCTCGGAAAAATGTTTGTTTTTATGTTATTTTTTTATGCGCCTGTACAAATTTTAGCCCTCTTCTGATTATTTTAAGTCTTGAGATTCAATTAAAGATGATTTTGGTTCGGTTAGATTTTTCCGGAACCTCGAGGTTTCTAAGGTTAGGTGAGCACATGTGAGCGAATGCGGCCAAACTGCTGTACACGCCTAAAATTTTCCTACTGCGATTTATTTTTCTTCTTCTCTGCAGCCACAATTTCCCCAAATTACGCAAGAAGAGAAGATCGGGTGAGGATCCAGTGGGTTTTTCCTTTCCAGGAGTACCGCTTCGGATATCAAAAAAACTTTGTTGGATGATAAGGGCGTAAAATTATAATTTTACCCCTTCTACGTCGATTGGTTTCTATTGCCGTTGTATGGCTTCAATTAATTTATTTCGGCTATCCACAAGAACCCCTTTTTGGGGTATCCTCTTTGATAAAAAAAAAATTTAGAAGTTCCAGATCTTCCACAGCTTTTCCAGCGATAATATCGGAAATAACCGATTTTAAAAAATGTAAATTGAAACGCGAGATTTAAACTTTTCTCGCTACCGAAAGGAAAATCCTCCTTTTTTTTCTTGTGATCGCTGGATGTTCCTCGTCGGTCGTCACAATCGAAAAAAGGGAGAATTTTGGTCTTGAGGATCGATCACCGATCGATTCGCATGGACCAAAACTGGTTTTCCTTGCGATGGGTGAAACTTTGAAAAGAGCTGTACACTCGCTGTCTATTGTTTCAATGCTTGAAACTCCATTAGATAATAGAGCGATAGGCAAATTTTTATTTCGTGGAAGATACCAGGATAAATTTAAATGGGATCAAAAAAAAGAATTTAGAAAAAAAAATCATTGGCGCAAAAATTTGAATATTTTGTTTTTGAAAAATTGGCTGGCCGCAACAGGGCAGGTTTCGCGGGCAGATGTAAGTCCTCTCGCGAAAGCTGAAAACGGCCATCATGCGTGGAGGTCTTTTGCATGAAATATCCCAACTAATCTTCCCTGAAGATCTTCTATTTCATAAAGGCTATTTCCAATTTTTTTTCTTACTCTAGCTTTCAAGAATAAAGGTGCAAACTTGGCATTATACTTGTTTCCTGCATTACTTAAACTGAAATTTCTGCGAAACAATTCTTGTCCTATGTGATAACAGACTTCTCGCTTCCGAGTGTTATAAACTTTGCATGCTTTATCATACGCTTTCCCTATGTTTTCCTTTGTTTTCAGGCGCACCAATTGCAATCGGTCCGGACGTTCTACTACCAAGTCATTTTCACTCAAGCTATCGAGATCCTTGTAAAGAGATCCGTGGCTAATCATATTCTGGCCGAAAAGGATTTGATAAGGAGAAAATCCTTGGTGAACAGAGCTGCGTAGGGAAAATGTTATTTGGGGTAATTTCTCATCCCAGCGAGTATGGTCTTTGTCCACGTAAGCGCGAATGCCGTTAAGGATCGACCTATTTACCCGCTCTGAGCTATTTGCCTGCGGAGAGTATATGGCGGTATAAGTGTGTCTCACGCCGTAGCTACCTAGAAGTTCATTAAACATCACCGACTTGAATTGTGATCCGTTGTCTGACATAATCGACTCCGGAATGCCATACCTCGCACCTGTTTAACCATAAGTGGCCAGAAAAAGTTTTCGCGAAGTCGTTCTAGAGTTTTTTGTATGCCTCCATGAGACGACATAGGTGGTGAATGGGCGGATTCTATCAAATCTTCGGTCATTTCTTCTGGTATCCAAAGCTTCCAACTTTTTTCATCCAAACCCAAGTTACCTGTGGAGTGTGACGTACGTTTGTAGATGTAATCGTCGATGATTTTTAGATCGGGTAAGTTTGACGACTTTCTTGTGATCTCGTCCTTGAGACGATTGTACTTTTCACTACGAAAATGTGGAGAAGATAAATCGATCGACAGGGGTATGTCAGAAAGAGCGTTGACAACGATTTCGGAGTCGTCATGTGGAATTCGATACAACACATCGGGCACAACATTTAGGCTACCTTTCCGATGTTCAATTTCGAAGCTGAACCCTTGCAGCTTTGAGGCTCCACCTTGCTAGGCGGCCATTAAGGTCGGTTTGAGCCATCAACCATTTTAAGCTCGCATGGTCCGTTACGATTTTGAACTTGTGTCCTTCCACAGATCCTCGAAATTTCTTTATCGCAAGAACTGCGGCAAAACATTCTTGCTCTGTCACAGAATAATTTCGTTGAGCTTTATTAAATTTCTGTGACATAAAAGCAATTGGACGTTCATTGCCTTCTTCATATACCTGCAACAACACAGCTCCCATACCAGTATGGCAAGCATCACACTGAATTGTGAAAGGCTTGTTGTAATCTGGGTTGATTAACACAGGTGATGATGACAAACGGTTTTTGATCTCGTCGAAAGATTTTTGAGCTTCGAGAGTCCACGAAAAGTTCTTTCCTTTCTTCAGCAAGTCTGTGATTGGAGCAGTTAAGCTGGAAAAGTTTGCGATGAAACGGCGGTACCAGCCTGCTAAACCGAGGAATCGTCGAACTTCTCTTACTGTTTTCGGAGGTGGATAATCGACTATGGCCGAAATTTTCTCCCTATCAGTGCTAATGCATCCATCGCCAACTATGAAACCAAGGTATTTTGTGGTTTTAGACAGAACTGGCTTTTCTCCATATTGAGCGTTAGACCGGCATCGTGAAGATGTTCTGCTACTTCTCTCAATACGAGTAAATGGGTTTGGAAGTCTTCGGATATGATGAGAAGATCATCCAGGTAAACAAATACCTCGTTTCTGAGATTGGGGGGTATAACGCGGTCCATCAAACGGCAGAGGGTTTGCGGGGCATTACACAACCCGTATGGCATGACTTTGTACTGGTAGAGGGGTCTACCTGGGACAGTAAACGCGGTTTTTTTTCGTGAAGAGATTTCGAGCGGAATCTGCCAAAAAGCTTCTTTTAAATCCAACTTGGATATAACTTTGGCTTTCGGCAGTCTGCTGAGAAGTCCATCGATCAAGGGTAGAGGGTATGCATCGTTTTTCGTGTGTTTATTCACCTTCCTCGAATCAAGACAGAGTCGCACGCGGTCAGGCTTCCGTATCAGAACCACGGGACTACTCCAGTCACTTTTGCTTTCTTCGATTATGTCTAATGTCAACATGCGATCGAGTTCTTTATAGAGGAGTCTCTCTATGGCAGGCGAAACGGCGAAATGTCGTTGCTTGATTGGTTTAGCTTCGCCAACATTGATAACATGCTGACAAAGTGTAGTTCTACCAAGTCCATTCTTTACGGAAGAAGGAAATAGGCTTTTGACCAATTCTAAGCGATCTTTCTGCGAGGACGTTAAAGGAATACAATTCAACTTATCAGATTCTACCTCCGAAACTTTGATTTCGTTGACACAACTTTGCTTTAGTTGAGGTACCAAATACAATATTAAAGCTTTCGTTTGATTGCGAAAGGTAACCTGGACGGTAAGAAATCCAAAAATCTTTTGAAAAGTTCCATCGGCTACTTGAATATTTGAAAGGCTTTTCGAACAGTCTTTTTCTTTCATCAGTTTTTCCGCGAAGTCATTTCCGGCGCAACTAACCGTTGCTCCACTATCAAGTAATCCCAAAATATTCGTAGAATTTATCTGAACTTGGGCATAGGGCCGTACGTCATCCTCACTCAGAGAAACAATAGCTGATAATTCTCGTCTAATGTGGCGGTACTTTTTTCGAAAATTTCTCCATCTTACAGTGGATCGCCTGGGATTTTTGAGAATTTTAGGAGTTTCAGAATATCCACAGACAACCGGTGCTACTGGGGTGTTAAAAATTCGAAATCGCGCAAGACGATATCCATGAAGACGTGGTTACCTTCACAATTCCAACATTTAAGGACTCGTTTTGGAGTAGAGATGGCATCAACACCACCGACAAATTCTTGAAGGTGATCTTCTTGTTGCCTATCATCGACTTCGATCTCCAATACATTTCTTTTTGAAAAAGTATTAACAGGGCGTGATCGATTGGGATCAGGTTTTAAAGATGGAGTTTTGCCACGAATTTCTTCGAGGTAGTACTCTTTCTTCAAACACAGCTCTCGAAGATGATCGATACTGTAAACAGACTGATACAGTAAATCGCCTTTTAATTCGGGTCTGAGATTTTTCTGTAAAATCTTTAAAAGTGCACGCTCGTTCAACCTTGTTCTCAGCCGATCGCTAAAGGAAGTGATCGCATCGTAGAACCCGTCGAAGGACTCGCCTTCTCGTTGCTTTCGAGCTTTCATAAGATCGATTATGTCGTCGTCTTTACGAATGTCTCGATACTTTACCAGCATGGCAATTCGAAGACTGGACCAATCAATTTCTCTTTCTGGTTCTAATTTATGAAAATGCCAGAACCAGCGCAATGCGTTTCCATGCAAAAGCATATTCATATTGTTCACGAGTTTGGAAAAATCGCTATTTAAGGTTTGCCTGGTGAGTACTTCGGCACGATAAATGAATTCTTCGATCGGCATCGTAGAAATATTGCCATCGAATCGCAAGTTCCAGGACTTAATGATCGCGGAAATTTTGTGTACTTCTAAACCAGAAAAGGGGTAAGGTGGTTGTGCTCCAGATCGTTCAGACGCAGGTGATTCTCTACTGCGGGTTGGTACAATAGGCGGTGGTACCGTTGGATCGAATGCTTGCGGTAATCTATTCGTCGGATTCCGAATAGATTCTGGAGGAGTAATCTCTCGCATAACATTAACTGGGGATTGGATTACAGATGCATTCAAATTTGCAAGAGCAGATACATTCTGAACTGGTGTATTTGTTTTAGGAGAAGATTGTATAGGTTGAGTAGTTTGCTGCGAAGTTAAATTCAAACTCCTTAACCCTTCCGTAATTAAATTGGTCATTTCAGACCGAATCAAACGCAAGGTTTCAGATTGGGTCTGCTGAACGATATCTCTAACCATTTCCAAATTAACAGCAGCAGAATAGTTGGGTTGTGCTGTTTCCAAAGCAGAAGCTTCATTTTCATCAATAACTCTAGGGTTTTCTGTTTGATTGGCAGAAGTAGGGGCACCCAACATACCAGCATCCACAGGCACGTTGCTTATGGGAGCTGCCGCGCTGGGCGTTTTCAAGGTTGGTTTTGGTCAAGCAAACTTCGAAGTCTTACTGCGAGTTTGACGCGTATCTGGGCTGGAATCTGCATGTGCGAATCTGAGGTCTTTAATTTTACATAATTGTCGACTCTGACACAACGATTGTGAAATAAATGTGTACAGGGGGTTTTCACAATTTCTTCGGGAGGTATAAGCATCTCGCTGCAAATGGAGCAATTAGGCTCAGCCGCCCTAGATAAATCTTCCGAACTATGATGTAAGGTCATGGTAATTTTGATATACAAAAGGATAAGATTAAAAGTTTAAGATTTCGTCGAGGGAAAAAATCAACAAAAAAAAATGATCTTGGTTTACGGATAATATAAAATTCGAAAAAATCGACTCAAGCGGATCAAATCGCATATACTTGAGAAAAAAAACACAAGTGCTCACCGAACACTTATAATACTTATAAATAAAATTCGTTTTAAATATATATCTTTTGTTTCTATATTCATGGCAGCTTGACTCCTGGCCACACTAACCAAATTATAAATTATGTTCGATAATTTCGGGATAAAAATCGCTTCTCTTTCAGATCTATGTTGGATGGACAAAAACAATGATTTTGATATTCTACGAATTTCTAAGCATTTGGCAAAAATTTTTGTGGTCATAACAACGACTGAGTATCATTGAATGAATTCCAACAAATCCTTGAGCCAAAAACTCAAAAAGATAAAAAAAATAAGATGGAATATTTAATTTATTCTATCGCGGAAAATTAACTCGAATAAAAGGAGTTCGTAACGGTCTCTATCCGACAAAACTATTTCAGATGAGATATCCAAGGAGTTAATCCTTCCATCGTGAAAACAATCACAATAAAACAATCAAATATGTGATATAACAAAAAAAATTTACTCGATCAGAAAAAAATTGCAAAATTGAATTAATGATTCTCCCACTCAAAAAAAAATTTAAAGCTTGACGAATTTATATGAGGATCCTGCCTTCTTCCGGAGGGGAGAGAATAGAGGGGCCCCACGTTGGGCGCCATTTTGTTAAGGCTCGATGGTCTAAATGCGATATGTGGAGGTTATGATGACTGGTACACTGCACACAAAGAGTCTTTTCCGGTAGCTCTAGTCGGGGGGTGGGATCTTGTGATCCAGCCATCATCTCGGCCTTGCCAAAAAGTTGTGTGCACGGATATTTAACATAATAGAGATCACTGAAAGAATCCGCGAAGCTAACCCGAAATCAAACGAACAATTCTTGGACACCTCACGATGGTTTTAGGGGTGCCAGCCCTTCCCTTCCATTAGCCCTTCGATGCCGAAACACGATTTTTTTTGGGCTCTCTTTATGCGGTTAGTGCGGCGGAGGGGTCACATAAACAAAATAACTAGTCACTCATTTCGTTTTACTTCTTTTTAATTCAAAAATAATTTATTTGTTAGATTTAGGTTTAAGGTTTAGATTTAGGTTTAAGATTTAGATTTAGTTATGTTTAATTTTAGTCATATTTAATCAATTCGGAAAAAAAACAATTCTCAAAAGAAAATTTTTAGATAAATTTACAAAACTGAAAATTCAAGGTGGCACGCAGCCACTTGCAACTACACAAATTTACTTTAAATTTATACATTTAATGATTTAAATATGTAATTTTGAACTAGGGAAAATTTAGATTTTTGGGCAATAGAGATCGCATAAAAAAAAATATTTAACTTAATTTCAAATTTGGTTCATAAATACCTTTTTTCCTTTTAAACACGAGACTCCTACGGCAGATCTGACGCAGCAGCTTTTCTATGTAAAACCTCGGAAAAATGTTTGTTTTTATGTTATTTTTTTATGCGCCTGTACAAATTTTAGCCCTCTTCTGATTATTTTAAGTCTTGAGATTCAATTAAAGATGATTTTGGTTCGGTTAGATTTTTCCGGAACCTCGAGGTTTCTAAGGTTAGGTGAGCACATGTGAGCGAATGCGGCCAAACTGCTGTACACGCCTAAAATTTTCCTACTGCGATTTATTTTTCTTCTTCTCTGCAGCCACAATTTCCCCAAATTACGCAAGAAGAGAAGATCGGGTGAGGATCCAGTGGGTTTTTCCTTTCCAGGAGTACCGCTTCGGATATCAAAAAAACTTTGTTGGATGATAAGGGCGTAAAATTATAATTTTACCCCTTCTACGTCGATTGGTTTCTATTGCCGTTGTATGGCTTCAATTAATTTATTTCGGCTATCCACAAGAACCCCTTTTTGGGGTATCCTCTTTGATAAAAAAAAAATTTAGAAGTTCCAGATCTTCCACAGCTTTTTCAGCGATAATATCGGAAATAACCGATTTTAAAAAATGTAAATTGAAACGCGAGATTTAAACTTTTCTCGCTACCGAAAGGAAAATCCTCCTTTTTTTTCTTGTGATCGCTGGATGTTCCTCGTCGGTCGTCACAATCGAAAAAAGGGAGAATTTTGGTCTTGAGGATCGATCACCGATCGATTCGCATGGACCAAAACTGGTTTTCCTTGCGATGGGTGAAACTTTGAAAAGAGCTTTACACTCGCTGTCTATTGTTTCAATGCTTGAAACTCCATTAGATAATAGAGCGATAGGCAAATTTTTATTTCGTGGAAGATACCAGGGTAAATTTAAATGGGATCAAAAAAAAGAATTTAGAAAAAAAAATCATTGGCGCAAAAATTTGAATATTTTGTTTTTGAAAAATTGGCTGGCCGCAACATACCATTATTGAATATATTATAAGTAAACAGTACGATTTTCTAATACACCGTTGGGTCACAAAGAAAAATGTCTCTAAAAAAATTTCCCTTTTTTGGGTTAACTATATGCATTTGACTCGAGGCCGAAGGCCGAGTAAAGAGGAAGGCGAGTGTTGAATAACGTTCAAACCAAGTCGTTTATTCTACTTTGTTATGTATTGTTAATCATAGTATTTCATAGAGTTTGTAGTCATTCATAATTTGTAAGTTTTCTTCACTTCAGTTTTTCCTGTTCACTTTGAATGTTGTTTTTGTCGTTACATTAATAAAATCTTTTCCGTTCGTGTTTATAATGTATTTTATTCTCTTGGACACACAAACTCTTCAATAGGTTATGGGCCCAGAAGACGCAATAGAGAATTAGAATACGTGTTCGGGAAGAAAAATAAAATTTGTGTAATTTTTAATCGATTTGTTCGTGAACATTCTGTGACGTGAAATTTTTTTCTTGAAATGTCTTCAACCACCGTAATGCGCATCGAAATGCTTTCAAAAGACAATTTTGATACATGGAAAATTCACATGAAAGCTCTATTGATCAAAAATGATGCGTGGCATTATGCAAATGGTGTGAATGTGAAACCTAACTCAGGTGAAAATAATGAGACGTCGGCAGCAGCAGTAAAGAAGTGGGAAGAGGGCGACAGCAAGGCTATGTCCGACATACTTCTTGCGATTCATTCGTCCGAATTAAAGCAGGTGAAGGATTGTTCAACATCTCGAGAGCTTTGGCAGAAATTGGAGGCTATATACCAGTCCAGGGGTCCTGCTCGGAAAGCTAATTTGTTAAAACAAATCGTACTTCACAGGATGCATGAGGGTGATGATGTTCACGACCATCTCAGAAAATTCTTTGATGCACTAGATCAGCTCAAGGATATGGAAGTTGGGATTAATGATGATCTTTTGTCGATTTTGCTACTATACAGTCTTCCAGCAAATTTCGAAAAATTTCAGAATTGCTATTGAATCTCGTGATGATCTTCCAAGTCCAGAGATCCTGCGAATTAAAATCGTTGAAGAAAGCGACGCGAGAAATAGTACTTGGAGAAATGTGGCGCAGAACGCAATGATAGCCCAAAAGTCGTATAAATATCGAAACGAAAATAAATCAGAAAAATTCGAGAAACGTGATACCGGAAATCAAATTACGTGCTATAAGTGTAAAAAGCGAGGTCACAAAGCGCGGGACTGTAAGTCAAAATCGAAAAATGAGCGACATGAAGCGCGCAAAACGGAAAGTTCGGAATTTAGTGCATGTGCGTTATCCTTGTATTCAGCTAGTATCTCGAACGACAAGAATTGGTGTCTTGACAGTGGTTGCACATCGCATATGTGTAAGGACTTAGATAATTTTTCTTGTGTAAATTCGGATATATGTGACAAACTGAATTTGGCTAATTTTAGTTCCACACAGATAAATGCTAAAGGTGTTGCTCAGTTATCTTCTTGTGTGAATAATCACGAAAAAACTGTTAATTTGAAGGATGTATTGTATGTGCCGGATTTACGAACTAATTTGCTATCGGTCGGGAAATTTGTTGATAAAGGCTATCGAGTGTTGTTCGATAAGAACTCAGCCAAAGTGTTACACTCAGATGGTAGTGTTATGTTATTAGCAGATCGAATTGATGGACTATTTTACGTGAAGGATACTCGTATATCCGAACAGGTGAAAGCCGCACGTGTTGGCAAATCGCAAAATAACTCGCTGATGGATTGGCACAGAAAAATGGGGCATCTCAACGAAAAGGATCTAAGGGATGTATTAAAGAAGAAACTAGTGCATGGACTTGAAATTAAAGATCTAAATACTAATATTGAGTGCGAAGTGTGTATTCAAGGGAAGATGGTTCGGCAGTCGTTTCCAAAGAAGTCGGAGAGAAAATCAACACCAGGCGAAATAATTCATACAGATGTCTGCGGTCCGATGAGAGTCGAATCTAAGGGAAAATCTAGATACTTCGTTACGTTTATTGACGACGCTACTGGAGTGAGGTAAAATTTGTAAGACACAAAAATGAAGTATTTGATGAGTTTCAGAATTTCAAAAACATGATTGAGACGCAGCATGGCAGAAAAATTAAATCGGTGCAGTCTGACAATGGTACCGAATATTTAAATGCTAAATTCGATGATCTGTTTAGGAAATCTGGAATTCAACGACGTTTGACAGTTCCTAATAATCCTGAGCAGAATGGAGTGGCGGAGCGTAAAAATCGCACGTTAGTCGAAATGGCAAGATGTCTGTTGATACAGTCAAATCTTCCACCATCTTTTTGGGCAGAAGCCATATCTATGGCAAATTATATTAGAAATCGGTGTCCAACAACTGCTCTTGATGGACGTACTCCCTATGAAGCGTGGATGGGCAAATTACCAGATGTTAGCAATTTAGAGGAATTTGGTTGCACGGTATATTGTTTGAACCGATCTAAGCAAGGGGGAAAATTTAGGCCTCAAGCCCGAAAGGGTGTGTTCCTCGGATTTGCAGAAAACGCCAAAGCTTTCAGAGTATGGATTCTTGAAGAAAAGCGAATTGAAATATCGCGGGATGTCAAATTTTTGAAAGCAAATTCAATGAATCAACCCTATCAGCATGAATTTTTCTATTCCGAACAGGGGGAAATACGAGAAGAAAGACAGAACAAGCCGTCTATCGATGTTGTTCTGAATAGAAAAAGTTCATCGAATGAAGATACCATTGATGATACTAATGTAAGACGTTTACAGCAACAAGATGAAGTAGAACTAGAATTTCCAAGTGAGCTTACATCTGATAATGAAGAAGCAACGACGTCATCTTCGAGACGTGGACCAGGTAGACCACGAAAAATTCGAACAGGAAATCGAGGTAGACCAATAAAGGAGTATCAGATGATAGAAGAAGATGTCGACGATATTGTAGATGCTAATATGGCTTGTACAGCGGAAGTCGCAATTGGGACTGCAATATCCGGTCCCGACAAGGATGAATGGTTATTAGCAATGGTCGACGAGTTTGCTTCTATTCTGAAGAATGATACTTGGGATTTGGTAGAAAGGCCAGAAAATCGTTCGGTTGTAGGCAGTCGCGTAGTATTGCGAAACAAATATGATGCAGACGGAGCTGTCATTAAGAGAAAAGCTAGGGTAGTTGCTAAAGGATTTTCTCAACGTCCTGGAATGGATTACAATGAGACTTTTGCACCAGTAGCCCGATTTAGCTCAATTCGTCTAGCTATGGCTCTCTTGCAGCGCAACACGGTATGCATATACGACAGTTTGATGTTACTACCGCATTTCTTAATGGTGTTATCGAGGAAGAGATTTTCATGGAAATACCTAGTAATACAGAAAAGGCTCTTGAGTTCATCGTGAAGAAGAAGTTTGGAACATCGAATGTAGTTGCTAAAGCCAAGAAAATGTTATCGCAGTTGTCATCAGGTAACAAAGTTTGTAAGATGAAGAAAGCGTTATACGGTCTTAAACAAGCTGGACGCTGCTGGTATCAACGTCTTAACCAAGAACTTCAGAAACTTGGAGCAGTTCCAACAAAAGGAGATGCGAGTGTCTACGTAATGGACAAAAATAACGATTTACTCATTATCATCGTTTACGTTGACGATATTATAATTTTGTCACGTGATGAGAAAAAGATCGAGAGGGTCTACAAATCTTTGAATAATTTCTTTGAAATGAAGGATTTAGGTGAGATGTCTTATTGTCTTGGTATTGAATTTACTTGCAGAAATTCGACTATCACGATGAGTCAGCGTGGATATATCCTCGACATTTTAAAGCGTTTCGAAATGACGACGTGTAAACCAGTTTCTACACCGCTTGAAGCTAGTGTAAAATTGTCGAAGTCTGATGTCTGGACGGCCGATTGTGGAGAAAAACCACCTTACCGAGAACTTGTCGGTGCTTTAATGTATCTCTCAGTAGCAACACGCCCGGACATATCCAATGTTCAAGTGTCCTGAGTCAGTTTAATGATTGTTTTGGAAAAAGTCATTGGCAAGCTGCAAAACGTGTGTTGAGATATTTGAAGGGGACTTTGGATGTGGGTTTAACCTTTGGAGCAAGAGGGGGTAGTTTGACCGGATATGCAGATGCTGATTGGGCAGCATGTGTCAACGACAGGAGGTCCTACACCGGTTACGCTTTTACAATGTCAGGAGGAATAGTTTCGTGGGAATCGCGAAAACAACGTACCGTCGCATTATCGACGACAGAAGCCGAGTATATGGCACTTGGCGAAGCTTCTAAAGAGGCGATTCATTTGCGAAGATTAGCTGAAGAAATGGGTATCAAATTGTCTGGAATAACCTTATATAACGACAATCAAGGGGCGCAAAAACTTGCCGAAAATCCCGTTTTTCATTCACGTACTAAGCACATTCATGTACGTCATCATTTTGTGCGGGAAGCTTTAACAGCAGATGAAATCAAACTTGTGTATATGTCAACAGATGAAATGCCTGTAGATGTATTTACAAAAGGATTACCGAAACCAAAACATTGGAAATGTCTAGATGCACTTGGTGTTAAAAGGATCACTACCGACTCGGCTTGACTCGAGAGGGGGTGTTGAATAACGTTCAAACCAAGTCGTTTATTCTACTTTGTTATGTATTGTTAATCATAGTAATTCATAGAATTTGTAGTCATTCATAATTTGTAAGTTTTCTCCACTTCGGTTTTTCCTGTTCACTTTGAATGTTGTTTTTGTCGTTACATTAATAAAATCTTTTCCGTTCGTGTTTATAATGTATTCTATTCTCTTGGACACACAAACTCTTCAATAGATGAAATGCCTGCAGATGTATTTACAAAAGGATTACCGAAACCAAAACATTGGAAATGTCTAGATGCACTTGGTGTTAAAAGGATCACTACCGACTCGGCTTGACTCGAGAGGGGGTGTTGAATAACGTTCAAACCAAGTCGTTTATTCTACTTTGTTATGTATTGTTAATCATAGTAATTCATAGAGTTTGTAGTCATTCATAATTTGTAAGTTTTCTTCACTTCAGTTTTTCCTGTTCACTTTGAATGTTGTTTTTGTCGTTACATTAATAAAATCTTTTCCGTTCGTGTTTATAATGTATTTTATTCTCTTGGACACACAAACTCTTCAATAGCGAGAGCTGAAATATATTTAAATAATTTTACGTAACATCTCCATACATCAAATTCCAACAATTCAAGCGCGAGGGGCGAGGCCGAAGGCCGACCTGCGGAAGGGGGATGAATCGCGAAGCGGTTCGGGGCGCAGCCCCTAGTTTTATTTATGATTGGTTTATGATAAGAGAAGTATGAAATAAATATCATACATACAGTGTTCAAAACGCTCCCATTTCTAGTCTTTCGTTCAAATTAGTTACATATAAGTACGAAGATTTTACATAAATTTACTACTATTTCATCGATTCTACTAATATTTTTCGGCCGATTTACTACGATTTCGAAGATCAAAAATCTCACAACCCTGAACACAACTATAATGCTGGGAGCGAAATATCGTTCTCTCACTAGTAAAATACATACTTACATGTGTGTGTGCATCATACCAAAAAGCCATCGCTCGAGGCTTTCATTCATTTTATGCGAGACCCACAAACCGCTTTGAACAAGAAGCGAAAACTTAAATAGAAATCATTTTCGTTCCCAAGAACGAGAGTCGGAAGCCACAGCAAACGATTTTGCCGTTAAGAGCGACACTTTTCAGAGCGAAAAGAACGAAATAACATGACATTCAATACATCAGATTCAATCAATACACACAAAGGAGAAGCATAAAAAGAGTATAAATGTGAAATCTGTACTACAAGCAGCAAACACAGCATAGCAGCGGCAGTAAACATTTTGATTTTGATCTTTAAAAAAATAAATGAACATAGTTTAACATAACAAAATACCCTAAACAATGCTTTAATGTAGGCCTCATCTTATAACACAGTTTCTGTTCGGATGTCACCACAAACTATCGAGTATCATCGATTGCAAATTTGTTATCATGGCAGCAAGCCGATTTTCTAATTTGTACCCCCATAACCAAAATCCAAGACGTATGCACGTCAAAAAGGTAGTAAAAACAAAAAAAAAATATTGATATTATTGTTCAGTCTCATTTGGCCACGCTATATAAACCAGAGTTGTGCGCCAATGGTTCCCGTAGGATTTTAAGCAATTATGACAGTAGGATTCTTAGCAAAATCGATAAATAACGATCTGGAAAGTTCGCTAAGGGTATTATTTTGCACAAGTGGTTAATTTTCGCTCTGGCGGCGAAAATTTAAATACAATCTTGACAGTAGCGGCAAATTTAAAATTTGTTTTAAATTCGACATATTTTGAAAAGTAAACAAATAACAATTTTCTTTCGAAAAAGTGTAATATTTAGCTGTGTAAAGTATTTATATAAGTCGGGCGGCCAGCCGGCAGTTTTTTATGCAATTCTAGACGGATTCCCGCACATTTTTCCTTTGAAAAACAAAATAGAAAAGTCTCCGAAAATCGTTTTAGAATTTCCCCGGATTAGCAAAATGAAAATGTTTTACGTTTTTAGAAAAAAAATTTAACAATCACAACAAAAAAATGTCACAGAAATAAACACAAATGGTTGAGGTTAAATACAAAAGATTTTTTTTTGCTGTCAGCAATTTCGATTCAATTCAATTTTATTGCACTTTCTTGCGACCAAGATGTGTTTCCCTCCCTCTTTCGGCACTACAACCGGTTTCCGCTGTTGGCCTCCACAAGCAAGAGTAATTTTCATTTCGCTATGCGTGAAATATCTCTTTTCATCAGCGGTTTGAAAATTTCAACTTGATCACAAAGTAAAGGCGAATTTAATTTCGTTTTTTTTAAGGAAAAGGCAAATGCGAGTAATGTTTAGACAAGTAAGGGACGCATTCAACATTTTATTTCGTTTTTGCCAACGCGACAACAATTAAACAATATTCTTAAGTGGACGAAAGTCAAACATTAGTGTTTATCAACTGGTACGAGAGCAGTCGTTATGGAAATTCGTTTTGGAAGGATCAGTGTTGCGGAGTCATAGTCGAGGGTAATTTTATTGAAAAGTTGATAGCGAGAAACAAATACAACGCCATTTTAGATCACTACCACAAACGTAAAACCTCTTATTTGTATTTATGGATAACGACATCGTTGTGGTTAACTACATCGTTATAAGCGCCAAGAATCCTACTGCAGATTCGGAAAAACCGTTTTTAGGTATTGTATACAGTAATGAAATTTAGAATCAATACTCCCGAAAAAAATTTATTTTGGGGGCCATGGTAATGCTTTGCCATTCTATTCCAGAACTCTGGCAGGGTGGACTTTTCTCTTTCGATATATGTGCGAGAAATTCATATAATAAGCCGTTAAGATGTAAAATGAAAATGTCGAAGGTTTATTTTAAATACAAATGTTGTGCTCCAATGTGTTCATTTGACGTTAGCTTGCCACTGAGCACGTAAGTCAATTTTATTTTTGTGTGCAATTAGAGATTAAAAAAAATAATTTGGGATACCTTGAATATTGGAATCGGTACCAGAAAATTTAATGTTATTACTTAAAAAATGTCCTCACCTTTTTTTACGGCGATACAAGTTTTAAGTGTTTTATAATGACATACTCGTTTTGGTGTAATTACTGTAAAAAATAAGTGATTTTATTTAAGTCTTAACCAAAATAAAAACAGTACTGCGGTTTGGATAAAAATGTGGTATACATTTGCAAATTTCATATGCCAATTTAAGTCGACATTCTTGTAAGCAAATTATCCTGGTATATAAATTAAAATGAGTTAAATTTGATTCGTAATTAAATCTGCAACCTCTTTGTGCTATTGTCGTTTGCCTTTAAATATGAAAAATGACTAAAATAACTTCATTAAATTATATAGCATACAAGTGTAATGAATACCTTTCAAAATCTGGCGATACCACTATTTCCATTGAGTGTACTTCAAATTCGATAGCATCCATGGAATAACCTAAATTTTTACTAACATCCAATGTTTCATATGGACTGTGAAGAAATAACTTATACCCGAAATCATATCATCAGATTTTTTACCGACTTCTTTTTTTAATTCACAAATTTTACAATTCATTCATATAGGGTATACTTACCGATATGGCTTTGTCAAACCCTATAAAACTGTATGATATATCGCCATCAAATAGATTTCCAAATCTAACTTGGCGAATTGTGCTGTCGATTTCATTATTAATATTTTTGGCCGGTTGTTTGCCTGTTATTAGCAATATGGCTGACAATTTATCTGATAATATGTTGTTGGTAACATAGCATATCCCATATTCTGTAAGAACTTGTTGAGTTCTGATGAACTGAAAATTATTAAGAGTTTGCACTCGGTGCTCTTCATCTGAAATTTGAGTCAAGTCATCCGTCAGTTCATATATTAGACGCATATATTTTTGCGGATCAATATTTAATTTCTAAGAGATGATTTATTACAGAGTTATAAAAAAAATTGTTGCATTTCTTACATCGATACCATCAAAGTCTCTAATGTCTTCAAAGTTGAAATATGACGAGTTTGCCAGAGATTCCAGAAACTCGAAAAATTGTTCTTTAACTTTTCCTTCAATTCGGCGATCGCTGAAAATTTTTTTTTTTTTAAATTCATTTGAAGCCCTATTTCTGGATTGTATTCGTGATCGGTGACCCCGGAAACACCATAATGCCGATTTTCCGGGCGAAAAAGAAAAAGGATATTTGCGTTGTCCTATCAGGACCTTCCGTTTCGAATTTTGAAAATCTAATACCGGATCCGTGATCAGCGACCCCAAAGACCTAATACCAATTTTTCCGGTGAAAAATGGGAAAAAGGATACTTTCGTTATCCTTACAGGAACTTCCGTTTCGAATTTTGAAATTCCAGCACCAGAGCCGTGATCAGCGACCCCAAAAACCCTATAATGCCAATTTTTTCCAGAAAAATTGGAAAAACCATATTTTCGTTATGCTTACAGGACTTTCCGTTTAGAATTTTGAAATTCCAACATCCAACTCGTAATCAGCGACCACGAAAAAAAAGCCAGTTTTTTGGAAACAAAATTAGAAAAAGGACATTTGCGTTATCCTCACAGGACCTTTCGTTTCGAATTTTGAAATTCCTCTACCAGATTCGTGATAACCAACCCTGAAAACCTCCCAAAGTCAGTTTTTGCGAGAAAAATTGGAAAAAGGACATTTGCGTTATCCTTACAGGACCTTCTGTTTGGAATTTCAAATATCTAACATAGCTAAAAACCTGCTCCTGGCAACGCAGATCATTTTGCAAAAAATCACGTAAAAATCGGTCCAGTAGTTTTTGAGTTTTGTAATCTCAAACAGACAGACAAACAAACATCCATTTTTTTAAAAGCTTTTATTTAGCTTGCCTTCGTGTCTGTTTGTCTGTCTGTCTGTTTGTCTGTCTGTCTGTCAGATCAAATCTTGCAACCCAATTTTGACCCACTTCCACTTGTCCGATTGACTTGAAATTTTGCACACTTATATAAGTCCGACGACAATACAATATTTTCACTACTTCGTCCTTGTAAGGATAACGGAAGGTCCTGTAAGGATAACGTGATTATCCTTTTCTCCAAATTTTCCGGAAAAAAATCTATTCTGGGGGTTTTTGGGGTCGCTGAATCCGAATCTGTCATTAAAAAGTCAGTAAGGATAACCGAAGGTCCTGTAAGGATAACGTGATTATCCTTTTCTCCAAATTTTCCGGAAAAAAATCTATTCTGGGGGTTTTTGGGGTCGCTGAATCCGAATCTGTTATTAAAAAGTCAGTAAGGATAACGGAAGGTCCTGTAAGCATAACGTGATTATCCTTTTCTCCAAATTTTCCGGAAAAAAAATCTATTCTGGGGGTTTTTGGGGTCGCTGAATCCGAATCTGTCATTAAAAAGTCTGTAAGGATAACGGAAGGTCCTGTAAGTATAACGTGATTATCCTTTTCTCTAAATTTTCCGGAAAAAAATGTATTCTGGGGTTTTTGGGGTCGCTGAATCCGAATCTGTCATTAAAAAGTCTGTAAGGATAACGGAAGGTCCTGTAAGGATAACGTGATTATCCTTTTCTCCAAATTTTCCGGAAAAAATCTATCCGGGGGTTTTTGGGGTCGCTGAATCCGAATCTGTCATCAAAAAGTCTGTAAGGATAACGGAAGGTCCTGTAAGGATAACGTGATTATCCTTTTCTCCAAATTTTCCGGAAAAAAATCTATCCTGGGGTTTTTGGGGTCGCTGAATCCGAATCTGTCATCAAAAAGTCTGTAAGGATAACGGAAGGTCCTGTAAGGATAACGTGATTATCCTTTTCTCCAAATTTTCCGGAAAAAAATCTATTCTGGGAGTTTTTGGGGTCGTTGAATCCGAATCTGTCATTAAAAAGTCTGTAAGGATAACGGAATGTCCTGTTATCCTTTTTTTCAATTGTTCCGGGAAAAAATATATTCTACAGGTTTTGGGGTTCGCTGAATACGATTCTCAAGTTAAAAAGCCTGTAAGGACATCTTAAATGTAAAGCTATATATTCGAAGACTAAAAAGAACAAAATAAAAAAAAAATAAAAAATTTTTTTTTTTAAAAAAGCTTTTATTAAAAAAAGTGCACTAAAAAGAAAAAAATAATTTTCTGGACGCTGTGTATCACAAATATAAAAGCTTTTAAAAAGCGAGATAAAGCATAAAACAATAAAATAAAAATTTATCTCGCTTTTAAAAAGCTTTTATATTTGTGATACACAGCGTCCAGAAAATTATTTTTTTCTTTTTAGTGCATTTTTTTTAATAAAAGCTTTTTTTAAAAAAAAATTTTTATTTTTTTTTTACATATAGATTTAGAATGCCAAAAAACCAACTTAAAAGAACTTAAAAATTAATGTAATCCTTACAGGACCTTTCGTTAGAGTTATTGACACTGAAACGCCGGATTCGTAATCAGCGACCCCGAAAACCCCTTAACCCTCATCATCCTGGGTTAATTTACAAACAAAAATACCTGGGATGAGTCCCGCGGACTCATATGAAAGTTATATATAAAACACTAAATTTAACAGTATTAGAATTTTTTTTTCACATAATGTTATGTGAGGCCGTTCGTCCAGATGTAAACGGACTTGATTTCAATTTGGTGCCATCCCTTCGGGCAAAATCAGATTCTGGTTCCGCGCTCTCTTCACTTTCGAACGCTGATATCTATTGTTCGTCGGTTACGTCCAAATCAGTCTCAAAATTATCTTCCTCATTATCAGATAAATCACTTTGATTATCTTCCAAAACGTAAACCCTGATGGCGTGTTTTTAACGCACTAAAAGCACTGAATGGGTAAATTTTTGTAAATGTGTATGATTTGCGCGGCAAATTTCATACTGAGTCTTTGGGACTCATCAGAGGAGGTTAAGTTCGTTTTTTATAAATGATCCTGTGAAAGCTATGGTTGTTGAGTAAACAAATTATTTTGTTTTTTAAAAGCTTTTATTTAGCTCGCTATCTTGTTTGGCTGTGTTTGTCTGTCAGGGTCAAATCTTGCAATCAAATTTTGACCCACTTCCACTCATCTGATTCACTTGAAATTTTGCACGCAGACGTAAGTCCGATGACAATACAATATTTTCACTACTTCGTCCTTGTAAGGATAACGGAAGGTTCTGTAAGGATAACATGATTATCCTTTTCCTCAAATTTTCCGGAAAAAAATCTATTCTGGGGGTTTTTGGGATCGCTGAATCCGATTCTGATGTTAACAAGTCTGTAAGGATAACGACAGATCCTGTAAGGATAACGTGATTATCCTTTTCTTCAAATTTTCTGGAAAAAAATCTCACCTGGGGGTTTTTGGGATCGCTGAATCCGATTCTGACGTTAACAAGTCTGTAAGGATAACGGAAGGTTCTGTAAGGATAACGTGATTATCCTTTTCCTCAAATTTTCCGGAAAAAAATCTCACCTGGGGGTTTTTGGGATTACTGAATCCGATTCTGATGTTAACAAGTCTGTAAGGATAACGGAAGGTCCTGTAAGGATAACGTGATTATCCTTTTCCTCAAATTTTCCGGAAAAAATCTCATCTATGGGTTTTTGGGATCGCTTAATCCGATTCTGACGTTAAAAAGTCTGTAAGGATAACGGAAGGTCCCGTAAAGATAACGTGATTATCCTTTTCCTCAAATTTTCTGGCAAGAATCTCATCTGGGGGTTTTTGGGATCGTTGAATCAGATTCTGGCATTAAGAAGTGTTAAATGCGATAATTCCTTGCGTATTATCTTTATCTCGTGGAGAAGGATTGAGAAGGAATTCTTGAAATTGCTTCTTATAAATATAACAAATTCTTGTAATTTGTTATATCGTTGAAACTTTTGAAGTTTTTGAATTGAAACAATTAAGGTTTCAATTTTTAATTCAAATCTTTTAATTTTATTAAATTCCTGACTGTTCAGGTTGAAAAACTATTTTGTAATGATTTTCATTTCTATGAAAATATGATACAATAAAAAACAAGCATACTAAATAATCCAAAATTTTTGTCTTATTAAAGAAGTCAAAAGCTGTGGTCCAGCATGCATATTTTGAATATGATAAAACCGACAAATTAAATTTGTTAAATTTCCCTTTGCCGGAAGTAACATTTGATGTTTTCTATCATACTCAATGTTTGAATTACTTAATCTACCTCCTACTCTAAGAATACCAAATGAATCTAAAAATGGATTAAGCGATATAATAGAACTTTTCCTTGATAACACTTGATTTTGTGAAAATAGTTTAATTTCTTTATTAAACACTTGCCTTTGAACGATAGAAATTAACCTTCTTAAGGCATTATTGATTTCATCAATTGAAAGTGGTCCAATTATCTTAGAACGTGTTTTATCAGAATTATTGGCAAATCTTAAACAGTACGCAGATATACGCAATAATTTCATATGAGAACTATATCTATCAATAAATTCATGTGTGTGATTTAAATCTTTACTAAAATTATTGTTGACAGTTGTTGTTAATGTTATGAATTCTTTTTTTAATTCAAAAATATTCTTGTCAAAATTACGTTCTGTAAGTTCTAACTTATTTGAAATAATATTATTAGAATGTAGTACACTAGGACCATTCCACCATAAATTTGCATTATGTATTTCATCAGGCATTATACCACGACTAATAATATCAGCAGGATTTTCTTTGCTAGGAATATGATTCCAATCACAGTGCGACGTAAGATCTTGAATTTCACTTACTCTGTTTGCAATAAAAACCTTTAATTTATGTGGTTGTGTATTTATCCAAGCGAGTGTGATCTGCGAATCTGTCCAGAGATATATTTTATTTATGTGCATATCTAAAAATTCTACGACTGATATCATTAATTGCGATAAAAGTAGTGCTGCACATAACTCCAATCGTGGTAAGGATATTGTTTTAATGGGCGCAACTCTGGACTTGCTACAAATTAATTTAATTAATATTTGATTATCTTGATCAATGCTGCGTACATATAGACAAGCACCATATGCTTTTTCCGATGCATCTGCGAAACCATGAATTTCTATTATTTTTGGATTTTCACATAAAATTTGTCTATTAATTTTCAGGGTATTTAAAAATGATAGTTTTGATCTAAACCCTTTCCAAAACTCTTGAAAAGATTTCGGAACATTTTCATCCCAATCCGTACCTGATTTCCAAAGTTCTTGAATTAAAATCCTGGCAGAAACAATAACAGGAGCTAAAAGTCCTAATGGATCATATAATTTTGCTAATTGTGAAACGACTGCTCGTTTAGTATAATTGTCAAATACTGTTACTTCGGGAATCATGAAAGAAAAGACATCCTCTTTTGGTAGCCATAATAAACCAAGAGCCTTAATACATTCTGCTGATGATGTTTCATTTTTTCGTAAAATTTCTCTGTCTGCTATGGGAATATCAACTAAAATTTCATCCTTATTCGCACACCATTTGTGAAGTACAAATCCTCCCCGCGATAACATCTCACGTAGATGTTTTTGTAAATTAATTGTATCTTCTAAATTATTTGCACCAGATAATCCATCATCAACATAAAAATCCCGTTGGACTACAATAGATGCTTCTGGAAATTCTTTAAATTCGTCTATAGCTACTTGTTTTAATGTTCTTGTTGCCAAAAACGGGGCAGAAGCTGTACCGAATGTAACCGTTTTTAACTCATATGTTTGTAATTTTTCTGTTTTGTTATTACGCCATAAAATTCTATGTAAAGGAGTTTGTGAAGGATTAATAAAAATTTGCCGATACATTTTATTTATATCGCACGTGAAAACATATTTATATTTTCTAAAACGTAAAGTGATTGCAAAACATGACTGTTGTACAACAGGACCTATTAACATTACGTCATTTAATGATAATCGTGTTGATGATTTTGCGGAAGCATCAAAAACAACACGTACTTTAGTTGTAGAACTTGAAGTCTTTATCACCGCATGATGTGGCAAATAATATTTTTGAATATTTTCTGAATCCTTCGATTCATCAATTAATTTCATATGTCCTAATGACTTATACTCATTAACTACATTGCAATAATCTTCTTTAAATCTAGGATTGCTATCAAATTTCTTCTCGAGAGCTATAAAACGACTTAAAGCTTGAGTTTTTGACTCTCCGAGATTGACATGATTTTCCCGAAGAGGAATAGAAACCGTATAACGACCGGTATTATCTCTATAATGTCGTTCAATAAAATGATTTTCACATTGAATCTCTTCTTCCGTGTGATGTTGCTTATGTGTAATAGGTTCAACATCAAAAAATTTCGAAAGAGTTTCATGTAGATCTTCTTTTGTATCTTTTATTAGATGAAAATTCGAATGGTTTTTATTGAAATTTGCAATTTCTAGCTTACCAGAAACAACCCATCCGAATGCAGTTTCTATTAACAAAGGAAGATCTTTTCTTATATGAAATCTGTTGTCATATAAAATGTTAAAGAATATTTCTGCTCCGATAAGAATATCAATTGGACGAGAAATATTAAAATTTGGATCAGCCATTTTAAAATGTTGTGGTATGTCCCATCTTGAAATGCAATAATTTGAATTGGGTATAGATTGTGAAATATTGGGTACAACACTGAATTGTAATTTACTTTCAAAATTTGTATATTTCGATTTTATATTCGTTAGAACTTCTTCATTTGCTGAAGATTTTACATTATTCAATCCCGTTATTGAAACTGGATTTTTAATGCAATTTAATTTCAATTTTTTTGCAAATTGAGAAGTTATATAATTAGCATCACTACAACTATCTAATAATGCTCAACATTGAACATAATGTCCCAATTGATTTTGAATCAATACCATTGCGGTTGGTAGGATCACTGTTTTCGAAATTTCGTTTTTATCAGCAAAGAAATTTGCCTGTCTTGAAGTTGTGGGTTGATCCACATTATTTTGAGAATTTATACTCTCATTATTACCTTTACCAGGATCTGGTCCTTGTTGCACATGATGCAACAATGTGTGATGCTGCTGCGAACAAATTTTGCATCCACGACATTTACAAGGCTCTGAATCATGTTTTCGTAGACAATTTAAGCATAAATTAAGATCACGAATCTTAATTCGGCGTTCATGAAACGACATTATTAAAAACTCAGGGCAATCATAAATAATATGATTGACCTTATTACAAATTTTGCACAATTCTGCCTTTGATGGATTAGAATGTGAATTTGTTTCTTTCTTATATTTTTTTTTGTTCCAAATCTTATCTTGAATTTGATCTGAACTATTTGTTGCAAAATTTTGAGAATTAGGTTTTGAACCTGAACCTCTAAAATTTGTATTTTGCGATGATTTATATTTATTTTGATATCCAATATCTGATTTTTTTGAATTATCTAACGATTCTAAAACTCGACATTTCTTTTTTAAGAATTCAATTAATTTGTTCCAATTTGGTAAATCATTCACCTGTAATTCCGTTTCCCAATCTTTACGCAAAATGTAATCTAATTTTTTAACTATTAAATTTATTAATATTTGCTCTCCCAGACCCTCGAGCCTTTGATTACTAGACTCAAGAGCCGAAACATTTGAAGTACATATATTAATAAATGTCCTTAACTCTTTAGCATTATTTTTTGCTATATTTGGTAAATTTAGAAGAGCTTCAATGTGGTAATCTATAATTATTCGTCTGTTATCAAAGTTTTCAATTAATGTTTTCCACGCTCTATCATATCCTTCGTTTGATAATGTTATGGTACCAAGAAGAGCTTTGGTTTCTGAATTTAATCTATCTAGTAGATATGAAAATTTAACTACATCGCTGAGATTAGTATTATCATGAACAAGAGTAATATAAATATTACGGAAAGGAATCCATTCACCTGGACTTCCATTAAATGATGGAATGGGTAAATTGGGTAATTTAGGTTTATCAAAAAATGGAAAAGAATTCGATTGCAGATTAGAAACTGGTTGTGGAACACTTGCATTCTGAATAGAAACATTCTTATTTAAAGCCTGAAAATTACTTTTTAGACGAATGACTTCATTATTAAATTCTTTTAACAAATCCTTGTATTTGTCAAATTCCGTGTCATTTTGCAAATCCATTAAAAGTTCAAGTAATTTATCATAATCTTTTTGTAAATCACTTAAAACTTGTATTCTACTTTCAGCTTCAAAGAATGGAATTTCCGAGAAATTTTCGAACTGATCCGTAAACTCCTGAACGTGTTCAAATTTTAGTTTAGCTAATTTATAAAATTTCAAAAACTCTGACTTTTCCATATCGCAAATTATTTGAAAAGATTGTGATTTCCTAGTTTTACCCATTACTAATCAATAAATACAATTTTTAAATTAACACATGGATCAATAAGTCCCGAGACTAACCCAGAGATGACGCTCGTAGTAAACCAGTAACCACGTCTTTCTAGAGTACTAACCTTTGCTTGAAACGTGTCAAAATTTTAAGTCGATCGGACCAGAAACAGCTGAGTTATCGAGGTTGGAGTAAAGTCGTTTTGTAGTTTGTTTAAAAAATGGAAAAAACCGAGTTTCGTGTTCTGATAAAACATTGTTTTTTAATGGATAAAAACACCGTGCAAGCGAAACAATGGATTGAAAAATGTTACCCGGACTCTTGTCCATCAAAAGCAACGATTTGTCGGTGGTTTGCCGAGTTTAAACGTGGTCGTACCGACACAAATGACGCGGAACGCTCGGGTAGACCTGTGGAAGCCGTTACACCGGAAAATGTGAGTGAAGTGACAAAAATTATAATGAAAGATCGTAAAGTGAAGCTCCGTGAGATTGCTGAGATAACACAGATATCATATGGAAGTGCATTTACTATCCTTCATGAAAAATTGAGCATGAAAAAGGTTTTTTCCAAGTGGGTGCCGCGATTGCTTTCGATGAAACAAAAACAGCAACGAGTCGATGATTCAGAAAGCTGTTTATCGCTATTTACTCGCAATAAAAAAGATTTCTTGCGTCGTTACGTGACCATGGACGAAACATGGATACATCACTACACTCCAGAGTCGAAGCGGCAGTCATCTGAGTGGCGCACAGCTGGCGAAAGCCGTCCGAAGCGTCCGAAAACGCAGCAGTCAGCTGGCAAAGTCATGGCGTCAGTTTTTTGGGATACGCATGGCGTGACGATTGTATCACCCTAAAAGGTGATTATATTGATGAATAAAAAAAAATTTTGCAAAAAAAATGTTGTTTTCATTGTTAGTCTCGGGACTTATTGATCCATGTGTTAAATTAATATACTAATAGTAAACTAATTTTTTGATGAAAAATATTTCAATAAAGAAAATTAAATTTAAATGGAATACTTTTCTTTTTCCTTGAAAATCCTTTTCAGAAAAATCTTGCTTTTTTCTCCAGGAACCAAATGAAGTTGAATTGATTTTCAATAAATGTTGAAAATTTCTTCTTGAGGTTTCAAAAATCTGCTTGATATTTTCGCAATATCAAATTGCTGTCTTTCTTAAAAACTTGAAAGTTGCTTGAAAAACTGCTGACTGGAACTCAGGATTTTCAGATTAGTTGATTTCTTGAAATCACTGCTTATTTTCAGATTAGTTGATTTCTTGAAATCACTGCTGTTTCCAAATCTTGAAATTCGCTTTACGATCCAAGATCCGGCTCGAAGGACCAATGTTAAATGCGATAATTCCTTGCGAATTATCTTTATCTCGTGGAGAAGGATTGAGAAGGAATTCTTGAAATTGCTTCTTATAAATATAACAAATTCTTGTAATTTGTTATATCGTTGAAACTTTTGAAGTTTTTGAATTGAAACAATTAAGGTTTCAATTTTTAATTCAAATCTTTTAATTTTATTAAATTCCTGACTGTTCAGGTTGAAAAACTATTTTGTAATGATTTTCATTTCTATGAAAATATGATACAATAAAACACAAGCATACTATAAACAATGAAAATATGTTACAATAAAAAACAAGCATACTATAAACAATAAATATGCAAAAGTGAATATCTTAACAAGAAGTCTGTCAGAATAACATAAAACAAATATATAGGATTTAGGATTGAATGGCTTCGGCCAACGTTGAATATGAATCTCATAGTGTTATTCTTAGAAATATCGAAAAATATATATAAATTATAAGCGCTGTACAAATATAAATAAACATACAAGTCAAATACAAAATTACTAAAAAGGATAAAATATTTTTTTTTAATTTAAAATAAGCTTTTATTAAAACAAATACAAATAAAAATAAATAGAAACCAAATACAAAATGACTAAAAAGGATAAAATCAAAAAAAATCAAAAAAAAATATTTTAAAAAAAAAAAGCTTTTATTCTAAAAAAATGTACTAAAAAATGCACCAAAAAGGAAAAAATAATTTTTTGGGTGCTGTGTATCACAACTGGAGGACATCGGCGCGCGACCGGGAACTCTGGCGAGAGACATTGCGGCAGGCCAAGACCGGAAACCGGTTGTAGCGCCGAAAGAGAGAGAGAGAGAATCACAAATAAAAGCGAGATAAATCATAAAAATAAAATAAAACAAATATTTACCTCGCTTTTATTTGTGATTCTCTCTCTCTCTCTCTCTCTTTCGGCGCTACAACCGGTTTCCGGTCTTGGCCTGCCGCAATGTCTCTCGCCAGAGGTCCCGGTCGCGTGCCGATGTCCTCCAGTTGTGATACACAGCACCCAAAAAATTATTTTTTCCTCTTTAGTACATTTTTTAGTACATTTTTTTAAAATAAAAGCTTTTTTTTTAAATATATTTTTTTTAATTTTTTTTTTTTTTGGAAAAGAACTATATTATACTAGCACACCCTATGTTGGCAACTAAAAGTTTTTTGTATAAATTTTAGAATGCCAAAAAAACCATAAATAACTTAAAAAGTTTTGGGAACAAATGTTATCCTTACAGGACCTTCCATTAAGCATTTGAAAAATCGAACACCGGATTTGCGATCAGCGACCCCAAAAAACCCCTAATGACGATTTTTCCCAGTAAAAACTGGAAAAAGGATATTTGCGTTATTCTTACAGGACCTTCCGTTTCGAATTTTGAAAATCTGATATCGGATTCTTGATCAGCGCACCAAGAACCCCCTTATACCGATTTTTCCGAGGAAAAACGGGAAAAAGGATATATATCCTTACAGGACTTTTCGTTTCGAACTTTGAAAATCTAATATCGGATTCGTGATCAGCGACCCCAAAAACCCCATAATGGCAATTTTTTCGGGGAAAAATGGGAAAAAGGATATTAGTGTTATCCTTACAGGACCTTCCGTTTCGAATTTTGAAAGTCTAATACCGGATTCGTAATCAGCAACCCCAAAAACCCCATAATGCCAATTTTTCCGGGGAAAAATAGGAAAAAGGATATTTGTGTTATCCTTACAGTACCTTCCGTTTCGAATTTTGTAAATCTAATACCAAATTCGTGATCAGCGGCCCCAAAAACGCTATAACGCAAATTTTTCCGCGGAAAAATAGGAAAAAGGATATTTGTGTTACAGGACCTCCGTTTTGAATTTTAAAATTCCAACAGCAGAGCCGTGATCAGCGACCCCAAAAACCATATAATGCAAATTTTTCCGGGGAGAAATGGGAAAAAGGATATTTTCATTATCCTTACAGGACCTTCCGTTTCGAATTTTGAAAATCTAATACCGGATTCCTCATTAGCGAGCCCAAAAACCCCATAATTCCAATTTTTCTGGGGAAAAAAGGGAAAAAGGATATTTGCGTTATCTTTACAGGACCTTCTGTTTAGAATTTTGAAAATCTAACATAGCTAAAAACCTGCTCCTGGCAACACAGATCATTTTGCAAAAAACCGCGTAAAATTCGGTCCAGTAGTTTTTGAGTTTTGTAATCTCAAACAAACAAACAAACAAACATTCATTTTTATATAGATACTAGCAGACCCTACGTTGGCAGCTAAAAGTTTTTTGTATAAATTTTAGAACGCCAAAAAACCATAAATAACTTAAAAAGTTTTGGGAAAAAATGTTACCCTTACAGGACCTTCCGTTTCGAATTTTGAAATTCCAACTTCAGATTCGTGATAAGCAACCCTGAAAACCTCCCAAAGTCTGTTTTTGCGAGAAAAATGGGAAAAAGGATATTTGCGTTATCCTTACAGGACCTTTCGTTTCAAATTTTGAAATTTCAACACCGAATTCGTGATCAGCGACCCGAAAAACCCCTTAATGGCAATTTTTCCGGGGAAAATCGGGAAAAAGGATATTTATCTTTACAGGACCTTTCGTGTCGAATTTTGAAAATCTAATATCGGATTCGTGTTAAGCGATCTCAAACATAATGCCGATTTTTCCGGGGAAAAACGGGAAAAAGGATATTTGCGTTATCCTTACAGGACCTTCCGTTTCGAATTTTTGAAAATCTAATACCGGATTCGTGATCAGCGACCCCAAAAACCCCATAATACCAATTTCTCCGGAGAAAAATGGGAAAAGGGATATTTGCGTTATCCTTACAGGACTTTTCGGTTAGAATTTTGAAATTCCAACACGGGATTCGTGATCAGCGACCCCAAAAACCCCCTTATGCCGATTTTTCCGGGAAAAAACGGGAAAAAGGATATTTTTCCTTACAGGACCTTTCGTGTCGAATTTTGAAAATCTAATATCGGATTCGTGTTAAGCGATCTCAAACATAATGCCAATTTTCCCGGGGAAAAATGGGAAAAAGGATATTTCCGTTTTCCTTTCAAGAACTTCCGTTTCGAATTTTGCAAATCTAATACCGGATACGTGATCAGCGACCCCAAAAACCCCCTTATGCCGATTTTTCCGGGAAAAAACGGGAAAAAGGATATTTTTCCTTACAGGACCTTTCGTGTCGAATTTTGAAAATCTAATATCGGATTCGTGTTAAGCGATCTCAAACATAATGCCAATTTTCCCGGGGAAAAACGGGAAAAAGGATATTTGCGTTATCCTTGCAGGACCTTCCGTTTCGTATTTTTGAAAATCTAATACCGGATTCGTGATCAGCGACCCCAAAAACCCCATAATACCAATTTCTCCGGAGAAAATTGGAAAAAGGACATTTGCGTTATCCTTACAGGAACTTCCCTTTCGAATTTTGCAAATCTAATACCGGATTCGTGATCAGCGACCCCAAAAACCCCTTATGCCGATTTTTCCGGGGAAAACGGGAAAAAGGATATTTATCCTTACAGGATCTTTGGTTTCGAATTTTGAAAATCTAATATCGGATTCGTGATCAGCGATTCCAAAAACCCCATAATGCCGATTTTCCCCGGTAAAAATGGGAAAAAGGATATTTTCGTTATCCTTACAGGACCGTCCGTTTCGAATTTTAAAATTCCAACAGCAGAGCCATGATCAGCGACCCCAAAAACCCCATAATGCAAATTTTTCCGGGGAGAAATGGGAAAAAGGATATTTTCATTATCCTTACAGGACCTTCCGTTTCGAATTTTGAAAATCTAATACCGGATTCGTGATCAGCGACCCCAAAAACCCTATAATGCAAATTTTTCCGGGGAGAAATGGGAAAAAGGATATTTTCATTATCCTTACAGGACCTTCCGTTTCGAATTTTGAAAATCTAATACCGGATTCGTGATTACCGACCCCAAAAACCCTATAATGCAAATTTTTCCGGGGAAAAATGGGAAAAAGGATATTTTCATTATCCTTACAGGACCTTCCGTTTTGAATTTTGAAAATCCGCATCAGAATAATACATCTGGAAATCAATATAAATCAATATAAGCCTTTACGAGGATCGCAATACATACGACTTACAGAATCAATTGAAAGAAAAAAGGCTTGTGTTAATATACAAAATTATGACGAGTATTGCTTCAAGTGGACAATTATTTCTGCTCTATACTCACTAAGTTCAACCAAAGAGATTATAAAATCTGCAAGAGGTATTGCGGAGAACAAAACCAGAGAACAAATAATCTAGAGAATAAATTCTTAGAACAAATTTTTGAAAAATTTCCCCTTCGAAGGGGGGAAAAATGTCCCTATCATTCACTAGCTACGGCCTAAAAGTTAATTACTTTTAGACTAGGGAGCACGAAGCAGAGAGAACATTTCTCGTCGTATCTATTCAATGAGATGGAGGAATCGAATGGATAATTTTTTCCGTGTTACATCGGAACCTCTTGCTTCATCTCATAGTGGAAAAATTTTCTCTAAAAATTTGTTCTAAGAGTTTATTCTCTAGATTATTTGTTCTCTGACAAAACGTCGATCGAAATTTTTTTATTATGATAGGTCGTTTCGCTCACCATCGGAGGGTAAGAAAGCTCAAAATGAGAGAGAGTCGAAATAAAGAGAAAGTGCATATGTGTGTACGTTTTATGAATTTACGATGCTTTAGGCCGCGATAGTTAAGGAGGATCTCCATTACCATGACTTCTGTAACTGCAAAAAAATGCAGAAAATTAGAGCAAGATAGACTTATATAGATCTAAATAGGAATGACTGAATACAAGTATAAACGCTTTCCCTTCCAGTTTAACAAATTTATAGCAATCATATCAAACCTTATGCTATGAATATACTGTTCAAATTAGCATAGAAATAAAGCTATACAGCTGCATGTGTGTGTTTGAACTACGTGAAAAATGACAGCTACGCTATAATAGCACTTTGTATGCGTCTGTGCTCACTATTCACTTACAGGGACAATGTGTGATTGTAGTAGAAATCGCTATAAAAAAGTTCAAGTCCGTCAACTGCAACCATAAAATCGCCATAAAAAAAGAGGGGAAATTATTTTTGCAGTTGCCGACAAATTTTTGAAGTTGATTCTTATCTCCCTTTCTCGCCAAGGTATCTTCACATAAATGTGTCTATTTTTTTGCAGTTGGGAAAAGTCATGGTAATGGAGGTCCAACTTTATTTGCTTTGATTTTTGCTTCAGCAGAATGAATAATAAAATCGAAATTTCAATATTAAAATAAAAAAGTTTTCACTTTAAACAAGAACGTAAAATAATTAGAATCAGGAATTCAAACCCAGAATTATCTCTAGCCCGTTAAAATTTGTAGTTTTGGATTGTGTTGAATTTCACATTTTTCAACAGACCATCAGCAAGAGGCACCACACAGGCACAATTTTTTTGTATTTCTCTCAGCTTTCATCAATGAGAGAGTAAGTTTCAGAGCATATTATGATCTGGGCACTGATATCAGAGCCCACAAAGAAAACTTTTGGGTCGCCTGATGCAATATCTTTATACCTTCATTATTTTTGGTTCAACTCAACGTTCATATAAAATATCATCATATCAGATTTCAGATATAACTGCGGATAAAATTAATCTATCCAATATTATACTAGATTTTAGTAATCTTGTGTTCCCGCTTGCTCTGAAAGATATACATAAATTTGAAGAACAGAATCCATCGATAAGTGTTAATGTTTTCGGGATTGCAGAGACATCAAATGGTCAATGAAATATGGTGGGACCATACTACGCTACAAACAAAATTAATTCTCCAAACCACATCACAATGTTACTACTACAGAATGAAGAAAAAAATCTTTATGTTTGAGTTAAAAATACATCCAGATTGTTCTCTAAACAAGTTTCGAAAAAAAGTGGCTAAATATTTCTGCAACTTTTGCTTCCAACATTTTCATACTGAGGAAGCACTAAGTATTCATTCAACAGAGTGTAACAAAATTATAACGAGGATGCCTGAAGGAGAAAGAGCGATCTTAAAGTTTGAATATGTCGAGCGGCAGTTGGAGGTTCCGTTCACAGTTTATGCTGATTTTGACAGTATTCTTCAGAACATCGATACTTGCTTACCGGATCCATCAACATCCTCAACTACAAATATACAAGAGCATGTTCCTTGCGCATTCGTCTACTACATAAAATGTTCGTTCGATGACAACTTAGATGTTCGTTAGATGACAACTTAGACAACTTAGACGGGGCAGAACTGTGAAAAGGTGTTTGTACAGCAGCTGATTGAAGATACCACCAAACTATACTCGGATTACATAAAGTGTCCTAAAGCAATGATGCAACTAACACCAGAAGAAGCAAAACATCAATTAGAGAGTAAGAAATGTCACATTTGTAATAATAGTTCAGATGGATATAGAGTAGTCGACCATTGTCACTTAACTGGAAAATATCGCGGTCCAGCGCATAATGAGTGTAATTTAAGATATCAAGTCCCAAACTTTTTTCCGGTATTTTGTCATAACTTCAGCATTGGTTGATTTTCCGGGAAAAATCGATTTTATTCCATTAAATAAAAAAATATATGTATCACTAACTCACTTAGGGTTCCTCTAAACCAGAGCTCGGCACTCCTTGGCTCGCCTGGCTCCTCACAACGATAACATTTTTATTCAAATTTTACGAGAATACAATCAATGTATGAACATTTTTACTCGACTCTCCAATGCAATGATACGTGTTGGTTGACGACGGCCACTTCGGCAGCTGAAATTAAACGATTGACTAACAATCGATGGACCGAGCCTACGACAGTCATTTAGTATAATTTCTGTTGTTGATGCGTGCGGATGTATACATTTGCTCCCCAAAACCTTAATTGTTTCCCAAAGAACACGGACGTACGAAATTTTTTCAGAAATTTGATTTTTTAGTTTTCTTTTTCCATTATGAAGCGCTCATATTCAAATTCAAATACTATGTCGTGTGATTGGGAAAGCAAATATTTAATAACCACAAATAATGAAAACCGTCAATGTCTAGTTTGCAGTTACATGTCGAATAAAAAATTCAATCTAGAACGCCATTACAACAGCTGTCCTATCAAGTAACATAATGCAATTTAGCGCATGTTTTTTCGAAGCACAGAACCGGAAATACGTCCTCACAAGTTTTTTTTGCACGACGGAACTTATTATTTTTTTGTAATCGCATCATGATGAATTGTGTAGTCCACTGTTCTTAAACGTCTCCATCAAAAGCGAAAGAGCGTAAAAAATGAGAAAGATGCCTTTTCTCATTTTGTGTTATAGTATATGAAGAAACATAAAATTTCTTCGAGTAATAGTAAATCACTACATACATGGTGCCGAGGCCTGCTCTAAACGATATTGAACCAGTTGAATCATTTTCTCTCAGATTCTTAGACTCTTTTAGATTCATGGCGTCTAGTATTGAAGCCCTAGCAAACAACTTATCATCAAAAGATTTTAAAATTGTTAGATCTCATTTTACCAAAGATGAGCAATTTCAGTTAATTAAAAAGAAGGGTATTTTTCCATATGATTATTTAAATAGTTGGGAGAAACTTTATGAAACTTCATTACCTCCTCAACAATCATTTAGAAATAAATTTTCCAATACTGAGTGCTCTGATCAAGATTATACTCATGCTATAAAGGTGTGGGAAAAATTTAATTGTAGATCTCTCCGTGATTATTTAGAACTGTACCTCAAAACCGATGTATTACTACTTACAGATATATTTCAAAATTTCAGAAAAATTTGTCAAAAAATATATTCTCTGGATCCAGGTCAATATTATACAGGATGCTATGTTAAAATATACTAGCATTAAATTAGAATTACTTCAAGATATTAACATGTATAACTTTTTCCAAAAAGGAATTAGAGGAGGTCTAACATAGTGTTCTCATAGACATTCACTAGCTAATAACAAGTACATGAGTGATTATGATTCTAATAAACCATCGCAATATTTAATGTATTTAGATGCTAACAATTTATATGGATGGGCTATGTCTCAACCGTTAATCAATGTTTGTAATGAAATTCCCTTTTCGCCACATTTATTACCACATTTATTTTTTACCACTGTGCTGATTTCCGGCATGAAATGGCCAAGCGCATCAGACAAAAGCAAAGTCAAACAATGCGCACCAATGAAAAATCGCCAGCACAGCGACGAAATAAAAGTACAGCTCAGTCTAGCCAGAATTGGATCCTGTGTAAAAATATCAGTTGTGGTCAACACAAAACTTTCTTCTACAAAATCTATGACCCTGTGCAATTTACGTTATAGCCCTGTCGTATTGTCAACCCAATACAACCACCCAATAAATTGTTGGTTCATCCAAAAATATCAAAAACGTACAAAATTTGAGATAACTTGAGAACTGTGAAAGATATCAATTTATGGTAAATGGCAAAAATGTAGAAAATGTTAACATCTTTAATTATTCTTTTAATTGATTTGTCGAAAAACCGTTAGTTTGCAAATTATTCGCAAAAATATGATTTTTTACATATTAATGAAAATATCTCAATAATGGTAAAATATAACGGATAACGGTAAAAGACAAAATTGTGCAGAATGCTCATTAATTCACTGTATGAATTCAGTCAGCAAAAACCCGTTAATTTTCGAGATAATCGCAAAAAACTGTTTTTTTTTTTAAATAACGGTTTTTCTCGATAACAGGTTAAGATATCGAGTTATAGCTAAAGACAAAAGTGTGGGAAACTTTATTTTCTCCAAGTTTTGTCATACTTAAGGCCACTAGAAAGCGCGTAGTTTGGGAGTAAATCGAGAAAAACGAAATTGCGATTTTTGAAAAACCGCCATTTTGGATACTTCCGGTTAACGGATTTCCACCAAAAGTTGATAGGATCGTCCCATTTCAGGACCCAACATGCTTATAAAATTTCATGGCCCTAGCTCTATTAGTTTTTGAGAAATCTTGTAGTTTTCCGACGCGGTCAAAGTTTTCCGACGCGGTCGGAGTTTTCCTATTCACAGTCAAAAGCACCGCTTGTGTCAAAGGATCTGCGGTGAAAAAGCAACAGGTTCGAGTCTTCGTCAAAAGGGGCCAAAGTAGCAAGTTTCACGAGAGAAAAGAAGGTGAAAGTTTTTTTTTTGCACCCCATGATATGCTGTCTACGCTACCCCGCTCGATCCTCCTCGTCTGCAATTTGATTTGGTGAATGTGTTTTCATTTGGGGAACGTTCGCATTGGCCTTTGTGCCTAATCAACCTAAAACCGAGCCAAGTTTATAGTCAATCATTATTGGCTACAGTTCAAAGTGCTAATCGACGTCGAAGCAGCCCACGTGGGACCACTGCAGCACAATTTACGTTGCGTGAAGCAGCCAACGGGGGATTACTGCAGCAGAAATTTACGCTGCGTGAAGCAGCCAACGCGGGACTATTGCGGCACAATTTTACGCTGCGTGAAGCAGCCAACGCGGGATCACTGCGTCACAAATTTACGTTGCGTGAAGCAGCTAACGCGGGACAACTTCTGCAGCCAGCAAGTAGCGAAGCAGTTGATACAACTTCAGCGAGCGTCGGAGCAGCAATTCCACATTTGAACAGATATATTTTTTTGAATTTATTTAATTATACATCAATGCTGACGGTAGTTGGCATGTGTTGAGGACGAACTACAAGCATTATTTAGAGCAACACTAGTCGAGAAACGTCAAACGTTGGACGTTTTTGCACTTTATTTGAGTTTAACACTTTAATCCGATTTCAAAATGACACGAGGGTATTACTTTAATGCCTTTCTTTCACAAAAACCACTTTTAAAACGCGTACACTTCATCTAAGTACCACTTTGGAAAACCCGATTTCACTTTTCGCCCGATTTCATCAGAATTTTTTTCCTAAGATTCCGTGAAGTAGGCTGCACAACTTTGCAATTACATAATTGATAGCAGCAGTGAGCCCCATCACCTCAATTTTTGAAGTGATCGCGGGTAATTTTGAGGCGGGTCATATTGAAACATTTGCATGAAATAATAAAATTTGCTTTTCCGAAGTCAGAATTTGTATTATTGGGAAAAAAATTTATTATTGGAAAAAATTTCTATGAGAAATGTTTGATTTTTCTCTTCTAATTTTTATATCCTTTTTATCCTTTTTCCCATTCTTCCCCGGAAAAATTGGCATTATGGGGTTTTTGGGGTCGCTGATCACGAATCCGGTATTAGATTTTCAAAATTCGAAACGAAAGGTCCTGTAAGGATAACGGAAATATCCTTTTTCCCGTTTTTCCCGGGAAAATCGGCATAACGGGTTTTTTTCGGGTCGCTGATCACGAATGCGGGGTTAGATTTTTAAAAGTCTAAACAGAAGGTCCTGTAAGGATAACATTTTTTCCCAAAAATTTTTAAATTATTTATGGTTTTTTGACATTCTATAATTTACTAGCAGACCCTACGTTGGTGGCTAAAAGTTTTTTGTATAAATTTTAGAATGCCAAAAAACCATAAATAACTTAAAAAGTTTTGGGAAAAAATGTTATCCTTACAGGACCTTCCGTTTCGAATTTTGAAATTCCAACTTCAGATTCGTGATCAGCGACCCCAAGAACCCCATAATGACAATTTTTCCGGGGAAAATGGGAAAAAGGATATTTGCGTTATCCTTACAGGACCTTCCGTTTAAAATTTTGAAATTTCAACACCGGATTCGTGATCAGCGACCCCAAAAACCCCTTAATGGCAATTTTTCCGGGGAAAATCGGGAAAAAGGATATTTGCGTTATCCTTACAGGACCTTCCGTTTCGAATTTTGAAATTCCAACTTCAGATTCGTGATCAGCGACCCCAAGAACCCCATAATGACAATTTTTCCGGGGAAAATGGGAAAAAGGATATTTGCGTTATCCTTACAGGACCTTCCGTTTAAAATTTTGAAATTTCAACACCGGATTCGTGATCAGCGACCCCAAAAACCCCTTAATGGCAATTTTTCCGGGGAAAATCGGGAAAAAGGATATTTGCGTTATCCTTACAGGACCTTCCGTTTCGAATTTTGAAATTTCAACTTCAGATTCGTGATCAGCGACCCCAAAAACCCCATAATACCAATTTCTCCGGAGAAAAATCGGAAAAGGGATATTTATCCTTACAGGACCTTTCGTTTCGAATTTTGAAAATCTAATATCGGATTCGTGATCAGCGACCCCAAAAACCCCATAAGACCAATTTTTCCGGCGAAAAATCGGAAAAAGGATATTTGTATTATCCTTACAGGACCTTCTGTTTCGAACTTTGAAAATCTAATACCGAATTCGTGATCAGCGATCCCAAAAACCCCATAATGCCGATTTTCCCCGGTAAAAATGGGAAAAAGGATATTTTCGTTATCCTTACAGGACCTTCCGTTTCGAATTTTGAAAATCGAATACCGGATTCGTGATCAGCGACCCTAAAAACCCCATAATGCAAATTTTTCCGGGGAGAAATGGGAAAAAGGATATTTGCATTATCCTTACAGGACCTTCCGTTTCGAATTTTGAAAATCTAATACCGGATTCGTGATCAGCGACTCCAAAAACCCTATAATGCAAATTTTTCCGGGGAGAAATGGGAAAAAGGATATTTTCATTATCCTTACAGGACCTTCCGTTTCGAATTTTGAAAATCTACATAGCTAAAAACCTGCTCCTAGCAACGCAGATCATTTTGCAAAAAACCGCGTAAAAATCGGTCCAGTAGTTTTTGAGTTTTGTAATCTCAAACAAACAGACAGACAGACAGACAGACAAACATCCATTTTTACAACAAAACAAAAAAATTTAAGCTGGCAATGTAGGGTCTGCTAGTAAATTATAAAGGAGCAAAAAAAAAATCCATATCGCAAAAAAACATTTAAAATGTTAAAATTTTGTGTTGAGAACTGAGCGATGGGGTCCTTTGGTTATATTCAAAATACTTTAATAAATAAAAAACTTTTTAAAAAAAAGTAAAAAAAACCGACTTAAAAATGCACTAAAAAGGAAAAAATAATTTTTTTGGAAGTTGGTGCCAAAATAGAAACTTAAAGAGGACTTCTATTCATATTTCTTGAGTGTTACAAATAATTTTATTGTAACAAGAATTGTTAAGACAATCAAAAGCTTTTTACAGTTGTCGAGTACTTTTATGTACAATAGACTCGCGGTTAAAATATCACAATGACTATAATTTTTACATCCCCCGTTTCGTTTAATGCATTGCAAATTTTCGATGTGATAAAAATAAATTTTTTATAGTGACAAGAATCGATATTCAAAATTTGGGGAATATAAAACCCATTCAATATGTATTTTAATACTTTTAGATTGTACAATAAAAGAGAGCAAATTGTTTGTTTCTATTTTGGCACCAACTTCCAAAAAAATTATTTTTTCCTTTTTAGTGCATTTTTAAGTCGGTTTTTTTTACTTTTTTTTAAAAAGTTTTTTATTTTATAATTTTTAGTTTTATATAGATATATTTAATGTTAGGAAATGGGTAGAGCAAAACTTTGATCGTTCCAAACAGCGAATTTTTAGGGATGGCAACAGTAAGTTGTAAACTAAATTTTAGAGGTCGACAGCAAAAATTTTGGGGGTCGTCACCAACATTTTTTAGATCGACAGAAACCTTTCGTTAACCTTACAGACTTCTAAACATTAGAATTGGATTAGGCGACCCTAAAAACCCCCATATGTGTTTGTTTTTTATCTGGAAAATTTGAGGGTTGAAGGATTCGCTGCCCCCCAAAATATACGCATAAAAATTTTCAGACCGATCGGACCATCCGATTAGGGGACAGGGGAGGGGTTAAGAAGCGAAAGGGGTAGGGGAAAATAGATAAGGGGAAAACACTAGCCGTCCCCCAAAATGTGAGCATACAAATTTTCAGATCGATCGGACCATCCGATTGGGAGTTGATAAGGGAGGGGTTAAGAAGCGAAAGGGGTAGGGGAAAATAGATAAGAGGAAAACACTAGCCGTCCCCCAAAATGTGAGCATACAAATTTTCAGATCGATCGGACCATCCGATTGGGAGTTGATAGGGGAGGGGTTAAGAAGCGAAAGGGGTAGGGGAAAATAGATAAGGGGAAAACACTAGCCGTCCCCCAAAAAGGTACGCATACAAATTTTCAGACCGATCGGACCATCCGATTGGGAGTTGACAGGGGAGGGGTTAAGAAGCGAAAGGGGTAGGGAAAAATAGATAAGGGGAAAACACTAGCCGTCCCCCAAAATGTACGCATACAAATTTTCAGATCGATCGGACCATCCGATTGGGAGTTGACAGGGGAGGGGTTAAGAAGCGAAAGGGGTAGGGGAAAATAGATAAGGGGAAAACACTAGCCGTCCCCCAAAATGTACGCATACAAATTTTCAGATCGATCGGACCATCCGATTGGGAGTTGACAGGGGAGGGGTTAAGAAGCGAAAGGGGTAGGGGAAAATAGATAAGGGGAAAACACTAGCCGTCCCCCAAAATGTACGCATACAAATTTTCAGATCGATCGGACCATCCGATTGGGAGTTGACAGGGGAGGGGAAGGCCGGGAAACGTCGGAGAGAGGGGAAATTAAAATGGGACCAACTAGGGAGTGAACTCTGTCATCCACCAACGTTTCAAAAAAATCCATGCAACGGCACCCAAGTACTGCGCGAACATACAGATATAAAATAAATAAATAAAGTTGGACCAAAACGAATTGATAACCTCCTCCTTTTTTGGAAGTCGGTTAAAAAGATCCATATCCAGCCCTAAGACAGTCACTGAGACATGATTGATCTTATCAATTGCCGTGTGTCTGACGATTAGACTTGCGCGACTAAAAATATGAGTTTTGTGTTAGGGTGGCAAAACTAGGCTCGGTGAATAAATCGTTTGAGGGTAAAGATGTAATCTCCGATGTCGTGCGCCGGTCCAGTTCACTCCTGCAAATAAAAACAAAAACAACACGTAAGTCTAAAAGACTTAGTGAGGACTTACAGTTACCCGCCCTCTACCTCGGACAGACCAAGAAGGACACGACGAACGTGTCTCTTCCTTCTGGACCTCTGACGCTGACAAGAGACACAGGCTCAGGTGAACGACACACGTTCACCTTCCCTGATTCGTCACCTTGTTCAGCGACTCAACAAACTGACGGACAGAATGCAATCTACCTCATTACTTCCCTTTCAGTATCATCCCCAAAGAACGACTACAAATATCTACTATAATCTATCTTTACTACTTAACAATTAACTATAAACACTCACCATAACTAATAAACTGCAAACCACTCACTCGTTATCAATCCGGGTTTGTGACATATCGGTCTGTCATCACTACTTTGACTACTAGTAGCCAACTACGATATGCAGTTCAAAGTAGATTCGAGTGAGCTAAATAACAAATCCTTAATAATTACCCTAACATTTGTGTACTTGACATTCGTTTCATAAATTTGTAAGCTTTCAACAATCCACTCTTCAGACTTTTTGGTTTCTTATATGAAGTACGTAGTATCAAAAGTATTGTACAGTACACTCGCGATTTATGTACAGGAAATTTTAAGCTGGTCATATAACCGAGTATTTATTCTCAAACAGTCTAGTTTATGTGACAAATTTAAGAAATATTAAGAGGTATTCATTTCGAATTGCGGTCAAATTAGAAATGCTTGGTTGCAGACTAAAATGTGGCTTTTAGGCAGTCGCCATAATAAAAAGGCATAATTCTAGGCGTGAGAAGGAGTTGTAAAATTAAATTCAGTTGGACGGAAGAGTTGTGTAAGAGTTTTTCTTGCATTTATAATTTTTTGACCTTACTCACCGTTTTCCAGAGAATCTCAAAAATATTTTCATTTGAACGGGAGATTCTGGAAGGGTTGGATTAATTTTGCTCATCAACGAACTTAGTTTTCATTTTTTGAGAAACGCTCTTTGTCAAATTTCAAGTTCCTAGCCAAACTCGCGAGGATTTTTATAAAAAAACATAACAAAAGCTATAATTGCCAATCTGGCAATTATTGAAAACCCGTATGGTGATTTAAGTGAACAGCGAATAGTTGTACCAAAATTCCACTTTGATGTCAAACTTTCCAATAAGATTTTTTAAAATTTATTCCAATCGGATTTTGATGTATGGGAGTTTTATGTAGAATCATATCCTAAATAACTTTTGTTCTTAGACTTTTTTGATAAGATGCACCGTTTTCGAGATATTCACAAAAACCGTTTTCATTCGTATGGGGGGTACCCCCCCTAATGGTCCATTTTTGCCCATTAACGAACTTAGCCTTGCATTTTACGAAAAACCAATCTGCGCAAAATTTCAAGTCTCTAGCTCAATCCGTGCGCCCGCTATCCGCGCCACAGACAGACGGACAGACGGACAGAGGGACAGACGGACAGACGGACGGACATGCAGAAATTAATTATTTTTATCATTCTAAACCAGTGGTTCCCAAAGTGGTCCCTACGGACCCCCAGGGGTCCCCGAGATCATTCAGGGGGTCCGTGGAAAATTAAAATTGATTTGGTGGTCCCTGAACAACGTCAGGGGGTCCGCGCAAGGTTTAATATAAAATAAAAAAATTGTGACACATTTTTATTAATATGGAAGTTAAAATAAATAACAGAAGCTGTTGATTGCTTTTCCGTCTTCCTATTTGGTACAACGTAGATTCAGTGCCGCTATGAGCCTCATCACAAAAAAAAGAAACCGACTAGAAATTAGTACTCGTGGGGATTTGCGGTTGCTACTCACAAACATTGAGCCGAACATAAATACACTTATAACATCCCACCAGGTCCATTCAAGTCATTAATTTTTTTTTGTGTTTTAAAACAAAAGTTATAATTTCAATAAATACTTCTTCAACAAAATGTTTAATTTATATTTTATTTTTACGTCACCATTTACCATTCAAGACATCAAAGTTAAATTTGTAATTGTTCTATTATGCATTTATGTAGTAAATTGGTGAAAACCCAGGGTCCGTGGGCAAGTTTTGACTATGAAAAAGGGTCCGATGGCAAGTTTTGACTACGAAAAGGGGTCCGTGGGCAAGTTTTGACTATGAAAAGGGGTCCGTGGGCAAGTTTTGACTATGAAAAGGGGTCCGTGGGCCACAAGAGTTTGGGAACCACTGTTCTAAACACACTGGTGTAATTCATTTTTATGTGTGATGACGGGATCTTGGCGTTACAAACGGTAAGGCAAAGTTAATATACCCTTTGGTTTCACCATACGGGTATAAACAGAAAGCTACGAATTAAAATAGAAAATTAGAAAAATAAAGTAAATCCTTGTCACGATAAGTAAATAAGGATAAATTTAACGTTGAATTAATTTAATTTAAACATTGTTTGGCACATCTAAAGCGCGCAAACACATTAAATTAGTTGTCTTTTTATACCCGTATGGTGAAACCAAAGGGTATATTAACTTTGCCTTACCGTTTGTAACGCCAAGATCCCGTCATCGCACAAAAAAATGAATTACACCAGTGTGTTTAGAATGATAAAAATATTTAATTTTTGCATGTCCGTCCGTCCGTCTGTCCGTCCGTCTGTCCGTCCGTCTGTCCGTCCGTCCGTCTGTCTGTGGCGCGGATTGCGGGCGCACGGATTGAGCTAGAGACTTGAAATTTTGCACAGATCCGTTTTTCGTAAAATGTGAGGCTAAGTTCGTTAATGGGCAAAAATGGACCATTAGGGGGGGTACCCCCCATACGAACGAAAACATTTTTTCTGAATATCTCAAAAACGGTGAATTTTATCAAAAAAGTTCAAGAACAAAAGTTATTTAGGATATGATTCTACATAAAACTCCCATACATGAAAATCCGATTGGAATAAATTTTAAAAAATCTTATTGGAAAATTTGACTTCATAGTGGAATTTTGATACAACTGTCCGCTTTTCACTTAAATCACCATACGGGTTTTCAATAATTGCCAGATTGGCAATTATAGCTTTTGTTATGTTTTTTGACTAGTTATACCCGTATGGTGAAACCAAAGGGTATATTAACTTTGCCTTACCGTTTGTAACGCCAAGATCCCGTCATCGCACAAAAAAATGAATTACACCAGTGTGTTTAGAATGATGAAAAAAGTTGAATTTAGCATGTCCGTCCGTCTGTCCGTCTGTCCGTCTGTCCGTCCGTCTGTCCGTCCGTCCGTCTGTCTGTGGCGCGGATTGCGGGCGCACGGATTGAGCTAGAGACTTGAAATTTTGTACAGATGCGTTTTTCGTAAAATGTGAGGCTAAGTTCGTTAATGGGCAAAAATGGCCCATTAGGGGGGGTACCCCCCATACAAACGAAATCGTTTTTTGTGAATATCTTAAAAACGGTGCATCTTATCAAAAAAGTCCAAGAACAAAAGTTATTTAGGATATGATTCTACATAAAACTCCCATACATCAAAATCCGATTGGAATAAATTTTAAAAAATCTTATTGGAAAGTTTGACTTCAAAGTGGAATTTTGGTATAACTGTTCGAATTTTGATACGAATATCACCATACGGGTCTCCAATGATTGCCAGATTGGCAATTATAGCTTTTGTTATGTTTTTTTTTATTTTTTATACCCGTATGGTGAAACCAAAGGGTATATTAACTTTGCCTTACCGTTTGTAACGCCAAGATCCCGTCATCACTCATAAAAATGAATTACACCAGTGTGTTTAGAATGATAAAAATAATTAATTTCTGCATGTCCGTCCGTCTGTCTGTCCGTCTGCGGGCGCACGGATTGAGCTACAGACTTGAAATTTTGCACAGGTCCGTTTTTCGTAAAATTCAAGGCTAAGTTCGCTAATGGGTAAAAATGGACCATTAGGGGGGGTACCCCCCATACGAATGAAAACGGTTTTTGTGAATATCTCAAAAACGGTGCATCTTATCAAAAAAGTCCAAGAACAAAAGTTATTTAGGATATGATTCTACATAAAACTCCCATACATCAAAATCCGATTGGAATAAATTTTAAAAAATCTTTTTGGAAAGTTTGACTTCAAAGTGGAATTTTTGTATAACTGTTCGAATTTTGATACGAATATCACCATACGGGTCTCCAATGATTGCCAGATTGGCAATTATAGCTTTTGTTATGTTTTTACTATTGATTTCATTTATCTATTGTAAATTTTTGCAATTATAAAATTTTTCCTAAATCAAAACGAGCCTATACATATTAAATTTTATTATTAAGTTAAAAATAAAATCCTTTAATTATTAATTTTTTTTAAATTCTTTGTTAATTCGATTTCCCATTGATAATAATTTGAATTCATTTAGGATATAAGATGGAATAGATTTAGAAGAGAGATGCAGAGAGAGAGGTAGAGGTTGAAGGGCGTTCGGCGGGATGCAATTTCTGACCACCCCATGAGTTGAATCCTGTCTGTCCGTAAAATAAGAGAGTTTTCGTTCCGCCCCCTTCCCCTATAAAGTAGTTTACCTGGCCCTTCTGGCGAAGATAGTCCGGCGGAAGAGAGCTAGCCGAGCTCCACTGGCCACTACAGTTCGTACTTGGCACACCTAGAAAGTTGAAAGAACCCCCCCCCCCCCGATAACATGTTTAAGTAAAATTTCATTAGGTTATTTAGATGATAAGAGATCTGTTTGTAGTGATCTAATATCTACTTTTGCGTGGGACACTACAAACTTAGAGATTAAAAATACAAAATAAAAAAATAAACATGTTATTAACTAATTTTTCAAATAAAAATAATGTTTTGTAAAGTATTTACTTTGTTTCTTTTATATTTGAGAAATAAATTTTAGAATTGTATTTATACTTAACTAGTTAAATTAAAATCAAGTAGAAAAATTTTTTTTATTGATAACATACTTGTGGTCAGTTGAAAATCAATTAGGAATATTTTCTTGTTTATTAGAAAATTTCGTTAATTGATTTTTCGTATTGATATCACACTTGTGGTCAGTTGAAATTAACGCTTCGTTGGACGCCTTGGTACAATTGTACCAATTTCAACTTTGAACATTCGATTAATATGCTAAATATATGCATAGAAACTTAAAATTTCAGGAATGCCTCAATTAAGGTTTGAAAATAATTTTCCGAAAACCAGAATATGTTTTAATATTTTGGGTTCCATCTGAAGCAACGAAGTATATACAATGGAAGTATAATCTCCCATAATACGCTAAGAAATCAAATAGCGCGAAACACAGCTAGATTCTCTTTCGCACATTTTGACTCTCTCTTTCAAAATGGATCCCCTGATACCCATTACCAACCTTGACGAGTAAATAGGGATGTGTTAGTAACCTTGTTTGAAGAAATAGGGTTGACAACTAACTAAATCATCTGTTGATGTTTGAGGTTATGTTGAATTGTTCCTGAAATACTCCGCATTCGAAATGCCAAATATAGCGTGCAAAATAAACGTGTTATATATCCATGGACATATTTAATTTACTTTTTTCAAAAGAAAATAATTAAATTACTAAATGAATTTGGTTTTGAGCGAATTTTTACCAATTTAATTTTTGTTTTCCTCAGTTTTGTATTTGTACCCATGAAATGAGCAAGCATATTATATGCAGAGACGCCCACTAAAACAAATTAAAACGTGTAACTCAATGACTGTATTGTCTGAAGTTATACATTTAAATATTTTTTTGTTAGCCTCTCTGTGTTTAATATCCTTTCAACGATTGTATTAACTCTTCTATTATGTTCAAATAACACACACACATAACATGTTCGGGTCATAAAATGACCCACGTGTATTTATCATATAATGCATACAAAATAATCCTAAAATTACAATTTATATAGGTACATAATCTTCGCAATAAGGTTTCTGATGGTGGTCGTGTGACGATGGTCTGGACAAACTGCTTTGTTATAAACGTTGCAAGGACCAAAAGTTTTTTTTTCCTTGCCGGGAATAAAGAAATCCCATCACTAATACATCTATAGCCTTAAATTTCAAACTCGTCGGCTCGGAGTAAAAAAATCTAGGAAAATTTTAAATTTTCAGCTGATTTTTTACCCGCAGGACACTAACACATGCACAGAATCACAGTAAATACAAAAATCCTGTGACGTTCTCTATACAGAAATTATAGAGTTTACGATCACTCGCCTTCCTTTTCTTAGTTGGTGGAGAAGCCGCTGTGGATGATGCCTCTTCGGCACGCAAATTTCTAATGATCTTCAGCTCTTGACATATCGGTCCGTACAATAATATATGGGCGAACAAGACTTTCGCCTAACTCTTGCAAGAACAATAAAAGTTTATTATTGTTTCAGGTGGGATGAATTTCAGTCCATAATACATATGCGTTAACAACAAATAAATCAACACCGCGACTGACCAGCGATCGGTTTGCCATCAAAAAAGAATGGGCTTTTCACGGAAAAAAATCCGCATAGTAATCGTTCCTATAAAATATGGGAAAGCGATTATAGGAGTCATTGCACCACTTTGTAGCAAAGACTTCCATAAATATTGGAACTAGTCCTAGTTTTCGTGGAATCATTACTAGGTATGTAAATAGGGCTGAGAGAAGAATGGACACATTCCAACAAAAGTAGCACCCGTTCCTAGTTTTTAATGGAGACATTCCTATACTGAGGGGGAAGCATAGCTATATTATAGAATGGAATCGTTCCCATTGTTTTTAGAAGTGACTCCAATATTATGTAGGACTCAGTCCCACAAAAAAATTGGAACGAAGCCTAAGTATTGGCGAACCCATTCCTATGCAAATAGGATTCAGCGAATATGATTTTTTTCTTCGATTAGAAATGAGTTTCATAAACAAAATAACTTTCTTTGTTTTCTTGCGTTTGACCTTTTTCAACTGAAGTCACATGCAATGTCGCAAGACAGCAGAGCAAATCGCAACACCTGTCAAATTGAAAAACGTAGTAGGAGGGATAATCGCATCTGAATACCAAAACAATGAAGGCTCATAAATATCTTCTGTCGATGCTCCAGACTTCCGACTCGCATTGATTTACTTTTTTTCGTGAACATACGTCGTTCGTAAATTTCTCAACTTTTTCTTCACTTCCTCGCTTGTGAGTTTCAATTCCGCGCCGATTTGTTCATACGCCTGCCTCTTGAGATCGTATCTACGATACAATTTCGAGGCAGTCTTCCAGAGGCACTCTCTTTCCCGGTACAAATTCATTAATTTCAAAATTTCACTTCTACTCAACTTATTTTCTGCTATTGTGAAATCAGACATAACCTTAAATGTCAAATCATTTGCAGTTCCAGTCGCAGCTCAGATTGTATGAGGTTTTTACATACGACTTGAGTTGCGATTTTCCCCGCTTGCATGCAACTGGCGTTTACACGAGCGATTTCCCTGAGATGAGATACGGCATGCGACTTCTAGTCGCGCGTCTAACCGTGGGGTTACATTTGAGAAAAAAAAGGAGCAAAATAGCTACTTTTTTGCTCTTTATTTATTTATAAAATGCAGTAATTATAAAAAAAAGCGCATATTACTTTTTTTTCATAACAATTGATGTCCTAGGATACTTACGAAATGAATTTAGTCAATATAAGTGCATGAAATATATGTTATAACTAGCTTGAAAGAACCCGGCGTTGCCCGGGTAGTAATAGATTTTTGAATATGTAAAAATCCTTTTTTTGACGTGGATACGTCTTGGATTTTGGTAATGGGGGTACAAATTAGAAAATCGGCTTGCTGCCATGATAACAAATTTGCAATCGATGAAACTCGATAGTTTGTGGTGATATCTGAACAAAACCTGTGTTATAAGATGAGGGCTACATTAAAGCATTGTATAGGGTATTTTGTTATGTTAAACTATGTTCAATTATGTTTTTAAAAAGCAAAATCAAAATTTTTACTCCGCTGTTATGCTGTGTCTGCTGCTTGCAGTACAGATTTCACATGTATACTCTTTTTATGCTTTCTTTGTGTGTATTGAATCTCATATAGAACTTGATTGTTTCTCTTCTCTAAATGGGGTTTTCTGATTCTGGCTATTCATATTATTTCGGTTCAATTCGCTTTGGAGGAATTGAAAAAAATTGAAAATAAAAATCACTCTCGAGAAAACGAAATTCAGAATTTCAGTAAAACGCTCCAAAGAACGAGAAAAAATTATGGTTTTAATTTGCTTTGAGAACACAACTTTAATGCTGGGACCGAGATATCGCTCTCTTACTAATGAAATGCATACTTATATGTGTGTGTGCATCATACCCAACAGCAGCCATCGCTCGAACCTTTCATTCATTTTTATGCAAAGCATACAAACCAGTGATGCTATGTACTTTTAGTGCCATTCCCCTTTCCAAATGACGAAATTCCCCTTTTTCCCCTTTTTCAATGACGAAATTCCCCTCGTTTTTCCCCTATAAAAACAACGAATTTTAAATAAAGAATTCATTTATTGAAACCAAAAATTATTGTCATCTGGACTCATGTTAAAGTCTTTTAAGAGAAAAAAGCACAAATTAGGAAATAATTTTATATTTTGTAAAGCTTTAACAAAATTCCCGATAACAACGTTACGGGTCTCCAACCAATCGTCAAATAAGATATGAAAAAAAGTCGGGATTCACAATTGGATAATAATCAAAGCAAGTCACAAATGTATAAATCAAGGTAGTTCCTTTGCTTTTCAGCTTAAAATGATCCTGTCCTCCTTAAATTCGGTAAAAATTATTTCCATATTTTGAATTTAAAAAATATAAAAATATCAAAGAATGGAAAAAAACGAAATCAAGTCGCGAAGTATTTTTGTATTTCGGGCACTTTGCCACTGGTCCATGCATTCTTCTGGTGAATATTGGTCGAAATTAGTACATTAAGCCAAATTTTAAAGATGACCAAGAAATTACCGATTTAATTGATTTTTACATAATTTAAACAAAGCACTTCTGCTAATTTGCAATTTAAAATATTTCTATTGAAAATATATTTAAGAAATCCGAAAAACGAACAAAAAATATGTGTCAATGAACTTTCATGGAAACTACTTTCTATCAAAGTCTTTTAAAGGAGTTTTAAAAAATGGTACTTTTTAATGCGCTTTTTTCAAAGCGGTTAAAAGTACTTTACAATTGTAATACGATCATTATAAAGTGGCAAATGCATAAATAAGGGCATTTCCTTCCCTCTTTACCTTTGCCTAAGCTTGGAATTGGATTGTAATTGTTTTTATTTATTTGCATTTCTACTTTTCCGTAATTTTTTAAAAGTATTTCGGATTTAGTGAAAATGCGAAGATTTTCCCCTCGTTTTGAAGAGTTTTCCCCTTTTCCCCTATTAACAATTTTTATAGTCAAATTCCCCGCAAAAAGGGGAATTCCCCTCGATATAGCATCACTGATACAAACCGCTTTGAACAAGAGCGGAAAACTTAAAGAGAAACAATTTCGATCTTAACTTGGGGGGAGAAGGAAAAATGTGCATCGACCGCATGGCTGAATTAAACACAGGTCTGGTGGTTGCTTTTTAACAGCCACCATTTTGCTACGTCATCGGCAAGAAATATCGGTGCATTCTTTCTAATGTTGATTGTGTGTGTGCTAATTTCAAGAATATTTCATATAAAAAGGGAAAATTCCCATTGAATCGTATAAGAATTTCTTGCCGATGACGTCAGAGCCAGAAGCAACTGAGCTGTCAAACAGACCTTGTATAATTCGGCCATGGTTTTGAACACTGTTTTTAGTTGCTCTAAATTGAAATTGCTTCGTTGCTTTTATCGTGTAATTTTATTTTATTTTTATTTGTTTTTTATCTATGGGCGTTTTCATAAATTCAAGTTCTGCAAATAACACAAAAGATTTTTCTTCATAAATAACCCAGTTTATGTTATTCGTTTAGTTTACTTGTTATTCGTTTAGTTTACGAAGAAAATGTTTTGTGCAATTTGCGTAAGCTCCGACTACATTTATGAAAATGCCCTATTAAACATTGTTCGTTGTGTTGCTAGTGAAATTTGATTTTTAGGTACAAGATGCCAAAATTCACCAAACGGAAAGTCAAATCCCGTAACATTACGGTCAATCAAATTGTTTCTTTAGTTTCCTTTTCACTAAAATTTCTTACTTAAAGATCTATTGGCGATCGTTGTAGGCGGATCCACGTCTTCTGGCCGTCTCTACCAGACAGACACCTTGCTTTTTCAAAAGTATTTTGATGTATAGAAAAATTATGCAGTAATTATATTTCAAACAATTTTCTGTTCATTTTTTTTTTGGTTTGACGCACTGTTTTCAAGAAAATTGAAAATATTTTTTCCATCTGCTTGGGAGAAAGGGAATAGAGCGAATTCCCTTATCGCCTAATACTTAAGATTTTTGCATTTATGTTATAACATATGTTGACCATTCATAAAATAGTTTCAGAGATGGCTGAGGAGGGGATTGGTCGAAAATTTACTATGACAGATAACCTATCCAACACTAAAAATCGTATAAAAATCCGTTCTGTAGTTTAGTAGATATCAGGAGAGGGGGCTCGCTAGATATCAGGAGAGGGGGATATCAGGATGTAGAGCGGAGTAGTTTGAGTGGTTAAAATTTTTTTTTTATGATTGACCTGCCCAACACTGAAAACCGTATTCAAATCCCTTCAGTGGTTCAAAAGATAACAGGCGAGTGGGTGAAAGGGGAGCCGATACGGTGACCACACCTAACTATAAACCGTAGTCATAATACATAGTCTATGTTGGTGCAGTAGTTCTTGAGTTTATACGTTACTCCATCTCACAAATCAAAAAAAAAATATTACTCTATCTCACAAATAAAAAAAAACACTTTCACACCCCAATAAGTTTGTTCCTGCACTCCAGATTGGGGACCTCCAAACGATATGAGAATCATATTGAAGTATATTAGATATAGTTGTAACGTATCAAACCAATCGCTGAACACAAAAAAAAAAATTTTCTAAAAAAAAAAAAACCGACTTTAAAAAAAAAACTGAAAAGAGAAAAAAGCACTAAAAAGAAAAAAATAATTTCAAACTATGTCCATTAATAGCGTATTTGAAATTTGGCTTTTTTGGAGTGGCGTTAAATTTACACTAAATAAAATCGTTGTAAAATTTCTATTGTAAGAGCCGTGTCTATAGTTAATCTGTTTGACAACAAAATTTTTGGAGTCGATCTTAGTTCTTAGTTAGCCTTAAGGGTTAGAAAGTATGTAATTTATTTTAGTTGCAAATTTAACGCCACTCCAAAAAAGCCAAATTTCAAATACGCTATTAATGGACATAGTTTGAAATTATTTTTTTCTTTTTAGTGCTTTTTTCTCTTTTCAGTTTTTTTTTAAAGTCGGTTTTATTTTTTTTAGAAAAATTTTTTTTTATTTCGAACGTTTTTAGTTTCAATTTTTAATATAGGTAAAATTACAAAGGGTTTGAGGGGATAAGTCCGCAGATGAGAAATATATAAAAGAATCTTCCAAATATTGTACTGAACACAATACAAAGAATTTTACTCGATATCCCAAGCAGGGAGGGGTTTGAAGGGGTAGGTTAACACGGGGGAAATATATAAGAGAACCTTCCTTGTGTTGTACTGAACACAAGGCCCAATTAACCATAGGGCTAATTGGGCTACAGCCCAGGGGCGCCATCGATCTGAGGCGATGAAATTTTGATTGCTTTTTTTTTTAATTTTCTTTATATTTAGCGTATCTGTAATTTAAGTTAGTACTGTGTTTTGAATTAAAGAATATTTTAAAAAATGAAATTGCATTTTTACAATAAAACTATGTAAGGGTGCAAAATTTTATTTAGCCCAGGGCGCTCAAACTTGTTAATACGGCTCTGACTGAACACAACGTAAAAACATAACAAAAGCTATAATTGCCAATCTGGCAATTATTGAAAACCTGTATGGTGATATTGGTATCTTAATTTGAGCACTTGTACCAAAATTACACTTTGAAGTCGAACTTTCCAATCAGATTTTTTAAAATTTATTCCAATCGGATTTTGATGTATGGGAGTTTTATGTAGAATCATATTCTAAATAACTTTTGTTCTTAGACTTTTTTGATAAGATGCACCGTTTTTGAGAAATTCGGAAAAAACGTTTTCGTTTGTATGGGGGGTACCCCCCCTAATGGTCCATTTTTGCCCATGAACCAACCGGAGTCCAACCAGGAACTTTCTCTACAACTTTCTCTTTGGGATGACCAAAATCGGTCAACCCAGTAAAAAGTTAGGCGTGAACATACATTAAAAAAAAAAAAAAAAAAAAAAATATTCAGGTGGAATTGAGAACCTTTTCCTTTTTGGAAGTCGGTTAAAAATGAACTACACCAGGGTGTTTGGAATCACAAAAGATTTTAATTTTGGCATGTCTGACCGTCTGTCTGCCCGTCTGTCGCTCTGTCGTATGTCCGTCTATATATCCGTGAATATCATAACTTTCGGAAGGATTGAGCTAGAGATTTGAAATATTTTCAGTTGCGTTTCTCGTAAATGGCAATGCTAAGTTCTTGAACTGGCAAAATCGGACCATTCCCTTCTCCATATAAATGAAACTTTTTTCGCAATTTTCTCGAAAACGGTGAATGGCATTGACAAATTTATAAAGCTAAAATGTTTTTTGAATATGATTCTACATAACTTATCTATACATCAAAATTCAGTTAGACTACCTCTTTCCCCTCCCCGATACCAATTGAATACTTTTTCTTTATTTTCTCGAAAACGGTGCATCGTATCGAAAAGTTTATAATGACGAAATGTGTTTAGAATATGATTTTATACAACTTATCTATCCAGTTGGACCACTCCTACCTCCCTCTCCCATACAAATAGATTTTTTTAAATAAACGAATTAATTGGTCGGTGACAAAATACATTATTTAAATTCGTTCTCTATAAAATGAATAATTTAAATTATCAAATCGCACAAAAGCAGTGGATGAATAAAGGAAATTTGTGTTGTTGCAAGTCCAGATTCGATGTGCCGCTAACTTCACTTTTGGAAATCACTATGTTCTGGAAAAAAGCACAAAATTCAACACCAATCCATTTACGTTCATGTGGTCACTGAGTAAATTCCTTGATTCACTTCGTTGTACACAAAATAAAATACTTTCGACGATTTAAAAGTGGGAAAAACAGCGATAATTTGCGCACTATATCGATAAACAACCGCTTCGCAACGATCATCAATGAGGAAAGAGCGAATATATTTCTCAGTTGTCAAACGCGAGTCTGAGAGCGTAACGCCATCTGTTGGTGATAAAATTATTGTGAGGTACAAAATTTTCCGTTTTTCAATTCCAAATACAATATTTTCTCCTTTCATACCATAATCCCGTACAATATGCAAATTTCAATTTTTCCGATATTCCCGCTTTTCCCCAGCATTTTTCTCGACTTTTCCAACAAAACGAAAAAAGATTCGAGATTTTTGATTTGGAATTACTGAAAGTGCAAACCAGAAAACCGCTCCCCTGAAAGTATGCAATTTCGGTTTTCCAAGATTTTCCAACTTTTCCGGTAGAAATTTCCAATTTTCGGCTCCGTTGTGTTTTTATATGTTGCAATACGAATCCAACAAAAAAAAACCCCATGCAAATCGGATTATATTCAGCCGAGTTATGGATAGTCAAACGGACCACGATTCATTTTTATATATAAAGATAATATTAAAATATCAGTTGTGGTCAACACAAAACTTTCTTCTACAAAATCTACGACCCTGCTCAATTTACGCTAGAGCCCTGTCGCGTTGTCAACCTAAGACGACCTCCCAATAAATTCTTGGTTCATCCAAAAATATTAAAAACGTACAAAATTTGAGATAACTTGAAAACGGTAAAAGATATCAATTTACGGTAAATGGCAAAAATGTAGAAAATGTTAACATCTTTAATTATTCTTTTAACTGATTTGTCGAAAAACTGCTAGTTTGCAAATTATTCGCAAAAATATGATTTTTTACATATTAATGAAAATATCTCAATAACGGTAAAATATAACGGATAACGGTAAAAGAAAAAATTGTGCAGAATGCCATTCTCATTAATTCACTTCATACATTCAGTCAGCAAAAACCCGTTAATTTTCGAGATAATCGTAAAAAACTGTTTTTTTTTTTGGAAATAACGGTTTATCTCGATAACGGGTTGAGATATCGAGTTATAGCTAAAGACAAAAGTGTGGAAAATCTTATTTTCTCCAAGTTTTGTCATACTTAAGGCCACTAAAAAACGCGTAGTTTGGGAGTAAATCGAGAAAAACGAAATTGCGATTTTTGAAAAACCACCATTTTGGATACTTCCGGTTAACGGATTTCCACCAAAAGTTGATAGGATCGTGACATTTAAGGACCCAACATGCCTATAAAATTTCATGGCGCTAGCTCTATTAGTTTTTGAGAAATCTTGTACACAGACTGACAGACAGACTGACAGACAGACTGACAGACTGACAGACTGACAGACTGACAGACTGACAGACTGACAGACTGACAGACTGACAGACTGACAGACTGACAGACTGACAGACTGACAGACTGACAGACTGACAGACTGACAGACTGACAGACTGACAGACTGACAGACTGACAGACTGACAGACTGACAGACTGACAGACTGACAGACTGACAGACTGACAGACTGACAGACTGACAGACTGACAGACTGACAGACTGACAGACTGACAGACTGACAGACTGACAGACTGACAGACTGACAGACTGACAGACTGACAGACTGACAGACTGACAGACTGACAGACTGACAGACTGACAGACTGACAGACTGACAGACTGACAGACTGACAGACTGACAGACTGACAGACTGACAGACTGACAGACTGACAGACTGACAGACTGACAGACTGACAGACTGACAGACTGACAGACTGACAGACTGACAGAATGACAGACTGACAGACTGACAGACTGACAGACTGACAGACTGACAGACTGACAGACTGACAGACTGACAGACTGACAGACTGACAGACTGACAGACTGACAGACTGACAGACTGACAGACTGACAGACTGACAGACTGACAGACTGACAGACTGACAGACTGACAGACTGACATACTGACAGACTGACATACTGACAGACTGACAGACTGACAGACTGACAGACTGACAGACTGACAGACTGACAGACTGACAGACTGACAGACTGACAGACTGACAGACTGACAGACTGACAGACTGACAGACTGACAGACTGACAGACTGACAGACTGACAGACTGACAGACTGACAGACTGACAGACTGACAGACTGACAGACTGACAGACTGACAGACTGACAGACTGACAGACTGACAGACTGACAGACTGACAGACTGACAGACTGACAGACTGACAGACTGACAGACTGACAGACTGACAGACTGACAGACTGACAGACTGACAGACTGACAGACTGACAGACTGACAGACTGACAGACTGACAGACTGACAGACTGACAGACTGACAGACTGACAGACTGACAGACTGACAGACTGACAGACTGACAGACTGACAGACTGACAGACTGACAGACTGACAGACTGACAGACTGACAGACTGACAGACTGACAGACTGACAGACTGACAGACTGACAGACTGACAGACTGACAGACTGAGAGACTGACAGACTGACAGACTGACAGACTGACAGACTGACAGACTGACAGACTGACAGACTGACAGACTGACAGACTGACAGACTGACAGACTGACAGACTGACAGACTGACAGACTGACAGACTGACAGACTGACAGACTGACAGACTGACAGACTGACAGACTGACAGACTGACAGACTGACAGACTGACAGACTGACAGACTGACAGACTGACAGACTGACAGACTGACAGACTGACATAAAAATCCGATTGGAACAAATTTTAAAAATTCTTATTGAAAAATTTGACTCAAAGTGGAATTTTGATATAACGGTTCGCCGTTCACTTAAATCACCATACGGGTTTTCAATAATTGCCAGATTGGCAATTATAGCTTTTGTTATGTTTTATTACTTAATTTATCTTTAAAATTTATATTCTTACTACTGAATAAGTGTAAACTACATCGCGCCAGGTACGGATTCCATTCTGAGCGGTGGCAAAATATTTTTATTTTATTTTTTTTTTGTTGAAATTGAGTTTTTTAAACGTAAAATTAAAAATATCTGTTACGCATCGTCTTTTATTGGAAAAAGTGAAAACCATCTTCTCTATATATAAAATCGTTTAACCTGACGTCCAGCCCAAACCCCTGAAGATAGAGTCTTGAAACTTTCAGAATATGTCCCAACCATCGCGTAGGCGCTCACTAAGACGAGATTTTTCGAAATTTTAGTGCTAAGGAGGTGAACGGGGGGTCAAGGGGGTTTGGGTGTTTTTAAACCGTGATTTTCGCCATGAATCCTGCTCAATAGGAGGCTGAAAAGTATCACCCGGGGGTTTTTGGGGTCACTGATCAAAAAAACCATAGGGCTAATTGGGCTACAGCCCAGGGGCGCCATCGATCTGAGGCGATGAAATTTTGATTGCTTTTTTTTTTAATTTTCTTTATATTTAGCGTATCTGTAATTTAAGTTAGTACTGTGTTTTGAATTAAAGAATATTTTAAAAAATGAAATTGCATTTTTACAATAAAACTATGTAAGGGTGCAAAATTTTATTTAGCCCAGGGCGCTCAAACTTGTTAATACGGCTCTGACTGAACACAACGTAAAAACATAACAAAAGCTATAATTGCCAATCTGGCAATTATTGAAAACCTGTATGGTGATATTGGTATCTTAATTTGAGCACTTGTACCAAAATTACACTTTGAAGTCGAACTTTCCAATCAGATTTTTTAAAATTTATTCCAATCGGATTTTGATGTATGGGAGTTTTATGTAGAATCATATTCTAAATAACTTTTGTTCTTAGACTTTTTTGATAAGATGCACCGTTTTTGAGAAATTCGGAAAAAAACGTTTTCGTTTGTATGGGGGGTACCCCCCCTAATGGTCCATTTTTGCCCATGAACCAACCGGAGTCCAACCAGGAACTTTCTCTACAACTTTCTCTTTGGGATGACCAAAATCGGTCAACCCAGTAAAAAGTTAGGCGTGAACATACATTAAAAAAAAAAAAAAAAAAAAAAATATTCAGGTGGAATTGAGAACCTTTTCCTTTTTGGAAGTCGGTTAAAAATGAACTACACCAGGGTGTTTGGAATCACAAAAGATTTTAATTTTGGCATGTCTGACCGTCTGTCTGCCCGTCTGTCGCTCTGTCGTATGTCCGTCTATATATCCGTGAATATCATAACTTTCGGAAGGATTGAGCTAGAGATTTGAAATATTTTCAGTTGCGTTTCTCGTAAATGGCAATGCTAAGTTCTTGAACTGGCAAAATCGGACCATTCCCTTCTCCATATAAATGAAACTTTTTTCGCAATTTTCTCGAAAACGGTGAATGGCATTGACAAATTTATAAAGCTAAAATGTTTTTTGAATATGATTCTACATAACTTATCTATACATCAAAATTCAGTTAGACTACCTCTTTCCCCTCCCCGATACCAATTGAATACTTTTTCTTTATTTTCTCGAAAACGGTGCATCGTATCGAAAAGTTTATAATGACGAAATGTGTTTAGAATATGATTTTATACAACTTATCTATCCAGTTGGACCACTCCTACCTCCCTCTCCCATACAAATAGATTTTTTTAAATAAACGAATTAATTGGTCGGTGACAAAATACATTATTTAAATTCGTTCTCTATAAAATGAATAATTTAAATTATCAAATCGCACAAAAGCAGTGGATGAATAAAGGAAATTTGTGTTGTTGCAAGTCCAGATTCGATGTGCCGCTAACTTCACTTTTGGAAATCACTATGTTCTGGAAAAAAGCACAAAATTCAACACCAATCCATTTACGTTCATGTGGTCACTGAGTAAATTCCTTGATTCACTTCGTTGTACACAAAATAAAATACTTTCGACGATTTAAAAGTGGGAAAAACAGCGATAATTTGCGCACTATATCGATAAACAACCGCTTCGCAACGATCATCAATGAGGAAAGAGCGAATATATTTCTCAGTTGTCAAACGCGAGTCTGAGAGCGTAACGCCATCTGTTGGTGATAAAATTATTGTGAGGTACAAAATTTTCCGTTTTTCAATTCCAAATACAATATTTTCTCCTTTCATACCATAATCCCGTACAATATGCAAATTTCAATTTTTCCGATATTCCCGCTTTTCCCCAGCATTTTTCTCGACTTTTCCAACAAAACGAAAAAAGATTCGAGATTTTTGATTTGGAATTACTGAAAGTGCAAACCAGAAAACCGCTCCCCTGAAAGTATGCAATTTCGGTTTTCCAAGATTTTCCAACTTTTCCGGTAGAAATTTCCAATTTTCGGCTCCGTTGTGTTTTTATATGTTGCAATACGAATCCAACAAAAAAAAACCCCATGCAAATCGGATTATATTCAGCCGAGTTATGGATAGTCAAACGGACCACGATTCATTTTTATATATAAAGATAATATTAAAATATCAGTTGTGGTCAACACAAAACTTTCTTCTACAAAATCTACGACCCTGCTCAATTTACGCTAGAGCCCTGTCGCGTTGTCAACCTAAGACGACCTCCCAATAAATTCTTGGTTCATCCAAAAATATCAAAAACGTACAAAATTTGAGATAACTTGAAAACGGTAAAAGATATCAATTTACGGTAAATGGCAAAAATGTAGAAAATGTTAACATCTTTAATTATTCTTTTAACTGATTTGTCGAAAAACTGCTAGTTTGCAAATTATTCGCAAAAATATGATTTTTTACATATTAATGAAAATATCTCAATAACGGTAAAATATAACGGATAACGGTAAAAGAAAAAATTGTGCAGAATGCCATTCTCATTAATTCACTTCATACATTCAGTCAGCAAAAACCCGTTAATTTTCGAGATAATCGTAAAAAACTGTTTTTTTTTTGGAAATAACGGTTTATCTCGATAACGGGTTGAGATATCGAGTTATAGCTAAAGACAAAAGTGTGGAAAATTTTATTTTCTCCAAGTTTTGTCATACTTAAGGCCACTAAAAAACGCGTAGTTTGGGAGTAAATCGAGAAAAACGAAATTGCGATTTTTGAAAAACCACCATTTTGGATACTTCCGGTTAACGGATTTCCACCAAAAGTTGATAGGATCGTCCCATTTCAGGACCCAACACGCCTATAAAATTTCATGGCGCTAGCTCTATTAGTTTTTGAGAAATCTTGTACACAGACTGACAGACAGACTGATAGACAGACTGACAGACTGACAGACTGACAGACTGACAGACTGACAGACTGACAGACTGACAGACTGACAGACTGACAGACTGACAGACTGACAGACTGACAGACTGACAGACTGACAGACTGACAGACTGACAGACTGACAGACTGACAGACTGACAGACTGACAGACTGACAGACTGACAGACTGACAGACTGACAGACTGACAGACTGACAGACTGACAGACTGACAGACTGACAGACTGACAGACTGACAGACTGACAGACTGACAGACTGACAGACTGACAGACTAACAGACTGACAGACTGAAAGACTGACAGACTGACAGACTGACATACTGACAGACTGACAGACTGACAGACTGACAGACTGACAGACTGACAGACTGACAGACTGACAGACTGACAGACTGACAGACTGACAGACTGACAGACTGACAGACTGACAGACTGACAGACTGACAGACTGACAGACTGACAGACTGACAGACTGACAGACTGACAGACTGACAGACTGACAGACTGACAGACTGACAGACTGACAGACTGACAGACTGACAGACTGACAGACTGACAGACTGACAGACTGACAGACTGACAGACTGACAGACTGACAGACTGACAGACTGACAGACTGACAGACTGACAGACTGACAGACTGACAGACTGACAGACTGACAGACTGACAGACTGACAGACTGACAGACTGACAGACTGACAGACTGACAGACTGACAGACTGACAGACTGACAGACTGACAGACTGACAGACTGACAGACTGACAGACTGACAGACTGACAGACTGACAGACTGACAGACTGACAGACTGACAGACTGACAGACTGACAGACTGACAGACTGACAGACTGACAGACTGACAGACTGACAGACTGACAGACTGACAGACTGACAGACTGACAGACTGACAGACTGACAGACTGACAGACTGACAGACTGACAGACTGACAGACTGACAGACTGACAGACTGACAGACTGACAGACTGACAGACTGACAGACTGACAGACTGACAGACTGACAGACTGACAGACTGACAGACTGACAGACTGACAGACTGACAGACTGACAGACTGACAGACTGACAGACTGACAGACTGACAGACTGACAGACTGACAGACTGACAGACTGACAGACTGACAGACTGACAGACTGACAGACTGACAGACTGACAGACTGACAGACTGACAGACTGACAGACTGACAGACTGACAGACTGACAGACTGACAGACTGACAGACTGACAGACTGACAGACTGACAGACTGACAGACTGACAGACTGACAGACTGACAGACTGACAGACTGACAGACTGACAGACTGACAGACTGACAGACTGACAGACTGACAGACTGACAGACTGACAGACTGACAGACTGACAGACTGACAGACTGACAGACTGACAGACTGACAGACTGACAGACTGACAGACTGACAGACTGACAGACTGACAGACTGACAGACTGACAGACTGACAGACTGACAGACTGACAGACTGACAGACTGACAGACTGACAGACTGACAGACTGACAGACTGACAGACTGACAGACTGACAGACTGACAGACTGACAGACTGACAGACTGACAGACTGACAGACTGACAGACTGACAGACTGACAGACTGACAGACTGACAGACTGACAGACTGACAGACTGACAGACTGACAGACTGACAGACTGACAGACTGACAGACTGACAGACTGACAGACTGACAGACTGACAGACTGACAGACTGACAGACTGACAGACTGACAGACTGACAGACTGACAGACTGACAGACTGACAGACTGACAGACTGACAGACTGACAGACTGACAGACTGACAGACTGACAGACTGACAGACTGACATACTGACAGACTGACAGACTGACAGACTGACAGACTGACAGACTGACAGACTGACAGACTGACAGACTGACAGACTGACAGACTGACAGACTGACAGACTGACAGACTGACAGACTGACAGACTGACAGACTGACAGACTGACAGACTGACAGACTGACAGACTGACAGACTGACAGACAGACTGACAGACTGACAGACAGACAGAAAGACATTTTTTTAATTTGACTCCAATCGACTCAGGAGTGATCGGGAAATGTTTTTTAGGCAAAATTAAGAGGTCGAAATTTTTCATGAATACAATCTATATATTTAAAAGGCAAAGCGATTTTGTATGGATTTCTTTCGACAGAGCTCCTGGAGTTCCTATTGAACCGATTTTGATGATTTTTTTTTAAATGAAAGCTCTATAGCTGTAGATATGTCCGTTTTACTTTTTTCCCCATTTTTAATAATACTTTATTAGTAATTTGCCTTTCAAAATTATAAATATGCCGCTAACTAAGTCTTCAATGTTAAAACGACATTTCGTACTGTTCGATTAGTGCAGTGAGTTAGAAGTTGGACTACCATGCGCCAGGCCCGGGTTCAATTCTTATCGATGACAAATTCTTTTTTTTTTCTTTTCAAATTTTTTTTTTGATTTTTTTACTTTTATTAATATTTTATTACTTAATTTATCTTTAAGTTTACATTTTTACTGCTGAATAAGTGTTAGACTACAATGCGGCAGATGTGCGGGTTCGATTCCGAGTGGTGACAAAATATTTTTTTTTTAATTTTTTTTTACCTTCAATTATTTATTTTATTTATATTATACTGCTTTGGGCGCGTTGGGCGATTTTTGGATGGGTAAAACCTTATGAGTTCGCGTCACCGACATGCTAATTTAACAGCTTAACCCATTTTTCGCCGCTCTTAGACGAGTGGGAATTTTTCCATCAAAATTTGTGTGGAAGCTACTTTTGGGTCGAATATGACTTTCAAAAAGTTTCAGAATTTTCCGACCAACAGTTTTCCGGAAAATTGTGGTAAAAATTCTTAACCACGGCAAATAGCCAATACTATGCTCAATATGTGGTATTTTTTCCAGAAAAACGTGAAAATTTTTATTGATTTTGGAATAAAAATCATCTAAGGGTTCAACCCCTTACCGCTTTGCGGTACATTCTTCGAAAAAATAAACAAAAATGTGAAAAAAGGTTTTGTAGTACGAATTCTTACCAATGGCGAGAAACGAGTATTTTTACGTTTCTGGGAGGGTTTTTGTCTGTTTTGTGGCCAAAAATGGGAACATCCAATTACCCAAGTTTTTCATTTTATAATCAATTGATTAAAGAATCTTTCTTGGCACTGCAATCAACGAAAAAGTAATTTGATGAGCTTTGATGAACATTTAAAGTTGTGGTAAGAATTTTTACCGGGTGGCGAAAAATGGGTTAAGAATGCTGATTTGCTTTCATTTGCTTTTTTTATACAGAAAAAATCGATTTTTTTTTTGAAGACTGTATAGAGCAAAATAAAATTAGAGAGGAAATTTCTGAACACCAGTTGACTTCCTTATACAACAAAAAATCGAATTTTTTTGAAAAATATACAGCAAAATAAAATTACACAGAAAATTTCTGAACAGCACGTGGCATTCTTATACAGAAAGAATTAAATATCTCTAGCTATTTGTTGTATAAGAAAATCATGTGCTGCTCAGGAATTCAAACCTTAATATGCATATTGACTTTTATTTGAAATTTACTGCTTATTAACACAAATTTTCAAAATTTCAGGTTGAAAAATATATAGGCATAAATACACGACAAAATTACCTTAAATATATCATTGTTTTCACTTTTGTTGGTCCCCAATGACTGCCCGTTTTTATACCCGTATGGTGAAACCAAAGGGTATACTAACTTTGCCTTACCGTTTGTAACGCCAAGATCCCGTCATCACACAAAAAAATGAATTACACCAGTGTGTTTAGAATGATAAAAATAATTAATTTTTGCATGTCCGTCCGTCTGTGGCGCGGATTGCGGGCGCACGGATTGAGCTAGAGACTTGAAATTTTGCGTAGATCCGTTTTTCGTAAAATGCGAGGCTAAGTTCGTTAATGGGCACAAATAGACCATTAGGGAGGGTACCCCCCCATACGAACGAAAAGGTTTTTTGTGAATATCTCAAAAACGGTGCATCTTATTAAAAAAGTGCAAGAACAAAAGTTATTTAGAATATGGTTCTACATAAAACTCCCATACATAAAAATCCGATTGGAACAAATTTTAAAAATTCTTATTGAAAAATTTGACTCAAAGTGGAATTTTGATATAACGGTTCGCCGTTCACTTAAATCACCATACGGGTTTTCAATAATTGCCAGATTGGCAATTATAGCTTTTGTTATGTTTTATTACTTAATTTATCTTTAAAATTTATATTCTTACTACTGAATAAGTGTAAACTACATCGCGCCAGGTACGGATTCCATTCTGAGCGGTGGCAAAATATTTTTATTTTATTTTTTTTTTGTTGAAATTGAGTTTTTTAAACGTAAAATTAAAAATATCTGTTACGCATCGTCTTTTATTGGAAAAAGCAAGGTGTCTGTCTCGTAGAGACGGCCAGAAGACGTGGATCCGCCTACAACGATCGCCAATAGATCTTTAAGTAAGAAATTTTAGTGAAAAGGAAACTAAAGAAACAATTTGATCGACCGTAATGTTACGGGATTTGACTTACCGTTTTGTGAATTTTGGCATCTTGTACCTACAAATCAAATTTCACTTGCAACACAACGAAAAATGTTTAATAGGGCATTTTCATAAATGTACTCGGAACTTACGCAAATTGCACAAAACATTTTCTTCGTAAACTAAACGAATAACAAGTAAACTAAACGAATAACATTAAGAAAAATCTTTTGTGTTATTTTTTAATCAGAAATCTTTTTTTGCAGAAGCAATTTCAATTTAGAGCAACTAAAAACCGTGTTCAAAACCATGGCCGAATTATACAAGGTCTGTTTGACAGCTCAGTTGCTTCTGGCTCTGACGTCATCGGCAAGAAATTCTTATACGATTCAATGGGAATTTTCCCTTTTTATATGAAATATTATTGAAATTAGCGCACACAATCAACATTAGAAAGAATGCACCGATATTTCTTGCCGATGACGTAGCAAAATGGTGGCTGTTAAAAAGCAACCAGCAGACCTGTGTTTAATTCGGCCATGCGATCGATGCACATTTTTCCTTCTCCCCCCAACTTAAGATCGAAATTGTTTCTCTTTAAGTTTTCCGCTCTTGTTCAAAGCGGTTTGTTTGCTTTGCATAAAAATGAATGAAAGGTTCGAGCGATGGCTGCTGTTGGATGATGCACACACACATATAAGTATGCATTTCATTAGTAAGAGAGCGATATCTCGGTCCCAGCATTAAAGTTGTGTTCTCAAAGCAAATTAAAACCATAATTTTTTCTCGTTCTTTGGAGCGTTTTACTGAAATTCTGAATTTCGTTTTCTCGAGAGTGATTTTTATTTTCAATTTTTTTCAATTCCTCCAAAGCGAATTGAACCGAAATAATATGAATAGCCAGAATCAGAACAACCCATTTAGAGAAGAGAAACAATCAAGTTCTATATGAGATTCAATACACACAAAGAAAGCATAAAAAGAGTATACATGTGAAATCTGTACTGCAAGCAGCAGACACAGCATAACAGCGGAGTAAAAATTTTGATTTTGCTTTTTAAAAACATAATTGAACATAGTTTAACATAACAAAATACCCTATACAATGCTTTAATGTAGCCCTCATCTTATAACACAGGTTTTGTTCAGATATCACCACAAACTATCGAGTTTCATCGATTGCAAATTTGTTATCATGGCAGCAAGCCGATTTTCTAATTTGTACCCCCATTACCAAAATCCAAGACGTATCCACGTCAAAAAGTGAAAACCATCTTTTCTATATATAAAATCGTTTAACCTGACGTCCAGCCCAAACCCCTGAAGATAGAGTCTTGAAACTTTCAGAATATGTCCCAACCATCGCGTAGGCGCTCACTAAGGCGAGATTTTTCGAAATTTTAGCGCTAAGGGGGTGAACGGGGGGTAAAGGGGGTTTGGGTATTTTTAAACCGTGATTTTCGCCATGAATCCTGCTCAATAGGAGGCTGAAAAGTATCACTCGGGGGTTTTTGGGGTCGCTGATCCCGAATCCGGTTTTTTCAGATTTTCAAAATTCAAAACGGAAGGTCCTGTAAGGATAATGCAAATGCAAGAAATAACTTTTAGAAAATTATGTTTAGATGTGTCCATTTTACTTTTTACCCATCTATATAATAAAAACTGTAAAGGGGACAATTTTTGTAATTTTGGATTTTCTCAAAAATATTGACATACATTGATGTATTTGGTCGTATAATACTGATGCCAAAAATGACATTTTTATACCCGTATGGTGAAACCAAAGGGTATATTAACTTTGCCTTACCGTTTGTAACGCCACGACCCCGTCATCACACATAAAAATGTATTACACCAGTGTGTTTAGAAGTACAAAAATATTTAATTTTCCGTCCGTCTGTGGCGCGGATTGCGGGATGCACTGATTGAGCTACAGACTTGAAATTTTGCGCAGATTCGTTTTTCGTAAAATGCGAGGCTAAGTTCGTTAATGGGCAAAAATGGACCATTAGGGGGGGGGGGTACCCCTCATACGAACGAAACCGATTTTTGCGAATATCTCAAAAACGGTGCATCTTATCACAAAAGTCCAAGAACAAAAGTTTTTTAGGATATGATTCTACAAAAAACTCCCATACATCTAAATCCAATTGGAATAAATTTGAAAAAATCTTATTGAAAAGTTTTACTTCAAAGAGGAATTTCCATACAATTGTTCGAATTTTAATACAAATATCACCATACGGGTCTCCAATGATTGCCAGATTGGCAATTATAGCTTTTGTTATGTTCATAGTCAAAACTTGCCCACGGACTCTGGGTGAAAAACTACATATGTAAATGTTTAATAGAAAAATTACAAATTTAACTTTGATGTCTTGAATGGTAAATGGTAACGTAAAAATAAAATATAAATCAAACATTTCTTTTTTTTGTGATTGGGCTCATAACGGCACTGAATCTACGTTCTACCAAATAGGAAGACGGAAAAGCAATCAACAGCTTCTGTTATTTATTTTAACTTCCATATTAATAAAAATGTGTCACAATTTTTTTTATTTTATATTAAACCTTGCGCGGACCCCCTGACGTTGTTCACGGACCCCCTGGATGATCCCGGGGACCCCTGGGGGTCCGTAGGGACCACTTTGGGAACCACTGGTTTAGAATGATAAACAAAATTGATTTTTGCATGTCCGTCTGTGGCGCGGATTGCGGGCGCACGGATTGAGCTAGAGACTTGAAATTTTGAGCAGATCCGTTTTTCGTAAAATGCAAGGTTTAGTTCGTTAAAGGGCAAAAATGGACCATTAGAAGGGTACCCCCCATACGAACGAAAATGTTTTTTGCGAATATCTCAAAAACTGTTCATATTATCAAATAAGTGCAAGAACAAAAGTTATTTAGGATATGATTCTAAATAAAACTCCCATACATGAAAATCCTATTGGAACAAATTTTAAAAAATCTTATTGGAAAGTTTGACTTCAAACTGGAATTTTGATACAACTGTTCCAATTTTGATAGGAATATCACTATACGAGTTTCTAATAATTGCCAGACTGGCAATTATAGGTTTTGTTATGCTTAAAATTTATGTTTGTCCGTCTGTCTGTATGTCGGTCGGTATTTCTGTCTGTTTGACTGAATGTTTGTTCCGGCATCACGCAAAAACGGCGCGGCCGATTTTGATCAAACTTTGCACACAGGGACAGTTATTGACAGAATAAGAGATCTGATTCTTTTTGATGTCAATCCCCGTTTCTTCTGATATCTCTTACTCAAGGGTGTCGGATCCAGTTTAATAGCAACCCCTTTCCCTCTCTTGAAACCTCTTTATGCGCTTAAGGGTTTCGGATCCGGTTTTTACCATGAGAGAGGTCAGCCCGCAGGGAAAATTTTTGCTCACTAATATCTACCCCTCCTTTTTATGTATAGCTAACGATGGTATCTTTTTTCGGACAAAAAACAGTATATTTCACCTAAAAATTTAAAAAAGCAGTAAATCGATTTGAAAAAAAAGTATTTTTCGCAGTATAAATTTTATTCAATGAAAATTTGTGTCTTTGCTTTTAATTTCGACATTTTTATTCTTTTAAATTAACAATGGAAAGCAAAATCAAAGTAACGCGTTATGAAGAAGGATGAATAATGACAAGACAGTAATCGATGGGGAAAGGAAGAAGCGAATCTATATGACATGTTGCCATCAATACTTCGCTGTTCGTCGTTTGAATGTATTTACACTTGCCAAGTGATGCCACTGTTTTGTGTTGCCACTGACGTTTTGCATTGCTATTAATAAATTTGAATTTCGAAACGTTAAAGAATTAAAGTTTTCTTAGTATTTAAATACAGTATTTTGGGGAAAAAAGCAATTATGCAGTATTGGAGTCTGAAAAACAATATAATACTGCGAAAAACACTATAGATACCATCGTTATGTATAGCCCTCACCTGCTATCTTCTGCAATTCTAAAGGGATTTGGTGCTTCAATGTATGACATGAATTAAAAAGAATGACATTTCTCACAATATTTTCTTTCCCCGTGTGGATAACCACCTTTTACCGCTATTGAATATATTGTAAGTAAACAGTACGATTTTGTAATACACCGTTGGGTCACAAAGAAAAATGTCTCTAAAAAAATTTCCCTTTTTTGGGTTAACTATATGCATTTGAGTCGAGGCCGAAGGCCGAGTAAAGAGGAAGGCGAGAGCTGAAATATATTTAAATAATTTTACGTAACATCTCCATACATCAAATTCCAACAATTCAAGCGCGAGGGGCGAGGCCGAAGGCCGAGTAGTTGTGGAGGCCGTAGGCCGACGGGGGCAGGGAGGCCGAAGGCCGACCTGTGGAAGGGGGATGAACCGCGAAGCGGTTCGGGGCGCAGCCCCTAGTACTTTATTATACTCCGTAGAAGAAAGTAAAAACTGAATTAGAAAAGGTGTTGTTGTACAACAACACTATGCAACAAAGGGTTAAAAGAGATTGTACTAAAGTTTGCTAACCACAAATTCGATAAGAAAAACGAAAACAAATATGTTTTCTGAAATTAGATATCCACAAAATCTGAAGAAACTCTTTTCTGATAAAAAGAGGTGATTGAACTCTAAGAAAATTTTTTGTGAAAATTGAATTAATAAAAAACTTTTTGAAAAAAAGTAAAAAAAACCGACTTAAAAATGCACTAAAAAGGAAAAAATAATTTTTTTTTGGAAGTTGGTGCCAAAATAGAAACAAACAATTTGCTCTCTTTTATTGTACAATCTAAAAGTGCACTAAAAAGGAAAAAATATTTTTTTTGGAAGTTGGTGCCAAAATAGAAACAAACAATTTGCTCTCTTTTATTGTACAATCTAAAAGTGCACTAAAAAAGAAAAAAAAATTTTTTTGGAAGTTGGTGCCAAAATAGAAACAAACAATTTGCTCTCTTTTATTGTACAATATATAAAATTAAAAAATTTCTAATAAATAAAATTATTATTTATTGAATTGTACCAAAAGTTTTTGTTTTCTAATAAGTCACAGAGATGAGATTCAAACCATTATTTTTTTACAGCCTACTTACATAATATAAACATAACAAAAGCTATAATTGCCAATCTGGCAATTATTGAAAACCCGTATGGTGATTTAAGTGAACAGTTGTACCAAAATTACACTTTGAAGTCAAAGTTTCCAATGAGATTTTTTAAAATTTGTTCCAATCGGATTTTCATGTATGGAAGTTTTATGTAGAATCATATCCTAAATAACTTTTGTTCTTGCACTTTTTTGATAAGATACACCGTTTTTGAGGTATTCGCACAAAACGTTTTCGTTCGTATGGACCGTTTTTGCCCGTTAACGAACTTAGCCTCGCATTTTACGAAAAACGGATCTGCGCAAAATTTCAAGGCTCTAGCTCAATCCGTGCGTCCGCAATCGTGTTCACAGACAGACGGACGGACGGACAGACGGACGGACGGACATGCGGAAATCAAAATCTTTTGTCATTCCTAACACACTGGTGTAATTCATTTTTGTGTGTGATGACGAGATCTTGGCGTTACAAACGGTAAGGCAAAGTTAGTATACCCTTTGGTATTTCATACCATACGGGTATAAAAATTTCAGCGGTATTGTTCCTTACTTGGCACGTTGCCCTTAACCCCCGTCAACATTAACAAATATTCTTTTGTTTTTGGGTAAGCTCCGTTAAAATTAAAAAAATATTCTTTTGTCAGATGTCGTCACGAAAGATAAAATATTTTCATTTGGATAGCAGTAATAGAATTGGTGATAGCTGTAAAAGTAACACTCAAGAAATATGAATAGAAGTCCTCTTTAAGTTTCTATTTTGGCCCCAACTTCCAAAAAAAATATTTTTTCCTTTTTAGTGCACTTTTAGATTGTACAATAAAAGAGAGCAAATTGTTTGTTTCTATTTTGGCACCAACTTCCAAAAAAAAATTATTTTTTCCTTTTTAGTGCATTTTTAAGTCGGTTTTTTTTACTTTTTTTCAAAAAGTTTTTTATTTTATAATTTTTAGTGACTTTTGGTATATACATATTATATAGATATATTTAATGTTAGGAAATGGGTAGAGCTGCGGCCCGCGTGCGAAAACGGCGTTACGAATCGATAGCCTTCAACCCCCTTAGTGACACTGGAAAGTTTCATTAAGATCGGACCAGCCAATTCGAAGATACCAGGCGAGGGGTATCGAGGGGAGGGAAAAGTCAGGTTTTGTAGTGGAAAATCAGACCCCTTAGCCTTCTTAGTAATACTGTAAAGCTTAATTAAGATCGGACCACCGAATTCGAAGATACCAGGCGAGGGGTGTCGAAGGGGAATTTTCTCAGAGGGGATACCTATCTAGATCGTATTTTTGTCCCCGAAAATCCCTAACACCCAAGTTTCATGAAAATCGTTAGGCCTGTTTTCGAGATCCATTGTGCAGACAGACAGACTGACAGACAGAAGGACGACAGTCCTAGTATTATATTATAGGATATACCTATTTAATGTTAGGAAATGGGTAGAGCAAAACTTTGATCGTTCCAAACAGCGAATTTTTAGGGATGGCAACAGTAAGTTGTAAACTAAATTTTAGAGGTCGACAGCAAAAATTTTGGGGGTCGTCACCAACATTTTTTAGATCGACAGAAACCTTTCGTTAACCTTACAGACTTCTAAACATTAGAATTGGATTAGGCGACCCTAAAAACCCCCATATGTGTTTGTTTTTTATCTGGAAAATTTGAGGGTTGAAGGATTCGCTGCCCCCCAAAATATACGCATAAAAATTTTCAGACCGATCGGACCATCCGATTAGGGGACAGGGGAGGGGTTAAGAAGTGAAAGGGGTAGGGTAAAATAGATAAGGGGAAAACACTAGCCGTCCCCCAAAATGTGAGCATACAAATTTTCAGATCGATCGGACCATCCGATTGGGAGTTGATAGGGGAGGGGTTAAGAAGCGAAAGGGGTAGGGGAAAATAGATAAGGGGAAAACACTAGCCGTCCCCCAAAAAGGTACGCATACAAATTTTCAGACCGATCGGACCATCCGATTGGGAGTTGACAGGGGAGGGGTTAAGAAGCGAAAGGGGTAGGGGAAAATAGATAAGGGGAAAACACTAGCCGTCCCCCAAAAAGGTACGCATACAAACTTTCAGACCGATCGGACCATCCGATTGGGAGTTGACAGGGGAGGGGTTAAGAAGCGAAAGGGGTAGGGGAAAATAGATAAGGGGAAAACACTAGCCGTCCCCCAAAATGTACGCATACAAATTTTCAGATCGATCGGACCATCCGATTGGGAGTTGACAGGGGAGGGGAAGGCCGGGAAACGTCGGAGAGAGGGGAAATTAAAATGGGACCAACTAGGGAGTGAACTCTGTCATCCACCAACGTTTCAACAAAATCCATGCAACGGCACCCAAGTACTGCGTGAACATACAGATATAAAATAAATAAATAAAGTTGGACCAAAACGAATTGATAACCTCCTCCTTTTTTGGAAGTCGGTTAAAAACAGTTGTACTTTTTATTATACCCGTATGGTGAAACCAAAGGGTATATTAGATTTGCCTTACCATTTGTAACGCCAAGATCCCGTCATCACACAAAAAAATGAATTACACCAGTGTGTTTAGAATGATAAAAAAAGTTGAATTTAGTATGTCCGTCCGTCCGTCCGTCTGTCCGTCCGTCCGTCTGTCCGTCTCTGGCGCGGATTGCGGGCGCACGGATTGAGCTAGAGACTTGAAATTTTACGCAGATCCGTTTTTCGTAAAATGCGAGGCTAAGTTCGTTAATGGGCAAAAATGGACCATTAGGGGGGTACCCCCCATACGAACGAAAACGGTTTTTGTGAATATCTCGGAAACGGTGCATCTTATTAAAAAAGTGCAAGAACAAAAGTTGTTTAGGACATGATTCTACATTAAAGTTCCATACATCAAAATCCAATTGAAACAAGTTTTAAAAAAATCTTATTGGAAAGTTTGACTTCAAAGTGGAATTTTGATACAACTGTTTGCCGTTCACTTAAATCACCATACGGGTTTTCAATAATTGCCAGATTGGCAATTATAGCTTTTGTTATGTTTAAATTTAAATTTTACAAATAGTTTTTGTGGAAATTGAATTAACTTAAATATACAGCTTTTCGAACTCGTCAGCAAGTTGTTCGATAATCATCTCTGACACATGATTATAGTGTCTGATCCATGATTTCTATAACGAAATTGAGTGATAAATATCACAAATAATTTTCTAACTCATTATAAAATTTTTGAATAGTAGGCAGCGTCTTAGTAGCAATATATTCGTCATCATCAATCCTAATTTTTTGATGTTGAAATTCTATTCGTAATCGAATAGAATTCGTAATCGGATATTTTTCCATTGATTATTATATAATAGTCACCGATGTTGATTTGTTCCACTGTTTCTTTACTCATATCGTCATAGTATTTTGGTAGGAATATCCGAACGCTTTTATCCAATTCAAACACGATTTTATCCCCCCAATTAGTTGGTACCTTTTCAGCTCTAGTAATATAACTAGTAATATTGTAGTTCCTGAATAGTTCCATAGCCTCCAATTTGATGACTGGTTTATCATACTAATCATATCATATCATATTCATATCATCATACTAATCATACTCATACTAATATATAAAAATGAGTTGGTGTCTGTCTGTCTGTCTGTTCCTCTTTCACGCAAAAACGGCTGAACCGATTGACTTGAAATTTGGCATGAGTGTCTGTGGTAGTTCTGGTTCCAACATAGGGATACGGAAAAGTAGCGCGAGGGGTGGGGGGAGTAAGGGGAGGGGGTAAAGTGACTTCGAAACTTAGTTTTTGGGCTATGTTACTCTTTCGCGGGGAAACTACCGAGCCGATTGGCGTGAAGTTTAGCTCCAACATAGACCATCAAAAAAAAAAAAAAATTAAAAAACTTAACCCGGCAATGATGGGTATGCAAGCTAGTACTTTATATTCCTCAATTCCTCCAACACTTTTTTAACAGTGTTATGCGATTCACTAATTTTGGAATAAGAATCATAGATAGTTAGTTACAACTAACTTGAATGATGCAAAACTGCTCCTTTTATACTCAAATATCTATAAACTTGTATGTATTTGTAGATAGTTATATGATATTGTAGATAGTTATATGAGTTAGTTACAACTAACTTGAATGATGCAAAACTGCTCCTTTTATACTCAAATATCTATAAACTTGTATGTATTTGTAGATAGTTATATGATATTTTCATTTACATCATATAAAAATTTAAGACATAAATGACCACAATTAATTGAATTATAATTTTGGAAAGATTTGTAATTGTATTGTATATTTCCTTTTAAGTATTTCCTAATTTGTATTGGTGGTTGAAGGTTTCCGAAACTATCAAAGTATATCGAATTGTTGTTCATCTTGTTATAGGCTACCCAATACGTTCCCGGACCCTTGGATTTATCTAAGTTCACAGTACCACATTCATTTTTATACCCGTATGGTGAAACCAAAGGGTATACTAACTTTGCCTTACCGTTTGTAACGCCAAGATCCCATCATCACAAACAAAAATGAATTACACCAGTGTGTTTAGAATGATAAAAATAATTAATTTCTGCATGTCCGTCCGTCTGTCCGTCTCTGGCACGGATTGTGGGCGCACGGATTGAGCTAGAGACTTGAAATTTTGAGCAGATTTTCGTAAAATGCGAGGCCAAGTTCGTTCATGGGCAAAAATGCACCATTAGGAGGGGTACGCCCCATACGAACGAAAACGTTTTTTGTGAATATCTCAAAAACTGTGTATCTTATCAAGGATATAATTCTACATATAACTCCCATACATCAAAATCCAATTGGAATAAATTTTAAAAAATCTTATTGGATCGTCTTAGTAGCAATATAGGCTACCCAATGCGTTCCCGGACCCTTGGATTTATCTAAGTTCACAGTACCACATTCATTTTTATACCCGTATGGTGAAACCAAAGGGTATACTAACTTTGCCTTACCGGTTGTAACGCCAAGATCCCATCATCACAAACAAAAATGAATTACACCAGTGTGCTTAGAATGATAAAAATAATTAATTTCTGCATGTCCGTCCGTCTGTCCGTCCGTCCGTCTGTCTGTCTGTGGCGCGGATTGCGGGCGCACGGATTGAGCTAGAGACTTGAAATTTTGAGCAGATTTTCGTAAAATGCGAGGCCAAGTTCGTTCATGAGCAAAAATGCACCATTAGGAGGGGTACGCCCCATACGAACGAAAACGTTTTTTGTGAATATCTCAAAAACGATGTATCTTATTAAAAAAATCCAAGAACAAAAGTTATTTAGGATATGATTCTACATAAATCTCCCATACATCAAAATCCGATTGGAATAAATTTTAAAAAATATTATTGAAATTTTTTACTTCAAAGAGGAATTTTCATACAACTGTTCGAATTTTGATACGAATATCACCATACGGGTCTCCAATGATTGCCAGATTGGAAATTATAGCTTTTGTTATGTTTTCAGGTACCTTGGGTAAAGTATTCAGCATAAAGACTCCTCGAAAATGTAGTAAATGTTTTGCATACTTTTTTAGGTCAAGTTCATTTAATGCTCAATTGGGTAGCCGACTTAAAAGTTTTTTGTAGATCGTTCTAAGTAGAGTCCAAGGTCTTTTCGAAACGGTTGAAGACGTAAACCCTTGCCAAGAGCTATTGCTTCCATAGTTTTATTATGACGATTAGCCTCCTCCAACTGTTTTTTATCTGACGATGCACTGCTTTAGCTATACCTGCCGCATGATACAATGACTATAAGAAGATAATCTATTGCGCATGTCTCAACCTATCTCTCTGGCAATGTGACGTTAGCTGGTGACGATTTGATTGGCGCCAAAGCAATTTCTATTCACTTTAGCAAGTATTTGGCGAGGGCGAGTAATTTATTTATTTAAAAGTTTTTAGTGATTTGGGATTGCAAAATGGTAATGTGCGCTGTATTTGGATGCAAGAGCAATAACAATAAAAAATTAAAGTGCAATAAGGGACAAGTTAATAATTTGAACTTTTATCGCTTTCCCAACAAAGAAAGTGTTTGTGAACTATGGGTGGAAAAATGAACTATGGGAGAAAGGATAAATTTAATATAAAATCTGCGCGAATATGTTCTGGACATTTTGTAGAAGACGACATAAAGCGAGATTTGCGACATGAACTGCTCAATATTAGTACACCCGCCAAATATCGCACGCTCAAAGACGATGCGATTCCAATGCAAAATCTTCCAGCCCAAAGTTGTGGAAAAATTTCCTCCTGTTCAACAAGATCCTTAAGATGCCAGAAAAGGAATTTAAAGCAGACCGCCAGAACTATATTGTAAGCAATTTCTTATACGAAATTTTTAAATATAATTTTTTAGCAGGGATGGGAAACGTTATCGTAACGTAACGAAATAACGAAATGATTTTCGGGCTATTTCTTCATAATTACGTTATAACGTTATTGTTGGCGCCAACTAGGCACACTTTGACTTAATCATTGTATTAGTAACTCTATTACCATTTCATTGTAATAAGTAACCTTTGTATTTGTGAGTTAGTTCGCGATCAGCCATCGTATGAACACGACGATTGTAAATTGATGAAATAAAGATTAAATTAAATTGAACCGAATAATTTTATTAATCGAACGTAACAAAATTTCTGGTCCTTCGAGCCGGATTCGGAGTGATTATCGTGTTTCGCCTTAAGAGCTTCGAATTCGTTCCAGCAAAATCCTGCAATCGGTTTGTGTTCATCATTTCGCGCAAAATCGTGAAACTCAAATCCCGCATATCTTATTTCAATCCGCTATTTCCGCGAAATAAGACTATACAACTCAATTCAAAACTACAAAGTTTTATGCTATAATCAAAAATTCGACCGCATTGGAATAATTTCAAGTTCGAGAAATTTCTCAACCACGCTATCCGCAATTTCATAATTCCAAGTTCGAGAAATTTCTCAAGTACCGTTATTTTCAATTTCATTGTGCACTAACGCAAATCGGCTCACATCTACAACGCAAATCCATCACTGCGTAACCGGCTTTGCTAAATTCTTTGTGGTAGCTTCAATTCTCTCGCTAAGTTGTGTAAGTAGTTGTAAAGCGTAATGTATGTACACAAACGCGATACGGCACGCAACGCCATTGCACGAACATTAGCTGCAAGTAAAAAGACAGATTACGACCGCAGTGACGTAGAGTCTTATTTGTCTCTATTAAAGGAACAATGGGCTGCATTCACCACGGCACACGATTTAGTACTTGAATCTTGTGGTGTTGCAACCGTAAAAGACCAAGAAAACGAATACCAACAAGCCGAAGAATGGTATAGAAGTGCTTTGTCAAATCTTAACCGAATGTTGAATCGTTTAATATCAGTATACGAAAGCTCCAGTGAGCAACCACCGGGAACGCCCACTACAGCGACAGCAGCGCGATATCCTGTACCGCGGTCAGAAGTGAAATTACCTCGTATTGACATTCCATCATTTGACGGGACAGTGAAAGAGTGGATACCCTTTCGTGATTTGTTTACATCGTTAATAGTGAATAATATCTCATTGTCAGGTAGTCAAAAACTCCACTATTTACGAAATGGGTTAAAAGGAGAAGCTCTACAATTAATTAAATCGTTTCAAATAACAGACGCTAATTTTCGAGAGGCGTGGACCGTGTTGAATAATCGTTACGACGTAAAACGAGTTATTGTTGATTCTCCCCAAACAGCATCGAAAAGTACGGGAACATGAGATTTGTTCTTTGCGACTTGAAAGAGTAGAAATTTACCCAATCGGGATTAAAAATTTACACCTATAATTCACATCCGCGTAAAAGAAGCGAAAGAAGTGACGAGCACGATCTTTGGGGCAACATTCGCTTCATGAAAATCCTGCGGCGATAGAGCAGCATTTGATGGTTTTCGGGCCGAAATAGTGATTGGCTGTGGAGCCTGAACGTCAGTTTAATTTTGAAGAAGCGTGTGATGGAAAAAGTGACGAAACTGCTACCACTAAAGTTTCATTAAAGCTCCCCGTCTGAGAAACACCAAAAAAAATTGATGCCTTCAGCCGCCATATTTCTCACTGACATTTGATGGAAACGATTTCGTTTCGAGAATTAAATTTCTTATTTCAGGCGAATGACTGAAGGATATTGCATAAAAAGTGGATAGCATACATTTTTGAAACAGCATAATTTTATTGGCATCAAAATTTCATTGCAAAAGAAAAAAAAATTTTACCGATAAAATAAAATTAAAGAAATTTTTGATTAAAAACAAAATAATTCGATGGCCCATTAAAATCTGTTTAAATTTCAGATCCAATATTGTCGAAAAATTTTAATGGCAATTAAAATCACGACATGCAACCGGAAGAAAAGTCCATTATAAAATAACACTCCACAAAAGTTTCCATTAATTTGTCGCCATTAGATTTTTCTCGTTCGTCTTCTGCTTACGTTTTTATTTGTTCATCTCTGTTTAATAACAAGCATTCGAGGGAGAAAGAAAACCCGCTCGATGATTTGTGTAATTGTGTGATATAATGCCGTCAGATGACGCTCGCGCATGAGGCAACTAATTACGTCCCTGTCGTTATAATTGCGACGTAGCAAACCGCAGAAAAGTGTTCCCCACTATGTGTGTCGTTGCGCGTCTCATACGCACGACTAAGGACGTGTTTTCTACATAAATTGCTTATCGCCGTGATCTGCATGGTGACGAAATATGGGGATAAACACCATAATTGCTGCTTAAAATGCTATTTGGGTCATTTAAGTGCATTACTCGGAATTTCGAAAGTTATGAATCCAAACTCCACCTCACTCCGCACGTTGTTGGATTGCACACAAGAACATTTACACGCGTTAAAAGTACTTGATCGCCCTGTCGATTCATGGGATGATTGGATAATACATCTCACTTTAACAAAGGCCGATGCCGAAACTCACAAACAGTGGGAGTTATCCTTACAAGACAACGAAATGCCAACGTTTGCAACGCTTTCAAGCTTTATCGAAATTAGATGTCGCGCATTAGAAGCTGTGGAATGCCACAATCAAAATAGTGAGGCCAATAACAAATATTCAAACCAACACCAATATTCGAAACCCTCAAAGCGTATTGCTGACAGACTGACAGACTGACAGACTGACAGACTGACAGACTGACAGACTGACAGACTGACAGACTGACAGACTGACAGACTGACAGACTAACAGACTGACAGACTGACAGACTGACAGACTGACAGACTGACAGACTGACAGACTGACAGACTGACAGACTGACAGACTGACAGACTGACAGACTGACAGACTGACAGACTGACAGACTGACAGACTGACAGACTGACAGACTGACAGACTGACAGACTGACAGACTGACAGACTGACAGACTGACAGACTGACAGACTGACAGACTGACAGACTGACAGACTGACAGACTGACAGACTGACAGACTGACAGACTGACAGACTGACAGACTGACAGACTGACAGACTGACAGACTGACAGACTGACAGACTGACAGACTGACAGACTGACAGACTGACAGACTGACAGACTGACAGACTGACAGACTGACAGACTGACAGACTGACAGACTGACAGACTGACAGACTGACAGACTGACAGACTGACAGACTGACAGACTGACAGACTGACAGACTGACAGACTGACAGACTGACAGACTGACAGACTGACAGACTGACAGACTGACAGACTGACAGACTGACAGACTGACAGACTGACAGACTGACAGACTGACAGACTGACAGACTGACAGACTGACAGACTGACAGACTGACAGACTGACAGACTGACAGACTGACAGACTGACAGACTGACAGACTGACAGACTGACAGACTGACAGACTGACAGACTGACAGACTGACAGACTGACAGACTGACAGACTGACAGACTGACAGACTGACAGACTGACAGACTGACAGACTGACAGACTGACAGACTGACAGACTGACAGACTGACAGACTGACAGACTGACAGACTGACAGACTGACAGACTGACAGACTGACAGACTGACAGACTGACAGACTGACAGACTGACAGACTGACAGACTGACAGACTGACAGACTGACAGACTGACAGACTGACAGACTGACAGACTGACAGACTGACAGACTGACAGACTGACAGACTGACAGACTGACAGACTGACAGACTGACAGACTGACAGACTGACAGACTGACAGACTGACAGACTGACAGACTGACAGACTGACAGACTGACAGACTGACAGACTGACAGACTGACAGACTGACAGACTGACAGACTGACAGACTGACAGACTGACAGACTGACAGACTGACAGACTGACAGACTGACAGACTGACAGACTGACAGACTGACAGACTGACAGACTGACAGACTGACAGACTGACAGACTGACAGACTGACAGACTGACAGACTGACAGACTGACAGACTGACAGACTGACAGACTGACAGACTGACAGACTGACAGACTGACAGACTGACTGACAGACTGACAGACAGACTGACAGACAGAAAGACATTTTTTTAATTTGACTCCAATCGACTCAGGAGTGATCGGGAAATGTTTTTTAGGCAAAATTAAGAGGTCGAAATTTTTCATGAATACAATCTATATATTTAAAAGGCAAAGCGATTTTGTATGGATTTCTTTCGACAGAGCTCCTGGAGTTCCTATTGAACCGATTTTGATGATTTTTTTTTAAATGAAAGCTCTATAGCTGTAGATATGTCCGTTTTACTTTTTTCCCCATTTTTAATAATACTTTATTAGTAATTTGCCTTTCAAAATTATGAATATGCCGCTAACTAAGTCTTCAATGTTAAAACGACATTTCGTACTGTTCGATTAGTGCAGTGAGTTAGAAGTTGGACTACCATGCGCCAGGCCCGGGTTCAATTCTTATCGATGACAAATTCTTTTTTTTTTCTTTTCAATTTTTTTTTTTGATTTTTTTACTTTTATTAATATTTTATTACTTAATTTATCTTTAAGTTTACATTTTTACTGCTGAATAAGTGTTAGACTACAATGCGCCAGATGTGCGGGTTCGATTCCGAGTGGTGACAAAATATTTTTTTTTTAATTTTTTTTTACCTTCAATTATTTATTTTATTTATATTATACTGCTTTGGGCGCGTTGGGCGATTTTTGGATGGGTAAAACCTTATGAGTTCGCGTCACCGACATGCTAATTTAACAGCTTAACCCATTTTTCGCCGCTCTTAGACGAGTGGGAATTTTTCCATCAAAATTTGTGTGGAAGCTACTTTTGGGTCGAATATGACTTTCAAAAAGTTTCAGAATTTTCCGACCAACAGTTTTCCGGAAAATTGTGGTAAAAATTCTTAACCACGGCAAATAGCCAATACTATGCTCAATATGTGGTATTTTTTCCAGAAAAACGTGAAAATTTTTATTGATTTTGGAATAAAAATCATCTAAGGGTTCAACCCCTTACCGCTTTGCGGTACATTCTTCGAAAAAATAAACAAAAATGTGAAAAAAGGTTTTGTAGTACGAATTCTTACCAATGGCGAGAAACGAGTATTTTTACGTTTCTGGGAGGGTTTTTGTCTGTTTTGTGGCCAAAAATGGGAACATCCAATTACCCAAGTTTTTCATTTTATAATCAATTGATTAAAGAATCTTTCTTGGCACTGCAATCAACGAAAAAGTAATTTGATGAGCTTTGATGAACATTTAAAGTTGTGGTAAGAATTTTTACCGGGTGGCGAAAAATGGGTTAAGAATGCTGATTTGCTTTCATTTGCTTTTTTTATACAGAAAAAATCGATTTTTTTTTTGAAGACTGTATAGAGCAAAATAAAATTAGAGAGGAAATTTCTGAACACCAGTTGACTTCCTTATACAACAAAAAATCGAATTTTTTTGAAAAATATACAGCAAAATAAAATTACACAGAAAATTTCTGAACAGCACGTGGCATTCTTATACAGAAAGAATTAAATATCTCTAGCTATTTGTTGTATAAGAAAATCATGTGCTGCTCAGGAATTCAAACCTTAATATGCATATTGACTTTTATTTGAAATTTACTGCTTATTAACACAAATTTTCAAAATTTCAGGTTGAAAAATATATAGGCATAAATACACGACAAAATTACCTTAAATATATCATTGTTTTCACTTTTGTTGGTCCCCAATGACTGCCCGTTTTTATACCCGTATGGTGAAACCAAAGGGTATACTAACTTTGCCTTACCGTTTGTAACGCCAAGATCCCGTCATCACACAAAAAAATGAATTACACCAGTGTGTTTAGAATGATAAAAATAATTAATTTTTGCATGTCCGTCCGTCTGTGGCGCGGATTGCGGGCGCACGGATTGAGCTAGAGACTTGAAATTTTGCGTAGATCCGTTTTTCGTAAAATGCGAGGCTAAGTTCGTTAATGGGCACAAATAGACCATTAGGGAGGGTACCCCCCCATACGAACGAAAAGGTTTTTTGTGAATATCTCAAAAACGGTGCATCTTATTAAAAAAGTGCAAGAACAAAAGTTATTTAGAATATGGTTCTACATAAAACTCCCATACATAAAAATCCGATTGGAACAAATTTTAAAAATTCTTATTGAAAAATTTGACTCAAAGTGGAATTTTGATATAACGGTTCGCCGTTCACTTAAATCACCATACGGGTTTTCAATAATTGCCAGATTGGCAATTATAGCTTTTGTTATGTTTTATTACTTAATTTATCTTTAAAATTTATATTCTTACTACTGAATAAGTGTAAACTACATCGCGCCAGGTACGGATTCCATTCTGAGCGGTGGCAAAATATTTTTATTTTATTTTTTTTTTGTTGAAATTGAGTTTTTTAAACGTAAAATTAAAAATATCTGTTACGCATCGTCTTTTATTGGAAAAAGTGAAAACCATCTTCTCTATATATAAAATCGTTTAACCTGACGTCCAGCCCAAACCCCTGAAGATAGAGTCTTGAAACTTTCAGAATATGTCCCAACCATCGCGTAGGCGCTCACTAAGACGAGATTTTTCGAAATTTTAGTGCTAAGGAGGTGAACGGGGGGTCAAGGGGGTTTGGGTGTTTTTAAACCGTGATTTTCGCCATGAATCCTGCTCAATAGGAGGCTGAAAAGTATCACCCGGGGGTTTTTGGGGTCACTGATCAAAAAAACCGGTGTTAGATTTTCAAAATTCAAAACGGAAGGTCCTGTAAGGATAATGCAAATATCCTTTTTCCCATTTTTTCCGGGAAAAAATGTCATTAGGGGGTTTTCGAGGTCTCTGATAACGAATCTATATATTTAAAAGGCAAAGCGATTTTGTTTGGATTTCTTTCCGCAGAGCTCCAGCGGCTCCGATTTTGATGATCATTTTTTAAATGAAAGCTCTATAGCTGTAGATATGTCCGTTTTACTTTTTTTTCAATTTTTAATAATACTTTTTTAGTGATTTGCCTTTCAAATTTATCAATATGCCGCTAACTAAGTCTTCAATGTTAACACGACATTCTGTACTGTATGATTAGTGCAGTGAGAAGTTGATCTACGATGCGCCAGGCACCGGGTTCAATTCTTATCGGTAACAAAATTATTTTGTTTTTCTTTTCAAATTTTTTTTTGTTGATTTATTTATTTTTATTAATATTTTATTACTTAATTTATCTTTAAGTTTACATTTTTACTCCTGAATAAGTGTTAATGTTTTTTTTAAATTTTTTTTTGACCTTAAATTATTTATTTTATTTATATTATACTTCTTTAGGCGCGTTGGGCGATTTTTGGATGGGTAAAATTTTATGAGTTCGCGTCACCGACATGCTAATTTAACAGCTTAAGAATGCTGATTTGCTTTCATTTGATTTTTTTATACAGAAAAAATCGATTTTTTTTGGAAGACAGTACCGAGCAAAATAAAATTAGCGAGAAAATTTCTGAATAGCACGTGACTTTGTTATACAACAAAAAATCGATTTTTTTAGAAAATATACTACAAAATAAAATTACACAGAAAATTTCTAAACAGCACGTGGCATTCTTATACAGAAAAAATTAAATATCTCTAGCCATTTTTAGTATAAGAAAATCATGTGCTGCTCAGGAATTCAAACCTTATTATGCATATTGACTTTTATTTAAAATTTACTGTTTATTAGCATATATTTTCGAAATTTCAGGTTGAAAAATATATAGGTATAAATACACAACAATATAATTATTACCTTACGTATATTATTGTTTTCATTTCTGTTGGCAGTCCCCAATGACTGCAGTTTTTTATTACTTTATTTATCTTTAAAATTTATATTCTTACTACTCAATAAGTGTAAACTACATCGCGCCAGGTACGGGTTCAATTCTGAGCAGTGGCAAAATATTTTTCGTTGATTTTTTTTTTGTTGGAATTGAGTTTTTTAAACCTAAAATTAAAAATATCTGTTACGCATCGTCTTTTATTGGAAAAAGTGAAAACCATCTTCTCTATATATAAAATCGTTTAATCTGACGCCCAGCCCAAACCCCCGAAGATAGAGACTTGAAACTTTCACAGTATGTACCAACCATTGCGTAGGCGCTCACTAAGGCGAGATTTTTCGAAATTTTAGCGCTAAGGGGGTGAACGGGGGGTAAAGGGGGTTTGGGTATTTTTAAACCGTGATTTTCGCCATGAATCCTGCTCAATAGGAGGCTGAAAAGTATCACTCGGGGGTTTTTGGGGTCGCTGATCCCGAATCCGGTTTTTTCAGATTTTCAAAATTCAAAACGGAAGGTCCTGTAAGGATAATGCAAATGCAAGAAATAACTTTTAGAAAATTATGTTTAGATGTGTCCATTTTACTTTTTACCCATCTATATAATAAAAACTGTAAAGGGGACAATTTTTGTAATTTTGGATTTTCTCAAAAATATTGACATACATTGATGTATTTGGTCGTATAATACTGATGCCAAAAATGACATTTTTATACCCGTATGGTGAAACCAAAGGGTATATTAACTTTGCCTTACCGTTTGTAACGCCACGACCCCGTCATCACACATAAAAATGTATTACACCAGTGTGTTTAGAAGTACAAAAATATTTAATTTTCCGTCCGTCTGTGGCGCGGATTGCGGGATGCACTGATTGAGCTACAGACTTGAAATTTTGCGCAGATTCGTTTTTCGTAAAATGCGAGGCTAAGTTCGTTAATGGGCAAAAATGGACCATTAGGGGGGGGGGGGGGTACCCCTCATACGAACGAAACCGATTTTTGCGAATATCTCAAAAACGGTGCATCTTATCACAAAAGTCCAAGAACAAAAGTTTTTTAGGATATGATTCTACAAAAAACTCCCATACATCTAAATCCAATTGGAATAAATTTGAAAAAATCTTATTGAAAAGTTTTACTTCAAAGAGGAATTTCCATACAATTGTTCGAATTTTAATACGAATATCACCATACGGGTCTCCAATGATTGCCAGATTGGCAATTATAGCTTTTGTTATGTTCATAGTCAAAACTTGCCCACGGACTCTGGGTGAAAAACTACATATGTAAATGTTTAATAGAAAAATTACAAATTTAACTTTGATGTCTTGAATGGTAAATGGTAACGTAAAAATAAAATATAAATCAAACATTTCTTTTTTTTTGTGATTGGGCTCATAACGGCACTGAATCTACGTTCTACCAAATAGGAAGACGGAAAAGCAATCAACAGCTTCTGTTATTTATTTTAACTTCCATATTAATAAAAATGTGTCACAATTTTTTTTATTTTATATTAAACCTTGCGCGGACCCCCTGACGTTGTTCACGGACCCCCTGGATGATCCCGGGGACCCCTGGGGGTCCGTAGGGACCACTTTGGGAACCACTGGTTTAGAATGATAAACAAAATTGATTTTTGCATGTCCGTCTGTGGCGCGGATTGCGGGCGCACGGATTGAGCTAGAGACTTGAAATTTTGAGCAGATCCGTTTTTCGTAAAATGCAAGGTTTAGTTCGTTAAAGGGCAAAAATGGACCATTAGAAGGGTACCCCCCATACGAACGAAAATGTTTTTTGCGAATATCTCAAAAACTGTTCATATTATCAAATAAGTGCAAGAACAAAAGTTATTTAGGATATGATTCTAAATAAAACTCCCATACATGAAAATCCTATTGGAACAAATTTTAAAAAATCTTATTGGAAAGTTTGACTTCAAACTGGAATTTTGATACAACTGTTCCAATTTTGATAGGAATATCACTATACGAGTTTCTAATAATTGCCAGACTGGCAATTATAGGTTTTGTTATGCTTAAAATTTATGTTTGTCCGTCTGTCTGTATGTCGGTCGGTATTTCTGTCTGTTTGACTGAATGTTTGTTCCGGCATCACGCAAAAACGGCGCGGCCGATTTTGATCAAACTTTGCACACAGGGACAGTTATTGACAGAATAAGAGATCTGATTCTTTTTGATGTCAATCCCCGTTTCTTCTGATATCTCTTACTCAAGGGTGTCGGATCCAGTTTAATAGCAACCCCTTTCCCTCTCTTGAAACCTCTTTATGCGCTTAAGGGTTTCGGATCCGGTTTTTACCATGAGAGAGGTCAGCCCGCAGGGAAAATTTTTGCTCACTAATATCTACCCCTCCTTTTTATGTATAGCTAACGATGGTATCTTTTTTCGGACAAAAAACAGTATATTTCACCTAAAAATTTAAAAAAGCAGTAAATCGATTTGAAAAAAAAGTATTTTTCGCAGTATAAATTTTATTCAATGAAAATTTGTGTCTTTGCTTTTAATTTCGACATTTTTATTCTTTTAAATTAACAATGGAAAGCAAAATCAAAGTAACGCGTTATGAAGAAGGATGAATAATGACAAGACAGTAATCGATGGGGAAAGGAAGAAGCGAATCTATATGACATGTTGCCATCAATACTTCGCTGTTCGTCGTTTGAATGTATTTACACTTGCCAAGTGATGCCACTGTTTTGTGTTGCCACTGACGTTTTGCATTGCTATTAATAAATTTGAATTTCGAAACGTTAAAGAATTAAAGTTTTCTTAGTATTTAAATACAGTATTTTGGGGAAAAAAGCAATTATGCAGTATTGGAGTCTGAAAAACAATATAATACTGCGAAAAACACTATAGATACCATCGTTATGTATAGCCCTCACCTGCTATCTTCTGCAATTCTAAAGGGATTTGGTGCTTCAATGTATGACATGAATTAAAAAGAATGACATTTCTCACAATATTTTCTTTCCCCGTGTGGATAACCACCTTTTACCGCTATTGAATATATTGTAAGTAAACAGTACGATTTTGTAATACACCGTTGGGTCACAAAGAAAAATGTCTCTAAAAAAATTTCCCTTTTTTGGGTTAACTATATGCATTTGAGTCGAGGCCGAAGGCCGAGTAAAGAGGAAGGCGAGAGCTGAAATATATTTAAATAATTTTACGTAACATCTCCATACATCAAATTCCAACAATTCAAGCGCGAGGGGCGAGGCCGAAGGCCGAGTAGTTGTGGAGGCCGTAGGCCGACGGGGGCAGGGAGGCCGAAGGCCGACCTGTGGAAGGGGGATGAACCGCGAAGCGGTTCGGGGCGCAGCCCCTAGTACTTTATTATACTCCGTAGAAGAAAGTAAAAACTGAATTAGAAAAGGTGTTGTTGTACAACAACACTATGCAACAAAGGGTTAAAAGAGATTGTACTAAAG